>NW_015149075.1:160766-374578 GCF_001465965.1 Polistes dominula | reverse complement strand
ATATATATATGTATTTATTTAAATTTATTTTTAGTATATAATTATTATATTTAATGATAGATTGGTAAAATTAACGATAAAAACAATCGATAAGATTTCTTTTTGCATACAGTATTTTTCAATGATTTTGTTTAGTATGTGTGTGTTTTAGAAAGATTTCCTCTCCTCTTTGCATTTTTTGGAGCAATTTCAAAGCAAAGACTAATTATACAATACATCTTTCAATGCTCATGGAGAGAGAAAAGAAATTATTTTCTAACACAATTTACTTGCAATAAAATCATTGAAAAACATTGTCAATAAATACAGGTTCACGATTCAAGAAAAGCAATCTTCACTGTGCAGCGTGAATACAGCTTTCAGCGCATTGAGAACATTGATTCCAACGGAGCCTGCAGATAGAAAATTATCCAAAATAGAAACTCTCAGATTAGCGAGTAGTTACATCAGCCATTTGGGTGCAGTTCTTGTCGTTGGTGCTATGGATCAACCTTGTTTACGACTAGAAGAAAGTAGTCGAGTATACTCAATGGATGATTGGAATGATATGCAAACTAGACCACAAGTTTGCACTTTCTGTCTCGCTACGCATAAAAAATATGTAAGCAGGCAATACTTTTTCTCTATGTTTTCAATCATACATAAGTTTATTATATCAGAATAAGTTTAATGATTTCATTTATTTTCAGAACACGAATGACAATTCAGAAATTCTTTCTGATTATCAAAGTCATAACATGACACCGTATATATTTGTTCCAGGGAATTCTGCAAAGTGTATTGATTAAAATTATATAGAAAGATATACATATATTAAAGAATATATTTCTTGTAAATTTTTTGTAAATATATTATTAAATTTCTTATATATATACAATAGTAAAATTCTATTACAAGAGTCTATAATGGGGCTGGTATACACACCATATATGATTTAATAGTTTATATGATCAGAAGTTTAAACATTTCATGCATTTTTGTAAAAAGTAATAGAATAAAATTTATATCTAATAAACTTAATATTTATTGAACAAAATTTTAACTATTTTCTTAAGCGTGATGCAACTATTTGTTTATATATTTATCTTTTGTTTTTGTAAGTATATCCATATATATATATATAATTGAGTAATAAACGATGTATATGTATATGTACATATATACATATTATATATATATGTAATGTAGGTATATTATGTGTCATATAAAATGTTCGTTGCTATCGATACGAGTCATTTGTTTTAAAGCAAACATGTAAGCTTCAGCGTCTCTGGTACAACTATGATCAAAACAAATTTACAAAGAAAAATTTTGATCGTATTATTAAGATTATTTCTTTATTATAATTAATTTTATTATATGCAATCTTATTTAATTTTAAAATTAATTAATTTAAATGATTTTTTTTAATTTTATAGGCAAACAAATAAGGAATTTTTATTAAAGGAAGTACAATTATTTGATAACGCAGTAAGGCGGCGAATGTTTCAGTCTTCAAAGTTCAACCATGCAGTGAGGAGGTATATTTTAGTTTTTTCCTCCGTTCTCGTTTCTCGTTTCAATTTCAGTGTTTTTATTCCCTTGTTGATTAGAAAGTATTTGATCTGCCATCATGTTGATATTCGAGGAAAACCAGTCTGGAGTGTTTATAACAAATTAGGTAAGAATTCAATTAAGTATTTATTAGTATATATGTCCAAAAGTAATCGATTGTTTTTATGGTGGAATGATGCTAAATGGATATCTAGATTTTTCCTTCTATTTGACTCTGTATGTAACAACAAGTGTATTAAATGGTATTTCCTTTCTTCCCAACAAATAAAAAAGAATTTTTTTATTAACATAAATTAAATTATTTTAATATGCAATAATTTATAACAAGTTTTCTAACTGTTTATCTATGAATAAATAATATTTTTTGATGCCATGCTTATACGATGAATGAATATCTCCAAAATATTTCTATATACTAAATAAACAAACATTCTATCTATTTTTTTTTTTTTTCAATAAGATAATATATGTATGAAAGACCTAAAGACTATCAATTTAATAGATCTGATATAGATATTTACTAATATAAGAATTTGTATATATATATATATATATATATATATATATATATATATATATAATATACGTGTATATATATACATAATATATTATATAATAATATATATTACATTGACCAAATTTGTAATAAATCTATAGTTCATTCATCGAATAGAAAACATCGGAAATAAAAGTTCTTGGAAGTTTTGGTTTTCCTCTAATAAAATGGGTAGAATGAATAAAAAGAAAAAAAACGAAACAGTAAATTGAGGGAAGAGAAGCAAGGAAAGAGGAAGTAGGGATAGGAAAAGCCAAAAATTTTGATAGAAATAACATTAAAAACATTAGACGTAGTATTAGGAAAAAAAATTGAAATACAGACGAATTGGCGCGCTTCGCGGCTAGTATGGCTGCCATCTTGTAAAAGTGTCTCTGTAGTGTTTGGAAGTTCAACGAGAAGGAACAGCAGCTTCGCCGGAGGCTGGAAGTTCTTTCAAAGCGATCGCAACGCTCCTTGGCAGTCCCTGGGCACCCAGGTGACCCTCGAGCGAGGCCAGGGTATTCAAAAGTTGTTACGACGAAAATTATCAAGGCCAGTGGACACGCTTTACACGCCCGACTCTCGCGAAGATGGTGAGTTACTTTAAAATGAAGACATTTTTACAACATCCCTTTAAAGAATTGTATCAACTTTCGCGCTTTTCTGCACTTCTACTATTTTTTCCTTTCGGTTTCGAAATAGAAGAGGATATGCGTCTCGGCAAGCCTTCCTTAGATTTAGGCCTCACCTCCCCCTCTTTTTTACGCGCGTTTTAATTACCACCCCCGTACAGGTGGCAATTCGTCCTACGTTCCGTACGGAGCGACGTCTTCTCTCGCTTATCAATATTTTTAGGCAGTTCTTTCGCCGACAACTCGCGTTCGATTGACAGCTGGTTTTGGTCGTGAATATCGTTCACCAGCTCGCCTCATCGTCAACGATAACGCGACGCAACGACGACCTGACATCGACGCATAACCTGCCTCTCGACCACAGAAAGGAACCTTCCAAGTCGTACCGGGATTATATGCGTCTTTTGTTTTTCTTTCCTAGTTCGCACTTCGTCATCGTTACGATCCAAGCGGAGTCGTTAAAGCGGCTGCTTGAGACGGTCAGGTCACATGCACGTGTTTGAAGGTAGTCGTAAACTGCTGAATATCCGTCCGACAGAATTATTCGTGATTTTTCCTAATATTTTGTTTCACTTTCTTTCTTTTTCGCCTTTCTTTGTATCAACATTATTGTCACAAGTTTTGTACCAAAGTAATATTCTTTTGTTTTCAACTGGAGTAATAGAATTTGTATAATTGTTTATCTTCTTTTTATTTCTTGTCTTTTTATTTTTTATATCTTATGCATATAATTTCATTTGATATTTCGCTTTCTTTCTCTCTTTTCCTCCTCACTCTTTCTCTCATTGAATAGCCATACATTAGATGTAGTCTGTATGTGTTTTAATTCTAAACTTAATCATTACTGCTTGCAATCACATTTGTGTAAATAATTCCTTTTAATTGACAATACTTATTTAATAAAATCTTGTAAATAAAATAATGTTACTATACCCTTGTTATCTTGTTTAGAGTTCGGCATCAACGGGCGGTACAGAGGGGTCCAGCCCATCTTCTAGCCCTGCATCAGCCACAAGTTTAACCATGGCAGCACCAAAGTATGGTACATTGGTACCTAATCGTATATTTGTTGGAGGAATCTCAGCAAGTACTAGTGAGGCAGAACTTGCAGAACTTTTTTCTCAATATGGTACTGTAAAAGCTACAAAAATAATAGCTGATCGTGCTGGAGTGTCCAAAGGTTACGGTTTTGTTACTTTTGAAACCGAAGAAGAAGCCAAGCGGCTCCAACAAGAGGTTTGCAATACCATTATTTACACCTATTTGCATTATTAAATAACTTCTATATGTGTATGTTCTTTAATATTTATTAAAATTTGAATATAGAAATTAAATTTATATTTTTGCAGCCTGAAAGTATTATCTTAAGAGAGAGAAAACTTAATATAGCTCCTGCAATTAAGAAACAACCCTTCAACAGATCGTTCGATGGTGGTTCTGGCTCGCCACCTTCTGTGCCTAGTAGTACTTATTATTATGCGAATGGTTAGTTTCTTTTTTTTGCTAATGAAAATTATCAAAATGTACTTATATTACAAATTTTCAATATTAATATTTTGATAATATACATATATACATTTACTTACATAGTATATATTTTTTTATAATTTGATCGTGGTGGCATTGTTATCTATTTTCTATTGTATTTATAAAAATATATCTGTATATAATGTACTAATGAAAATATGACTACTTTTAAATTCAATTGTTTGTGTAGGTATGGGTCTTACATACCAGAATGGTATGACATTCTACAACGCAGCAGCACCTGCACCAGGAACTCCTATAGCACCACCAGCAGATCCTGCAACCATTTACCAAGCTACAGGTGTTTTTGGTAAATATTTTCTGTATAATTTTATAACCAAAAGATACATATATATATATATATATTACCATTATAGAGAATAATAGATATTATTCAGAATTTCATAATTATGTTTAATGGTAGGTCCTCAAGCTGCTACTGGTCATCAAACTTTTGCCCCAGTTATGTATCCATGTCCAGGACCATCTTTATACATGCCTCAACAGTACCAGTATACACCTATGCCTGTAAGTAAATTATATTAGGCAGTTCTATAATACTTTTTTCCTTATATTAGAATTGGATCCTCCATACATCCTTACATATTCTCAAATGAGTGTGGGTTCATGTAGCAACCATTACATTAAACGGTATATCGGTTACGGTTTGACAGACAAACGGTTTGATGGGGGAAGCCATACCACCGGCGTTTCTACCCAACCCTCAACAAATGCCTACTTACGTTCTTCTCGACGCTATACAGTATTGAGGTCTAAAGGTACATGGTCTAATGCTAAGTGAATAGCATGCAACATGTTTTTTTGTGCATTCTCTTTATTGTGCCTTCCGCATGGCCTATTGTTGCATGCCCACTTAGAGTTTTCATATATATATGTCATGTTTTGATATTATACACCAAAAAAGTCATACCACTTATGTCAATTATATGCAATTAATCTAATTTTTTATATTAAAATTATCCTTTTTCTTTCTATATATTCGAGATCATCTAATATTAATATTTTTATAGAATTATGGAATTAAATATTTCATTATGAAGAAAAAACATTTTAAGACCAAAAGAATATTTGTATTCGTCAATAAAGATGTTCATAGTTATTGAACTATCTAAGTTCATGTAAATATAACAATAACGTATGATAATGATATGCACTACAATATATAATAATAATAATTAATAGATTACTTTCATTATATTATTTGCTTTTTATTATCGTTTCAATAAGCGATCTCATTTACAAAAAAAAAAAAAAAAAATATTAATTAAATAACAAAATACGAAAGTATAACAAATATACATGTGTGCAATAAAATATAATTTAATTTTTGAGTAGTGTTTACATAAAGGAAATAAAAAAATATATTAACATATTCTGTGCCAAATAGTTTTTGCTCAATTTTTCATTCAAGCCATTTCATGTTTTGACGCTTTAAATATGTTAGCGTTTACCACTGGTGGTATACAAAGCCTGAATGGAAAGTTTAGCATGAACCATTGGGTGGTACATGTGACATGGAAAGTGTTAATATATTACTTGCTTTGCTGTACTTATAGCTATTATATTTGGCAAGAATTTTATACATAAAGAAAAGAACAATAAAATATAATCACATATTTACTAAAGTATAAATTCATGACATCGATTACTTCAAAATAGATTAATAATATATCATAAATTTCGAATAAATGTTATATATGTTTATTTCCAATAGTTTAATTGTATATGAAATATTTCACTGATTCTCGTAGTTTCTTAAATTCTAAGATACAGGACATATTCCAAATGCATACATTAATAATAATGAATATTTGTAATTATTAGATGTTTATTGTTTATATTTATTATTCTTTTCATTTGATACACATTCATTTATGTACTTATTTTTCTTGTTCTACTTTCATATAGCTTCTTAATTCATCTAGCAATGATGTACAAACTGATATGCTGATTTAAGAAGATCTAAAAGCTGTACATTTTATGCAATATGTTATTACATTATATATTTGCTTCATATGAGAAGTTGATTTTATTATATTTTTTGTAAATTGTAATTTTTAAAGAACATGAATAATTAAACCTTAGATATTTTGTTTGTTTAGTACGAACAATATTATGCAGGAGCAGCTGCTGCTGGAGCTTCACCATACCCATATATTACCAGCAATTCGCAGAGTAACACAAACAATGGTGGAAATAATAACAACAGTGGCAATAATGGTACTGGAGCAAATAGTCCGGCAACAGGTCCACCGCCAACGCTCCCGTCTCTTCATCCACCACCTCCTACACATTTTTATGCTCCTGCTGCACCACCACATCATCATCCACCAATGCCTGCAGGACCTCCTCCACCACAAGTGGATCTTTATTATTCTTTTGCTGCTGGGCCACCTCCACCACCTGCTCATGCACCTATTGGATTGTCTGATCATCAACTAGTTATTTACCCCTCTGATACTTCGTGTCAACAAACTACTACATCAGACAATCAAACTGCTCCGCAAGAGGTAAGTAATAATTTTGGTGTGTTTATTTATCGTTTATTTAATATTTTCATATAGATTTTTCATAGTCTTTTTATTTGATAAGATTTGACACTTTGAATTATGTTAATGATCTTTCTATGGAATTTCATCGAGAAATATCAAAATATGAAAAACGTTTGATCATTTAGTTAGTATTCTGCTACAAGAGTGTTTAAATTATAAAATGTTCACTCTAAGCAGTACTCCTACTATTTGTTAAAATAAATCATAGGATTCACGTTCGACATCAAGCCACTCGGAGCAACCACATGGTGAATCACAAGCTGCTTCTTCAGGATCAGCTACGCCTCTGGTATCCCTAATGCCATTAAAATTTCCTATGTCCAATCGTTACACAAATTACCATCCAATCGCCATACATGCTACTAATTTGCATAACTCACAAACCTGTTTGAATGAAGTAGACGATTGCAGTGCTAATCAAATGCAATGTAGAACTATTGTTTATCATCCTCTTTTCATTCCTCATACATATCCACCACAATTTCACAATACTTCTGGTGGTGCCAGTCTCTTACCAACTCCTCCATCATCTTCACAACAATTTGAGTCCAGCAACAAAACACATTTCAATTCCAGACATTATACAAAATCGAGTATAACAATAACTCCAAGTAACTATGCGAAAACTCAGAATCACATAACAGTAATTAATCCAAACACTTATAGCAAAGTTCAAAGCATAGGTAATTCAATTGAACACAAGTATACTAATGTAGATGGAACTCATAAATATGCAACAATTGCTATGACACCTCGATTACCAGTTCAATATAACAAACGAGCTACTGTTTCCAATGTGGGCTCTCCGGCTTGTTATTTAACACAAAAATCTGGAAATTACAATTCAGGTCAAAATTTAAGCAAGCCTGGCAATTTTGGATCCAATGTTAATTTTAATAATCAAACATACAATCCATCTAGTAATAGTTTACAGAAGATTGGAAATATGAATATAAATCAAAACTTTGACTATATGAATGGACGTAAGAATACAAATTATAATACAGATCAATATTTTGACAACACAATCGGATATAAATCAACGAACTATACCTCAGGTAGGAGGAATGCATCGAATAATTATAGAACCACAGGTTCTGTATCTGCTAACCAATTTGAAAATTTGAATAGTAGCAGTCAAAGTAATGAATCTTCTACTATGAGTCAAATAGATAGTACCAACTCTTCACAGGGTTTGCAAACTACTGATTCAACAAGTTCAGATAAGCCGGCGAGTCCACCGCCAGCTCCATATTCCCCCATGACTCGACCCCTCCCAACCTTATCACCACCCACCCTTCAGGTCCAGTATTATCCAGCGGCTCAAAACCGTTACCAACCCTCCATGCCATCTCAACACCAGCAACAGCAACAACAACAACAACAACAGCAGCAACAGCAACAATCTGGCCAACGACGATATACAGTAGTTCCACCATTGTCTTCGAATAGGAAGTCAACTGAGAAATATTCAAGTGCTAATGCGCAAACTACTATGTTGCGGCAAAGCAAGTATAAAGTTAATAGTATAATGCAATCAGGTGGCAAAGTATCCGAAGATAGTTTAGGAGGTGCAGGTGATGCTCCTCCTACTGTTAGTAGAATGCCTATTACACCACCAGGTACATCCCAAACACATCCAGCTCATTCTGCAGGGGATCAGAATCAATTGAGCGATACATGTCATCAAATACAAGCTCTGACCCTCTAAAAACTTACTTTCATATCTATGTTTGCTTTCTTATTCATTTGAAATCGTATGATCTGAATGTCGGCCAAAAAAATTTGCATGATACTGCATGAATATGCACTGTTATACAATTTCTCTTGTGATCTCAGTCCTAAATCCAAAAAGTAGACATTGAAACTGTAAATTGAATTCTTCATATATAAAATAAAAACTTTATTAAATTATTAAGCAAGCGAGCCCGTGTGGATATGCAATATGTGCGTAAACATTGATAGAACGCAAAAATGTAACACAATACACATGCGTACTACATATATACATAAATACATAAATACATACATACATGCATATAGAAGCACTCAAAATACGTAGTATACAAATGAAAACATAAAAAAATATTATTAGTATGATACATATACACAAAATACATAATTGTAAATATATACGTAGGTGTATTTATATGCATGTATACATGCATGTACATCTATGTATATGTAACATTTAATATAGTATATATATAATATATATATATATATTGAAAATGACAGATATAATTAGCATTAAACTCAAAGTCAGTTATAAATTATCTTTTAAAAGAGTCAAATATTAATGATATAAACATATATCTTAATAGATACTGATATAATTCATCATTTACATCCATATTATGCAGTATTTGACGTTATGCGTGATAGGCTCGATAAACATGAATCTCACGAGCATGGCTAGAGTAGTTAGATGGATAAGCAAAAAAAGATAGAAACAAATAATCTTGTTATCGTACAAAGATGATCGATTTGTAATGTGTTCAAAAAGAAAAAACAGAGGGGTAATAGGGAGGCAAATAGAATTCATTTCACAACGGTTGCTCAAGGCACTGCCACATCTCTATTTCTTTTTCTACCTGAAGTGGTATCGTACTTATAGTTTAATTAGAGTGACCGTGAATATTCTCACGCCTTTTAAAATAGAGCGGACACAAATTCATTAATTTTTTTTTCGGTAAATTTCCGCGCAAACATCGTATATTTAGCAGTAAAAAAAAAAAAAAATATATAAAAGTGAAATGCCCTGTGCCCAACGAATAAGATAAAATATTTAAAAAAAATAATGAATTAAAAAAATGTGTCGGCTGTGAGCTTCCAAGCAAATAACAATAATTAAATTATTATAATATAAAAAGTTAAATAATATTCTACCTAATTGTTATAAACGTAAATTTCTTTTATCTATGATGAGAAATTTGTTATCTCATATCTCGCATATTATAGCTATTATTATCTATTTAAAAACGTGAACAGGAAGTGTTACTCCGAAGGTTTGCACATGCTGTGATGATATAGAAATATCGCAGCAAATAGAAGAAAAGTTAAAAGACATCGGACTGTATTTAGATGATACATCAAGGCCTAGAGTACGTAGAACTTGTGAGTCGTTACAAAGAAATTAATTTATTAAAAAGCAAGAGTGCCTTCTATTTGTTTTCGTAATTGTATTGTTGAACATTTGTTGCGTTACGTTCCAAGAGCCTTTAATGTTGTTATAAGAAAAAAAAGATGTTTGAAGATTGTTGTTCCTCTATTTATTTATTGATTTATGGGCTGTGAAGTCCAACAACGCTGAGTATATTTGGAAGTGCGAAAGTATGCTGTTAGGTTGATATTAGAAATCATAAAAATAATGAAAAAGAAAAAAAAGAAAAACATAACAAAAATGCAACAGCCCCAACGGTCATAAAAAAGATTCTAGAAAAAGAGCAGTACATTTCGGCACCTATTTCTATGTATAATACACAGAAAATATCCCAGCAATATACATACATACATACATACATACATACATACATATATATATATATATAAAAATATATATACAACAAAAAATTATAACATACCGAAGGTATTGGAAATAAGTGCGACAAATGCGTATCTTAAGTGTGCGTGTGCGCGAATTTGGACAGGTGGCTGTGACTATTGTGTGCAAGTACAGATTTGTATGTAAGCATTTGTGTGGTAGTGTGTCAATTCACACACACGCATATTTCATAAATATATATATATTATCTATATATATATATGTATATCTATCTCTATATATATAGTTATATATATATATGTATAGTTATATATGTATATATATATAACTGAAAATCGTATGTAAAGTGCAATTCTATGTTGAGTTTGGTACTAATAAGAATAAT
Organism: Polistes dominula; assembly: GCF_001465965.1. The sequence continues at coordinate 363,864 of NW_015149075.1, read as the reverse complement.
AATTATAATTTGATTATTGTTTAGGAGGATCTATGTACTAAAATTTGGCGTAGAATAATACTAATGTGAAATAAAAGATAATATATACTTCGTAAAGTATATAATAAACAAAATGAGTCTAAGTTATATATATATATATATATATATTAATATATCATACGCGTAGTAAATTACAAGAGTATAAATGTATTATATGAAACATGTGAAGTATGTATGCATTTAGAGCTGTGGAATGCTACATATTATTTCTATATTTAAGTTAGATAAAAGTTATTTCAAAATTATTCATTTTTTGCGTGTATAATTTTTTTCTTTCTTTTTTATTGTAATATTACAATATTTGAAAATATTAATAAGTGGTTTATAACAGCAAATAATCCATTACGTGAATTATTTGTAGAACAATTCTTCTATGGTCTGAGTTTATATTATTTGTATTGGATAAGTTAAATTGTTTACTTATTTTTGAAAAATTTGATAATAGCTTCAATATATAAGTAAATGTTTTAAAAGATTCAATATATGTTTTGAAACTTATTAAGTAAATATATTCATGTATTTTCAATGTACATTCAATATTTTTATTTTACATTTTGGCGTTATGTTGCTAATAGTGCATTCCATAACTCATAAAAGTATACTCTGTAAGAAAGAGATTTACGTATTAACATAACATAAATTATACACAAAATGACATATAGGTTGTATCAACAAATTCTGTAAGATTTAAGAATTCTATAGTTATAACAATAATAATAATAATTATAATAATAATTATAATAATAATAATAAAAATAATAATAAAAATAATAATAATAATCATTAATAATAATTAATAATAATTATTATAATTATAGTAATAAAATAATAATAATTAATAATAATAATAATATATATAATTATATTAATAATAATAAAATATATTATATATAAGAAATGCATATATTTAAAACGAAATATTAGTACATATTAATAAAGTCATCTATGCATGGATACCTAGCTGGAGAAAATTAGTAAGGAAAAAATAGACTCAAGTAATTGTACATTTCTCCTGCAAATAAAGAATAATATAATCTCATCGAAAACATAAAATATACAATGCTCTAATATAAATGGAATTTTTTAATATGTCTTTTTTCCCCCACACATATTTAATAATATATAATTAATGCATGTAATGTCTTATAATATACACAAATCTCTTGTCTTCAAATATTTAAATACTAATTTATAAAAAAGTAAATCAAGTAGACTCTGCATTTTTATAAATAAAATGTATTCTCTTGTTTCTTCTTTTACAATACGAAATACATGAAAATTATTAAATAATTATATCAAACATTGATATCTATTTCATATAAAAAATATAAAGTAATAAAACAGGCTAGTAACTTACAAATAGATCACAATATTTAATATATTTATGAATATCTTTTTTCTAATAATGGAACTTTTTAAATGGCACAATCCTTTATTTTAATGTTGAAACAAGTGCCTAATAAAAAAAAAGCTTTATATTAATAGAAACTGATATTCCTCTTTAATGTTATTTATTATATATCTTTTTTTTTTCGATAATACGTTAGTTACTTGCAATTACAATTATCACATATAAAGTTTTAAAATCGGCAGTTTGATAAGAATATTTTTATGAATATAATTTTAACATTTTAAAATAGTACAAATATTCGTTATGTTATAGATTTCAGTCACAAAACCTAAAATTATTTACGACGTGCTACTATTAACGTGACTATATATATATTTGCTATGTGATAAGTAAGTTATAAATTTAATTCTGACCTCTTTAAACAATAGATAGAAATAGTATATTGAAATGTTTGAAGTATTAATCAAACATATAGTATATGAATATGAAAATCTAATTGTAAAATCAAATTTCAGCAAAATTTATAATTCGGTAGTCATATGAGATGTTAATGCTTGTACACGACTTGCATTACAACTTTTACAAAGCACATGATCATCTAGAGGATAACAGCCATGACCTTCTAAATCAGAAGATAGTATCAAACCACAATCTTCACATTTGTAACACTGAATATGAAAACTGCGATCTAGAGCAACAACTCGTATTGTTTCTTCTTGCCCAGGTTCTGGCATGATGGGTAATTTACACACACAACAACGAGGTGCAAATTTTCTATTAAAAAAATTCATATCTTTAGTAACATTATAATTAAAGCAAAAAAAAAAAAATTAAAATTTTTATTTTTGTTTACAGTTAACTTACTTGTGAAAACATTGAATACAGTGTATTTGATTTGTAGCATCTACTGTAAAAGGTATACCATCCAAACTTTGCCCACAAACTACACACGTAAAACATGATGGATGATAAGGTTTCCCTGTAGCTCTTAATATTCTATCAAGAATTGGTCTAGTACACACGCAACACTTTTCTAAAGTGTTTAAATAATCTTCTTCGCAATAAGGTTTGCCTTCTAATGAATAAAAAGGTTTACCCTGTAGATTGACTTTACAAACATAGCAACAGAAACAATTTATGTGAAAAACTTTATCCATTGCAGAACAGCCTGTACCCTCTCCTTCGACTTTACATCCACACTGTGCACAAATACCATATATATCACTTTCTTCGCTATTATCGGACATTCCTTGAACTAATAAATCAGTTAAAACATCGACCTATAAAAAACAATAATTCATTTGAAATCAATGTCTAATATATGTGAATATTAGCAAAAACCTATTATAGTTTTTCAATTTACTTCTTTCACAGGAGATACTTTTCCCTGTGGTTGAGTAGAAGTAGCAGATCCATATCCAGAATACATTGAATAATTGCAAGATAGTTGAGATGGTGGTCTAGGATTAATAGGTTCATATATAGACTCATATGTTGAGCTAGATTGAGAACTTGGACCATAAATATCATTAGGATAATTTCCAGCAGGAAAATCAGTTTGATAAGTTGCACGTCTTAATTCGCTGTAACTGGATGAGACAGGACTAGGTGGTGGTGGTAATTCTTCGGGAGGTGGAGGAAATGAATTTCCTGGAATGCAAGCAACATATTCTGAAGGTTCAGGTGGTGGTGGTAAATCATCTATAAAAGACAATTCAATCATATTATTAAATAAATCTATACTTTCCATTAAAAACTAAATATATATTATTAATTTTACCATTGGTATGAGAAGATGGAATATTACTGTAAGTATTCTCCGATTTTGGGTTCCATTGTATATTACTGTAAATGATATCTTTTTCTGTTTTTTTTTGTGTAGAAACAGAAATAGGCGATGGAGATTCAACATTACTATATACTGCACTATTTGTAGCTCTATCATTACGATCTTCCACTGGTACTTGAGGAGCTGGTAAATTTCCAACATTTGAATAATAATTTTTCTCATCATATCCATATTTAGGTTCAAACTTTTCCTTTGTTTGATGTACGTAGAAATTTTCATTATTTTGATATAGTTTTACATTCTCTTTTCCATTGGTCATTGTGGGTATATTAAAATCATTTTTTTCCATATTCATTGGTACATATGGAGAAGGTGAATTCATGTATAGGTTTGTAGATTTTTCATTTATTCCAGTATTATTGAGTACAGTACTATATGATGGCATTGGTGCTGCCTTTATTGAATAACTTTGCGGTATCTATTAAAAAATATTAATGACAACTTATAAAACCATCATATTGATTATAAATATATAAATGTAACAACATATATAATAACATTTTACCATTGGTTGTCCCAATTCAAGACGGCGTATAAATAATCGTTTATTAATATTATATCATTTCCTATCATAAAAAAGAATAATATACTGACCTGGGGTTGACATTTTTTTGGTTTAGGTGGAACAGCAGGGCCAACTTTCTTCCCGGATTTAACTTTGATTGTATTATCACCATGATTGATTTGCAAGTTTGCAATATGTTGCTCTAAATTATTGGTATTAGACATTTTCCTGTAAATTAAAAAAATAAATATTTCAAAGAAAAAAATAAATCTAAAAGAATAATGTACTAGAGAAAAAAGAAAATTATTTGGTGAGATATATTTAATGAAACGATTTTTGTGGTACATGTAAACATAAATATATATGGATTATACAAAAATTTGTTGTATCCATAAGATTATTTGGTCAGTACAAGATATACTTATAAATAATTAAAAAAACTATTATACTTATCAGTATAAGTAATTCATTCTCGTATAAGTTTTTACGTTTTTACAACAAAGTAACTGACCTTCTAGATATAAGATATTGAATTTGTATAAGTAATCGACTTGACAGGCGTAATATTTCGACTTGTATGGTATTAAATCCCTTATCAGAGAAAATTATCTTTTTAATAGTACTTTATATTTATCTGCTAAAAGCATAGATTTCAAATGTGTTCATTCCACTATGGAGCTTGTACCACTGAAGAAAAATGTCAACTTACCCGGTGAGCTAAAAAAGTATATTTAAAAAAGAATTAGAACCAATATGTTATTGTTAAATTGAAAAATATTTTATTGTTCGTAAAATTTGCTGCTTCACTACAGTCACTTTGATCGGCTGATTCACACTGCCTTATCTCGTAACCTCAGGAATTCTTTTACGATGATTCTTGTATTACCCGAAATTCAAAACTCTTGTGGCTCTGCTTGTACCACACCCAAGGTCGAGGATTAAGCTATTAGCCGTATGACTAGAGATATTTCGTTCTTATCAATACAAATCGTAAATTCTTTTTATGAGAGCTTACTGATATATTTCTATGATAGTTCTACATAGATAACAAAGGTAGACAAAATTTATACAAATGTTTTTTATATCTATTTTCACTTTATTCTTTAAAGTGTATTATCTTGCTCCTAGGGATTTGATCACCTGCATGATTGCACACACTGCACATTGACACATACCACACGTCAGACTTACTGAGAAACGTCATTAAACTTATCAGCTATTTTACTTGAAATTAGATATCTGACATGTTTCGATAGATTAAAAACATTAACTTATTCTTTTTCTATTTGCACGAGTCTACGAAAAGTTCAGTCAATGCATGAATGTACGAACAAAAGTGTTTCAATTTATGACGTCCCGACAGATGACGCTCGCAAGCAACATTTTCAAAGTGTGTCTGTAGGGTTGCATTCATACAGGCGCGCATTTTTATAATAATTATAAAGAAAGTAAACAATAAAACACTTACATTGTCCGTTTCCTTTCCCCACTACATCCCGGTTTCGTTTTCCTACTATATCACCGCGTTTCATTTTTTCAAGTCACACCCATCTAAAGAAGTTTTCACTTCAAAAAGCGAACGGAAATTCATGGTAACTGCAACGAAATGAGGAAACGGCTACGGTATTAAAAAGAGAAAACGAGACAAACATACGTACATCTATAGGATTTAGCTTGCAAGAGAATGAGATAGAAGACAGTATGCATTTGTTTCGTATTTCAATTTACGAGTCTACAAAAAATTCGGTCAATGCACGAATGTACGAAAAAAATATTGGTCGGTTTCTATTTTACCGATCAGTCGGTAATAGTATATTACTGATTTTCAGATCATCAGTAACAGTAACAAAGACAATAGATAGATTCATATACGTATTTTGGATTATCGCGATTATAATAGATTAATCTTTTTTTTTTTCAAATGTTATAAAATACTTAATAAAATTTCCAGTTCTTAAATGAAATTGAAAATTGCACATTTTAAGATTTAATTTATGCAAATAAAGGTAGCAATAAGAGTAATCTAATGAGATTACTCTTAAAACGCCAGAAATGCAATAATGTTGTTATCAAAGCCATAAGTCAAATGCGCTATAATTAAATTATCAATACATTTTTATACCTTATTATATTAATATACTATTATGGTGTTCGTTGTTCTATAAATTATGGTTAAATTTAATATACGTTCGATTATTCTTAATAAAGATTTTAGACATTCATGAAGTGATATTTATTTATTACTTTAATATATTAATAATGTATATAAAAATGTAAAAGATCACTGGAAACTTCAGAAAATAATACATTGTAATTACAGAAAGAATTGAGATCCTATTTTTAGATCGTATACAAATACGTTCACAATAATACAACGATGGTATGTAATAATAATTTACAATAATGATACAATATTAGAATATACAATAAATAGTGCCCACCTTAACAGTTTAAATTTTTTTTCAGTGAAAACCTTTTTTTTTGTCCTTCGTTATGATCAATTGATGACATTAATCAATCACGTAAATGCTTAAGATAATTTTTTTTTAATGTTATCCACAATGTCTATGCCGCACGATGCACGTTTTAGAATCAGATTAGATATAAAGTTAATAAATCGAAATAATAAACAGTACAAGTATATCGCAATATTTTTTTTTATCATCTTCGAGAAGAGATTCATTCAAGATTATTTCAGGGAAATAAGCCTACTAAATAATATCAAGTAGCGATATATTATCAAGGGAAAGATATGGTCTTTATATCTTTTTTCATATTCAACAAGTGAAACTTTGTATTTATACAAATATTTTTTCATTTATTATACAATAATTATAAAGAGAGAATATAAATTATTAATAATTTAATTATTATAAAACATGAAATCTGTGCATCACGTGAAACAATTTATGCAATGCTATTACATAAGGAACATCATAAAATATTAAATGATATTTTTAGTAGATATTTTATCAAAGATAATTTTGTAGTTATTTTCAAAACTTTATCTAATATTCATAAATCTTATCATAGTCATACATTAATTTTATGATTCTTAAGCTTTTACGAAATATTACAAAGTTGTACTATAAAAAAATATTAATGTAATAATCAATGATGATTATCGATATACTTATCAACTAAATAAATCATGACGTCATATTTAAGAAACAGAGATACAAGATTTTATTAGATCGTGTATATATCTATAACGATAAGGTTATTGACTGATAGATATATCTTATTTTTTCTTTGTTTCTTTGTTATGAGTAATAGCTATAAGAACCACTTAAATAATTAAACATTAATAATATATATATATAAACTAATATACATTTAAAGCTTATCTTATAATACTTTTTAGCATATCACTTATACATAAGTATATTTACCTAATCAAACACTGTATAATCTATTGTATTATTGATTAACAAATTAAGGATTATTTCAAGAACTCATAGAAACGATGATAACGAATAATATTTCATTTCAAAATGGTCTTTTTTATGACTAGAAAATAACAAATTTCTTTTGTAATTTTGATGACGCATAAATACGTGCGTATACGATGCTGTAAAATACAAAGCGTAGGAGGAAAGAAATCATTGACTGTCGGGAATCCCGGACATTTGTCTCATGTGGTATTATAACGTTATGTATACTTTATTTAATGTAAGAAACCGAGCTTTGAATAGACTTATTTTTACGTTACTTCTCATATCAATTTTACGTGTAGATCTGTTAAGAATTTATAGATAATACTTTTGTGTTGGAAGATAAATAAAAAAAAAAAAAGAAAACAAAAAATATATACTCGTAATTCGGTAGTTTTTTTTTACATTTAATTCTACTTTTTTTTTTTTTTTTAATTAATCTCGATCATAATCAATGATTTCTTGAATTACCAAGGATGAACAGTAAGTAATATGGTTTATTCTTTTTTTCTAGGATTATAGAAATTCAATAAGGATCTCTCGCGTTCGTTTTTTATTCTATCCGTTAACAATCTAATATGTCTACACACACACACACATATATATACACATATTACTTTAGCCTACTTGCGTTTATAGCAATCGTCAAATTACGCACAAATCATTTCTAATTCTCTATCACATAATTTCTGTCTAAGTTTTCTTGGAATTCTTGTTATTCCTGTTGCTTCCAAATAAAACTGGGTAAGTAGAATAAATTACATAATTGACATTTTAATTTTCTTTACCAATAAACATGCACTATATTAATCAACATACATTTCTTCTGGGTTATTCCGTAATCATATTTATGATAATACTTTTTAATAAATGGCATTAGTCAGATCATTCACGCAAACAGGACGGCCCCACCATATCGTTTTAGGAAACCCGCCGCGTAGTTAATTTCGTAGTGTTATTTCCTACAGTGATTCTCAACTGTTTTCTTTTTTTGTGGATTATTTAAAATATCGTTTTAGTGAAATGAATTAACAATTGCAACGAAATTATATAATATATATAATTAGTTTGTTTGATAACGCAAACACTTGACAAAAATGTTTTCAAATTTCTTTTTATAGATAATAACCTTATCATCAGGATTAAAATATCATATTTTTAAAGATGAGATTGTGATATCACGTGATCAAATATTTTTTGAGAATAGAAAAATAGCACAGTAAATTTTAAATAATTATAAATCTTAAAAGAGTTTTATTATTGTTTAGAAAATACATATATATATATATATATTTCGTAATAGCAATTTCAGAATACATTCTGAAAGATAGAATTTCCTATGTTTCCAATTTTTTTATCTCTCTTTGAAAAAGCGCGCGCATGCATAACATACGCAAGTTACGAATAATGATGTTCAAGGGTTAGTTTTAATCAGAACTTCGTCGAGTTCGGTTGTGGAGCTCACTTTTTCTTCAGTTATATATATATTCTTTTTATTTAAGTTCCTTTCAATATTTTTCACTTTAGTTTATCTTTTCATTTTACATTATTTTAATAAATACGATTATTTAATAGAAATTATGTGACTTTTATATCTTGTTATTTTTTTTTTTCTTCGAGTTTAACAAGATATTGTTGTTCCTTATGAATATGAATTATTTTTAACAAACAATAGAATACAACTGATTGACTTTTTCATCGAATTTTGTTCGTTTACGTTCGTCATAATTGCATTGGATCATTAAAAAGAACAATCGTTAGTATGTCTACGTCTATATCTATACATATGATATGAAATTATTTTCTGGGAAAAGAATTTTTTTCTTTTAATAATTATATGCTATTGTTTTGATCACAATTATATGTATGTTAAGAAATCATTAAATGAAATTATAGAGACTCCTAAAAAATATACCATGCCAAAAAATCATGATACTCATAATGAGGAGACGTCTAATGTATCCCATCAACGTATGGAAAAAATCCAAAATAATGCTAAAGCCACGGAAAACACGTCTTTGTCCCCTACTACAAATCAAACCTACTTCGCTAATGAAATGATACAAATACCTGAAATAGAAGGAGTACGTATATTTATTTATTTATTTTTTCTTAAAATATTTATTATTTTGGTTTCTATACTTAATGAATTTATGTGGTAGATAATGTATTATAATTATATATCATATAAATTAAAGATTTGATTTTTTTGCAGACTGGTTTTAGCTTCAGAAAATTATGGGCTTTTACGGGGCCTGGATTTTTAATGTCAATCGCATATTTGGATCCTGGTAACATAGAATCTGATTTGCAGTCTGGTACAATTGCCAACTATAAGGTATATATTGTTTTGATATTTACTAATGTTTTAATACAATGTGTTAAAATTATTTATGTACTATTGATATTTAATATGTATTTTATAGTTATTATGGGTTCTATTAAGTTCTACGATATTGGGACTTGTTATGCAAAGACTCAGCGCACGTTTAGGCGTGGTTACTGGATTACATTTAGCTGAAATGTGTTATAGACAATATAAAAAAATACCTCGGCTTATTTTATGGATAATGATAGAAATAGCTATTATAGGTAGTGACATGCAAGAAGTAATAGGAACAGCTATTGCCTTATATTTGTTATCATACGGAAAGTAAGTTATTATTATTAAGAAATTGTACTTTAAAATTTCTATATATAAATATTAAATTATCGTATGTCACTAAATTTAATATTTTTAAAGATACTCGAAATAACACAGAGTTTTTATCAAAAATATTAAATTTAAAAATTTTACTTTATTCTGCAGTATAAAAATAAAAAAATTTATAATTATAATTGTATATTATGTATTTTAGACTTCCTCTATGGGGTGGTGTACTTATCACAATAATTGACACATTTACATTTTTATTTTTGGATAAATATGGCTTACGAAAATTGGAATTTTTCTTTGGATTGTTAATTACTATTATGGGAGTTACTTTCGGTTATGAGGTAAAAGAAATTGGCAATATATTTTAAATGAAATAAACGTATTATTTTCTTTTGTTTATACATTTATTTATTAATCTATTGTTCTTCATATTTTCAGTATGTTATTTCAAAACCACCTCAAGATCAAGTTGTAGAAGGAATGTTTATACCATGGCTTATGCAATATGACAGTCAAACATTGCTTCAGGCTGTAGGAATTGTTGGTGCCGTTATAATGCCACATAATTTATATCTCCACAGTGCTCTTGTAAAGGTAAGGAAAAAGCAGTTTTCAAGATATTTTAAAAATTATCGATATCTTGATTCAATAAATAGATATATTTTCTTAAAATTCTGTTATTAATCATTAATAATATATGTCCCATGAATTTTTTAGTCAAGAGATGTAGACCGAAGACAACCTGCCAAAGTTAGAGATGCGAATTTGTATTATTTTATTGAAGCTAGTATCGCACTTCTTGTTTCATTCATTATTAACGTATTTGTGGTTTCTGTTTTTGCACACGGTCTTTTCGATAAAACCAATCAAGATGTTGTAAGTTTTCAATTACAATTGTTATTTACTTGTTCTTATTGAAATTCTTAAAGTGAAAATTAATCAATGCTTTTATTTTGTTTAATTTTAGTATGATACTTGTAAAACAAGTGACATTCAAATAGATGATAATTTATTTCCAGTAAGTAAAATTATAATAATTATATATTGATATGAATATTTCTTTCGATACAATAATATGAAATTGTCTTCTTTTTAGAGAAATAATGAAACATTTGAAGCAGATTTATACAAGGGTGGAATATTTCTTGGTTGTTCATTTGGTATGGCAGCAATGTATATATGGGCTGTTGGTATCTTAGCTGCTGGTCAATCTTCTACAATGACTGGAACTTATGCAGGCCAATTTGCAATGGAAGGTTTTTTAAATTTAAAATGGGCCCGATGGAAGCGAGTACTTTTTACTCGGACAATTGCTATTGTCCCTACATTCTTAGTAGCATTTTATGCCGATATACAAAACATGACTGGCATGAATGATACTTTAAATGCTGTTATGAGTCTGCAGTTACCCTTTGCTACCTTACCAACATTAGCCTTTACTAGTAATCCACAAATAATGGGAGAATTTACAAATGGAATGTATGTTTTTTTTTTTTTTAATTAATTTAATATAATATTAATATTTGTAATATTTATATATATATACATTACATAAGGTTTTTCTTTTATTACAGAGCAAATAAAATTGTTGCCACTGCTTTATCTGCAGTAGTGATAATAATAAATATTTATTTTGTAATAGATAATGTAGAAAAACTTCCTCATCATTGGGCAATATGGTTAGGTATTTCTATATTAGCGATTTTATACCTATTATTCTGTATATATTTAATAATTCATATGGCCGTAAATATGGGAGCAAACACCCTCAGTAATTATTGGGTATGTGTATCATTATACCACATATATAAATCTTTGATTATTATTTAAATATTATATTGTTTTAACATATTTACATTTTAGTTTGTTAGGAAATATATTAGTGGACCCGTTGATAATAACTTTGGCCTAACCAATCCTGCAATATATGCAAGGTAAGGTATAGAACATAATATTTTAAAATGATGCCAAAATAATAATTTATTTTAATAATTAAGTCATTTTTATATAAAATCAAATTGTACATATGCTTTTAAAATGTAATTATAATTTTGTGTCTGTATAATACAATTTTATTACATTTGATATACAAATAAAAAATATTGCTTAATTGCATGTAAAAGCTTTTGCAGTTAACAAATACTAATATTTAACAATTAAAATTTAAGGGAAATGTACAATGTTGAATAATGCAATTATTAATATCTATAAAATTGTTATAATAATAGAAGAATATAAAATTTTATTTCAATGTGCCTTATAATAAAATAAATTTAATCTTATATAATTATAAACTTGTACAATGGTGAAGGTTATTTGCTATTAATATTTTTAAAAGAAATGAGATTTATATTAATTTTATAGTCATTATTTTAACTCGTAAAAAATGTATGCTTATTTGTTTAATACAAAGTTTATTTTTTTAATGGCGTTAAATATACGTAAACAAAATTGTTTTTGAAATTAATACTAATGCTAATGTAAATAAACACAAATTTAATACGATTTCCTATATGTTTATTAATCCTATTATTTATACCTTTTGCACATTGTTCATTAAAATCCCTTTTAATGTGTATATTATACATACATACTAACATATCATTATAATATTAATTATTATTGATTATACTGAAGTAAATTATTCGTTATTGTTGTTAATAAGAAAAATGTTTGAAAAATTTGACATTTGTGTTTGTGTTTTTAATCTCAGTTTCTTCAATACGTCGGAAACATCATTAAGTACCTAATTATACAAGTGTAATCAACTGTATGCAATGCAACGATTTTATAATTGACATGTATCTCATATTCATCAAATATGAATATCATTTCCAAAACTATGCTTTTATTATTATGATGTCAGCATGACATTGTAAATGGTACGTATATGTAAGAAATTATAATCACATACAAGTCATTTATATTAAACCATATTTATTATCAAAAAAGATAAATACCATCGTATAAAACATAACATTCATAAAACATGATATTTCTTATATATGTATAAAAACTTTAATATGTAAGATGTTATTCTTGTTGTCTATTTGTATTTTGTTCTTGCCAAAAATGTGTGTATGTAAGCAAAGTAATTAACCAAATATTATTTTTATTGCATGCAAATTTTTAACCACCGAAAGTATGGGTTTGCAACGTTGATTTTATTTTCTATTTACAATGATAAAGGTACGAATAATTAAATAAAAAGAATCCAATATTTTTGAATACACATAAATTATATATTTTATATTCATTTCATATTTCTTTAATAATAAAAATACTTCATTTTAGGACAAATCCGGCATTTACAATACAAGAGGGATTAGGTGGAAGCTTTACATCACTATCAAATTTTTGATGATTATTAACAATAAATACTCTTATTTAATAAATTACTGTCAATCTTGAGTATAATATTTTTAAATGTTAATATTTTAAATATAATAATTTATTCTTTTTCTTTCTTCTACAGTGCAATATGCATTATACGCTTACAAAAGTAAATAAAATTTGATATTTCAATTACATATTTATATATATATATATATATTGTCTTGTATAAAATTTTTTAAAAAAATTACTATTTTATTAATGCGTTATATATGCATAGATAGTATTAAAAATCAATTTAATTTGTACATAATACAAAAAGCAATCAATACTGTAACTAAAAATGACTATTTATATTGAAAGAACTTTTTCTTTTACACACAATACGTTTATTATACAAATAAAAAATTATTATGTATTTTGTAAATACACACGAGAAACTATATAATAATAATAATTATTATTATATATGTATATTTAAAAATTTGAATATACTGTAATCTTCGCAATTTATTATTTATTATTCAAAGTAAGATATTTTAATTATATACCCTGAAAATTTTAGTCTTCGTTTGTATCATTTCATGTGAAATATTGATAAAAGTACAATATTTATTATTAAATATTGTATGAATAACAAATAAAAAATTTCGAAATCAGCTTAAGTAACACAGCACTCATTAATTTTTTTTAGTGATAATATCCACTGAAGTTTAACATACTTCAGTTATCCTTCTAATATTTATTACAATACATAAATTATGTATAGTCTATCATGTTGTCTTCAATAATCTCTTTTTTGGTATATAAATTACACATTTTCTGTATGCAAAAAAAGTGACATAAATAAAAAGAAATCTATATGAAAAAGAGAAATGTCAATCTTCCATTTAATTAATAATTAAATGCATATAAAATTTAACATGTATAAAAATGATTTGTGGTATCTTTAAAAGCATGGTAAATTCAGTTGTCACTTTTCTTGTTTACATGTGACATATAAATACGTTCAAAGAGAAATCATTATCTTTTTATGTACACAATTTCTTGATGCAAAGTTCATTACACATATTATTGTGTAATATTCTATATATAAGAAAAAACAGATTTTTTGGCTTAATATATATCGAAATTTGCATATTAACCCATTGACTGCCAGACATATTTAGAACATCTTGCCCTGGGTGCCAAAGTTTTATTTTAAAGAATACATGAAATTTTATAAAATATAATAATATTAAGTTACCGAGATAATATTGTAATGGCATTTACAATAATTGATAATTAATGTTTTTTACACCATATAAATTTTTTATTCATCCTTTTTAATAATTCCTAACTCAAATAACCATTTGTAATTAATCTAAAATTGCTTTGCACACTACGAGAAGACATCTCGTAGTTTGCAGTCAATGGGTTAAAAAATGAAAAAATTCATCAACTTTGATAAAACATTAATAATATATATATCTATGGTATATAACTTATTTTTACTTTGGTGATATTAAATATTTTGTACCATAATATATAACTATAATCTTGTTTAGTTTATTTTTATATAGGATCTGTTGTTAATCTGAGGTAATACTGATTATGTGCACGTTTGTAATATCTGTAAACAACTCCAATTACTAATAAAATTAGACTAACTAGCATCAATATCGACGATGATAATATTGCTGAAATGGTAAGAATAGATTATTTTTTCATGAATTAATTATAAATATAATATTATTTAAATAAGAACTATACTTACCAATAACAGTTGTTACTTCGACATTATATGCACTCTTTTCATGTTTTACTGTACACTCTTTGTACCAGTCTTTTGGTATAACATCTTTAGTTAATTCAATAAATTTATTCAACGGACATAAAGCGCCGCAACCAGAAAGACTTAATAAATTTGGTTCTTCAGTAGTATTTTTGTATGAAATCTATAGAAAATTAAAAAATTATATATTATTTATATATATAATATTTAGAACATTAAATGTTTAACTCTTTGATTTCTTTGTACTAATTAATTATAATATATTTATATAAAATTTATACCGTAACAAAATATTCTTTTTTAGAATTTAATCTCAATTCTATTAATATTGTGGCTGTATATGGAGGACAATGTGGATCAAATAAATTTAAAGTCATTAACATATTTGCCACGGTTTCATCATGAGCACTGTAAACCCAAACTTTTCTATCAGGAATCAAAGCATTTTTAGATTTTTTATCCATGTGATCTATCATTTCTCCAAGTAATAGACCTGTTAACCAAAAAGGAATAAAAAAATACATTTGCATTAATTATATAAATTTTCATTGTTCTTAAAGTTAATCAAAAAATATACTTTACCTATCTTCAATCTTTGTAATATTTTATTATACGCACTTATTGTAAAAAATTTTTCAGCGAGTGGTTTTAATTTATTTGGGAATACAGTTTTTGTCCATTCGGGTAAAGTTTTATTATATAAATTCTGCAATAAAAAATTTGTTAACATATGATGAACGATTGAAAAGAATTAGATTTGCTAAAAGTATTAAAATATAATTACTTCAATATATAACATATCATATAAATGTTCAATATCTTTTAGAGTATTAATGTTTGTTCCTGTTTTCTCTGTCAAATAATCATATAAATGTTTATTTTCTTTATTTATTTTTTTTATCTCCGGTGATTGTAATACTTTATCTCTTTCCAATAGATATTTTGGGCAGTATTTTTTTCCAGATAAAACGTTATCTTCTAATTCTGGTGTAGTATGTACTGGAATAGGCATCCAACGGATAGTATTCCATATTTGATTTCCTTTTGGTGGATACAAACCAGCTAAATTTGCTTCAGCTGACATTAATGTACGATCTACATCCGTACTTCGGATATAAATGTCATTAGGAAGATATTCGTCATTTAAAAGATGAGAATATCTATTTCTTAGCCATTGACCCAAATGTAAATGCTGATTTTTTCCTAGCTATATAAACATGTCAGAAATAGTATAATATTATAATAATATCAAAATAATGTAACTCATAAATATTTTAGATGTATAGAATATTCATTATTTATAATTAATTAATTAATTGTTTTTATTTACATTGGTTAATTGTCCAAAAGGTACTGGCCACAATGATTCATTTTTATATGGATCATTTGGATAAAGTTCAATAGGAGTCCGATCACCATGTCTATAAAGCTTTAAAAAACATAGTTATATAAGTATTATTAATCAAATAATGCAAATAAATAAATTATACCAAAAATATATACAAATGATAAGGTCAATCTAAAAATAAAATATATATGTATATATTAATGTTTTTTAATGTGTATATATATACATATTAATTACACATATGTTCATTTTTTACTTACAACATTTGCAAAAATAACAGTTCCCAAATCAACACTGTTATTAGCAGAACACAATATTACAAGGTTCGTAAACACAATAAGCAATCTAGCGAACATGGTATTGATATTTTAATTTATTTGATATTAGATTAACTACAAATAATTTAACTATCAAATTAAATACACCATCTGTTAACGATTTGAAATAA
The DNA here is from genome assembly GCF_001465965.1 of Polistes dominula. Next base: position 347,127 of record NW_015149075.1, on the reverse strand, counting down.
TTTGTCAAATATTATAATACTTTTCGAAGAAATTTCATACTCGAGCTTATGTCGAACGCTGTCAGTAAACTTTCAGTGATCATTGCGATCAAATAAAGTATTCTTATATAGTACCATACTCTAATCAGATAAAAACCATAGATTATTTAAGTATATATGTATATATATATATATATCTTATCCATATAGTAAGTACGATATTACTACATACACAAAGGCTTCACACTTTTACTTTTAACATAGAAAAACAGTACAGAAGATATACGATCAATTTAAAATAAAATAACTGGTTTGCTTCTAGAGGGCATTGCACTGCTCCATTAACAATATAAAACAATCGACAAAATACGCTTTTTACAAGGTCTTTTTACGTCCTTGTAGTTACTCGTTTTCGCTCTTCTACTTTCTACTTTTTAATTTAAACTGTGCGGGATTCTTGGCAGAGAAATCACTCGATATAAAAACGTAGAGGACGCTGCTGTAGTAGCCACCCCGTTTGCTTGTTACGACGGCCGCGTGGCGTCACTGCCACTCCCGCTAGTAAAATCAGAGGTTAACACGAACACCAGAGTTGTGCCCGCCCTGCTCGTCGAGTACCAATTCCTGCTGCCAGGCGTGTTCTGATCAGAATGACCAGGATGCTACCTGGGTACTATGGAGGATAGAGGTAAGGAGTAACATCTCTGTATATGAAAAGTGTCCGTCGAAATGTATTCAATTAGGGTGGCGCCACAGTACGCAGAGGGTAAATTTTAAAAGAAGCGCCAAATATTATTAGAGTAGGATTGAGAAATAAACAAGGAACACGAATTTTACCCATAACTGTTTTGTTATTTACATACTTTTTCATAAAATTAAATGATAAAAAATCAATAAACGTTCTATTCACAGTTCACGAAATAAAATCACTCTAGCTACACGTTTTCTCATAATAATTCTTTAAGGTTATATTTACTACATTATTACATAACTCGACATACTTCAATTCGTTTACAATTGCTACATTCATACCATACCTTCTAAGTTTACCAGCGCCATTTTGGAAGGTTTTTGAACTATTATTTATAGAAAACCCTGGACACTTTTTTCACATTTTCTCCCATAAGAGATATTACTCCTTACCTCTACCCTCCGTACTGGATACTTAGAAAACTATTAATTTAATTAACTTGAAATTTGCAGAGAATATTTTTGAAAAATTATACTACAAGAAAATGCAAAAAAGTTGATTTTTTGAAAATTCTGATTATCCCTAACCCCTCAAGGCAATTTTAACATTACTTTTTGAGCGTAATTTCAATGAAAATCGTTTTTTAAAAAATTATATTTATATGATAACATACAGATTTATGCTATTTGAGCATTAACATTTTAACCGAAATAAAGAATATTTGGCAATCCTCACTAAAAAAAAAATAATCTCGGTTAATTAACAATTACTCAAACAATATTCCGCGTCCGTATAATACAATAAACTATTATTTAAACATCAGTATCATTTTTAAAAAAAGCACCGTGTTGGATTAGGTTGTGAGGTATTAATTCGTAGATGTAAATTGTAATTATTTATTACAAAACATTCATGAGTTCATCGATAAAATTTTGTTTATTTTTTCACTGAAAATGTATATATTAATTACTATATGTTGCTAATATTATTATTTATTACTCTTTTTGTAGGATGTCGTCAATCAGAATTATATTACATTCTAAATTAATGTAAAAGGGGATAACTTATAAGCTTGAACACTGATATTTTATAGGGGTTTCCTTGTAGCGCTTTAAGTTCATATTTTGTCCATATCTGTTGTTAAAGTTACATATTCTTCGAGTAAAAGGTAATAAACAGTCTTAAGTGACATTTAACTTTGTCCATTTTTCACTAACTAACCATAACCATCTTGACAATTTATCATCTTTAGCTTCATCAGATATGTCAGAAATTTCGTTATTACTAAAATAAGCAAAACAAAAAGAAATAGTTATAATGTTATTTTTTTTAATATACAGGATATCTTATTTAAGAAAATTTCTTTGAATATTTGTAACACTGTTGATAATAAATGTCACTCACCTGAAATAAGAACCCGTGACATTTTCAAGGCTAGGATCTAATGCAACATATAAAACAGATTGTGCTCCTTGTTTAGGTGACTTTATAAATGGCCATATAAATGGTTTAATTAAATATCTTAAGAAAAGAACTTTAAATACTGTCATATGTCTTGTTATTTCTGTATCAACAGTCCCTGGATGAACTGCATTAACTGTGACTTGTGTTCCTAAATAATATACTTGTTAATTAAATTGAATAAATGCTAAATATTTTATTTAAATTATAATACCTTTTAGTTTATTTGCTAATTCTTTTGTAAATAGAACATTGGCTAATTTACTTTGTCCATACGCTTCAGAAGGATCATACTTTTCCATACTATTTAAATCTTTGACTTTAAGTTTTGCTTTTAAATGTGCATTACTTGAAACATTTATAATTCTTGATGGTGCTGATTCTTTTAAAACGTCTAATAATAAGTTTGTAAGTAAAAAGTGTCCCATATGATTTACACCCAACTGCATTTCTATACCTTCTTTGGTATAACTTTTCGGACATCGCATTACACCACCATTGTTAATAAGTATATGAAGTTTAGAATTTTCTGTGCCATAAATATAAATATTAACAGTGATATGCTTAAATAGTTAATTAAAACATTTGTCTAATACCTTTTTTAAATCGATTAACAAAGTGTCGTATATTTTCTTGGGATGCCAAGTCACATTTTCTACAATAAACATGTTTATTTTTGGTTTCAACAACGATTTCTCTGCGTGCCTAAAACAATAAGGTAAATTAAGAAATTTTTAATTGAAACTAATATGTAATATATATAACTGCCATTTACAATTAGCAAATACCTCTTCACATCTATCTTTATCTCTACAAGCTAGGATAACTTTTGCATTTCTTGCAGCTAATTCACGAGCTGTTTCTTTACCAATACCGGAGCTCGCACCAGTAACAATTACAACTTTATCTTTTAAATCTTCTTGTCCTTCATATTTTTTCCCACCTAAATGATCTCTAAAAACAACAAACAAGATAAAATATATATATAATATTTGCTAAATAAAGTAATTATTTTTTTTATAAATATCTTAAATAGTATAATTTATAGTCAATATGATTAAACCAATAATTTACATATATTTGAATTAAATTTAATTAAAAAAATTAAATAATAAAATTAAATTATGTAAAAATAGGTTACTTTATCAGGTAGCTTGTACCAACTGTTGTTGCAATTATTGATGCATAATAAACTGGTTTTGGAATTGACCATCGCATTATTACAGATTACAAATAATAATAATTATAATTTTTATATATTATATTTTGTATTTCAAATTAAAAACTCATGTGAGAGCATGCACTGCACCGGGCACATAACATATATATGTACTTATATATATATATAACTAGAAACGTTCTATCATGAATTGGTACAAATTTACACGAGTTGTATGAATCATAAAGAACTAGTTGGATAGAATTGTTCAATTATTGTATTATTTTATTTATTTATTAAGTGTAAAATTTATTCAATCGTTAAATATAACAATTAGTATATATATTATATTTTCATGAAGTATAATATAAGGTTAGAATTATAAATAGTATAAATTCCATCAGATGGCAGTTTATTCGTTTTTAAGTGTCAGGAGCCATTAACCCATTTCTTAGAATTTGTTGTCTTTTTTGTAAATAAAAGGAGAAGAGTGATTTTTGTTATTAATCATGAAGCCGACTCTTGTGGCAGATGAAATGTTTCCAGAAGGAGCAGGATCATATATAGAACTTGAGGAGGCAATTATATTATAACACAGTGTTATTTATAACATTTAAAATATTATTTATAGTTTATTGCATATTCATGATGAATATAAAAAATTATCATTAAAGAGTAATTATATGATGATATGCAATCACTTTTTATTACACACATATTTTATTTTATTAAATCATAACATTTTTAGGTTGGTGGTAGCCGTTTATTAGTAGACCTTACAACTAGCGAGAAGGCGGTACATGCAGACTTTTTCAATGGTATGAACATGAAGTATTTTTAAACTAGTCTAGTATTTTCTTGTAACAAATTTAATTTTAATTTATAAATTTATTATTATTTCAGAATTCGATGACCTTTTTGATGATGATGATTTAGATTAAAGTATGTTCAGAATTACCTATTTAGTATACGCAGTAGATAAAAAATTTAATGTTATAAAACTTAGTTATCGGTTAATATCACCTGTTTCTTCAAGTCAAATTTTTATTGACAATGGAGAATATATTCTTGAAAGTGTCAGAAGAGAACTGTTATTGTGATATAATAAACATTAAGTTCATATATTTTCAYTTTTGATTTAAAGATTATAGCTTTAACAAACTATATAACAACTTTATAATAAAACTAATCATATTTTGTATCTTGTAACTAATGATATATATATGTATATGTATATAGAATTGTTTTTTTTTCATCCTTATTTCTGATAGAATAATTATAAAGTCCAAATTATAAATTATTAATAAATTTCTATATATTTAGAAACCTTTCATTTGCACCAGATTCCAATTATATATTACAATTAATTATTTCAATGTTTCATTGCTTCAAGTTACTTGGACTGGTAACCTTATGAATAAACATTTATACTAAAAATTAATAAAAAATAGAACAATAGCATTATGACAATTTATTTATACTTCAAAATCGAATCAGACGTATTCGCATTTAGCATACTGAACTTCACCGCGTGTCACTGATAATAATTATTATAAACGTGCCATAAGAAAATGAGTACTGGTCTTAATATTTTATACACATATTAATGTAGGTATAAGGCTAAGATTATAATTTATTATACATAAGTGCTAGTCATATAAATCTGTAAATCAATGCACAGTCAATGGTTTTTTGACATTACATATGTTTTCAAAATTAGAATCACATCTTGTGCATTGAACTGGTTTCCTAATATGAAAAGAGCCTTGCTGATATATTTAGGCGAAGTAATTATGTATTACTTGTTTTCATTTGCCTCCAATCGATGTATCTTCCTCTTGACCATTCTCATTTACTTTATCAAATTATATGTATCGATGATAGTAAGGATTAATAAAAAATCCTTAATTACTATTATACATCTACATAATCTTGATCGACATGGTAAAGACGGTAGTGATTGAGGCGGTAACGATGATGTCAGTGGTAACATTGATAATGATCACGTTGACACCACTGATGAAAATAGTGCATATCCTGAAATTACAATTATCTATATCTCTAAATTAAATGTAATAAAATACATTTCTAGTGAAATAATACACATTTTTTAAAAATCATTAACAAAAATTCATTTTTAGTAAAACTTAATATTTTTCATATATAAATAAAAGTTATGGATGAAAGTGAAATCTACGATAATGAGCTATTTATAATAAACATTGACTTATTGTGGTATACTAAATTAGATTAAAATATTTAAAGTTATTTACATAATAATGATAACGAACCCTGAGTCCAGCCTTGGGAAGTTTGATCCAGGTGCTAGTTAACTTCTAGATCACTGTCAGCTTGATCATCCTGATCGCTCTCTTCTTCATCATCTTCTTCTTCAGAATAAAATTGAGATGGTGGTGAAAGAGCATCTTCAGATAACGAAGTATGTGATGAAGATGGAGGTCTAGAACCTTCTAATTTAACTTCTAAGTCTTCCATAGAAGTACTAGGACCAGGTATTGTGACTGGGATGAATTGTTCCAGATCACCTGATGCTAATTCTAAAATAATAAATTTCTTGTAACATTGAACTAATTCACTTATATATTATATCACTTTGAAATATAAATATATACGTACGTTCCACATATTTTGCAAGCGATTTAGGAACCATCGATTTTGCAGTCTGTAAATTCTCCTCGGAGCAATTACCTCTTTCTAGACCTAAAAATAAAAATTTATGTTAAAATTAATGTTAAATATTTATAAACAATATAACTTAATAAATAATTATTAAATTTTTTGTAATTACCAAAGGCCAAACCCATTTGTTTTAAAACCTCAATGTCATCATGAATTTCAAACTTATCATTAAAATTAAACAGGTACTCAGTTCTGTAATATCAAAATATGAACATACAGTTAGAAATAAAAAATATTTGTACAGCAGTAATAATATTTTCATAATTCTGTATAATCTCTGAGTTTAAAAATATTATATAAATAATTTAAAGTAAGTAAAATATACTTGTCGTTTGAAATGCTGCAATCTAAGATAGTCTTTTTGCTGGTATTAACTATGAGGAATGGCAGCTGTATGGCAGAATTAGGTTTTGGTGGTCCATGAAGACTTTCATTTAAACGATTACGTTCTACCAAATTCTTGAACGAAATGTGTGAGAGAATAAGTTGATGAAGTTGTTGTGTCTTTGCTTTAATTACTTCAATTTTCTTTTTCTTATCTTTTTCTAGTGCTAAACACTCTTGTAATGAATTAGTTGGTAAACCTAACCACCGAATTTCTTTCTTTTCTTTGGAAATAATATTCATTGCCATTAATACATTTAAAGCATCATATACACGTCTCCTTATATTTTTTTGATCATATTGCTGAAATAGAAGTAAAATTATAATTTTATTATTAAACAAAATAATTAATATAATAATTATTATATGTAATATAAACTTACTTGATCTGTTAATGAATTCATATGCGCGGGATTAGTAAATTCTCCAACTAATTCATCTGCCACTTCATTATACGACGTGGTACCTTTTTTTTTTACTTTTTCACATACTTTCATCGAAAAATGACGTAGACCTTTCCCTACCTTCTCTGTTTTCCTTCTTTTACTACAAACATAATAAATAGTATTATTTATGTCAATACAATGGGCAATATACAATTTTTTTTAGATAAGAATATGAATGAAAGTAATACAGTACTCAGGCACAAAATCACTTTCTGTATCTTGTCGTTTTCTAGAACCACTGTGATCCAATATTGGACTAATAAATGTTTTCCCCGATACATCCTTAACAAGCTGTTGATTACTACTTTGCTGTTGCTGAGATACTATTGCTTGTTTAATATCACTCTGAAACAAAATTATACAAAAGTACAATTACTATAAAAACTTCTCATAATATTCAAAAGATATTTATGCTATATGAATAGACAATTCTGAAAGAATATTACAAGATATCGACAAAGAAACAAAAAAGAGAATTAAAAAAAAAAAAACTTAGTAAGGATACTTTGGAATATTATTTACCATTTGAGCAGATGTTAATTGTATTGTTTTTGTTACTACAGGTTCTCCAGGTTTAGTAGTACTTAATTTTGTATTTTGCAAAGGTATTGTCACCAATCCTATAAAGAATAATATAAGTTAGATGTGAAAGTTAAATAATCATTCATTTAATGATGGATTAAACTTGCTCACTCTGACCAGGGGTTGAAGAACTTTGTAGGCTAATAGTTCTGAGGACTTGTGCATTCGGTGACAGAACCTGAGAATTAAATAATTAAATGAAAATATTTTATGTGCAATAAAATATATTTCTTTCATTCCGAATGGAAATATTAGCATAACGTTAATAACATAGAATATATACCAATTATTATTTCCTTAACATACCTGTGATTCTTGAGTTGGTGTTTTAAAAACTTTAAAACCACCAGTATTTGTCGTGTTAATAATACCACTTAATGATTTATTAGGTGTACTTTGTACAACCTTTATCACCTGTGGATGACCTGTAAGAGTTTTTAGTATTACAATTTTTTCTATTTTATTAATATATTTATATTGTAAATATTTTCATGATGGTTCATTCAAAATTGATCAATCATCGATAAAATGAGGAAGTAATGTATAATCTTCTTAAATTTCATCTTAGAAATTATGTTCTACGAAATATATTTTAACTTGTTTTTTAAATAAATAGTGTGTGCTTGGTTCTATAGTTATTTTATTAATAATATTAAATGAGTCAGAGATGAAGCAAAATTTCTTAGTAAAAATAATAAAGATCATTTTATAAAAGGAGTATATATATATATATATATATATATATATATATATATATATATATATATATATATATATATATATACTCAGCTAATTTAATATAAAGAACATTAAATTATGGTGATGAAATAATTTAATTTTTATAAATGTAATGAATAGACACACACATAAGTAAAACTATGTATATGAACATACATGTAATATAATACAAAATAATAAAATTTAAATATTTTTGCCTATTATAATACTAACTCGCTTATACTTTATTACGTTAAATATTATTTATAAGCAAATAAAATCTACAAATTTAATAAAACTAACTTTCCTTTCATGAAACAGAAATACATATAATGTTTAATAATAATTAACTTAAGGGAACAATTTGATTTGGTGTTTCTTATTCATACCAAGTTGGAAAGATGAAATTGTTATTTCGATAATTATTTATTTTCTTTTCTTTTTTTTATTTACCTTTTTATGAAAAAGGAATATATTCACATAAAAAGCATTTACACAATTCTTGAGGACATATATATGCTTTATTGTTTGCAAGGAAGAAATGAATATACAGACTAGTAAGTCTAAAATAGCTTTTACGCTTGTATATACATTTACCACTGATTATTTTTTTACCATATATATTTTCATAATATATATAACATATATTATAAGGAAAGCCAGGCTTAAAATTTATTTAAAGAACAAAATTTTGAATTTTATTTAAATACAAGAAAAAGTAAGGGAATGTACAATCTTACAATGTGCGTTAAAGAAAGGGAAAACAAAAAAAAAAAATAGTAAATATGATTCAGATACAAATATACGTTATGGAAAGATTTAAAATCATTAAATGTGCACGTTGATCAAGAATTATGAATATTTTCCAATATTAAAAACTAGTGCAACGTGTTGTGTAGTGTATCGAAAAACACATGCCGACTGTCGGCGCATTCTTAGATAACTTACCATTGGCGTCATGTATTAAGAAATTCATCGTTTTATTTTGTTGTGTCATCTCTATAATTATTGCGTTCGTTCGACGTCGGAAACGATCCCACAGATCGCCCAAATACTAAGCCAAAATAAAAAGATCATAGGTACACTTGCAGGCTTAGCTTGCCGTATCACCAAAATGGCGACACTTGTGACACAAATCTTAGAATGCTATCGAGGATAAATTGAATCCTACGCACGAAATCTTATAGTTGACTGATTGTTGTATATTATAAATTATCCATCCTTTTTAATCTTCTACTCCTGCATAATAAAGTAATTGGAAGTTGCAGACTCGCATGCACATAGGATCACGGACGTCAGACGAGCTTGGCTTGGCGGCAGGACAATGTTAAACAGCTGATTGGTTCTCGATGATCACATGGTTTTACCTACCCCCTCCAATTTACCTTAGAAGAGCACATGCGACCGCGCCGAAAGGCGCCCCATCGATGTAATGCGCGCACGTAGTCACATCTTACAAACATTAATGAAGAAACCATTAATAAGATATTAAATACAAATTTATTTAGTATTAGTCAAGATTCGTATTTTTATCTTTTTATTTAAATATTAGATTAGTCAACAAACAAACATTATTTCGGATGATTATTTACGATAAAATACTAATTCAAATATAATTACATATTTTATAATGCTTCATTCACAGGTTTTCTATTCTAATATCTATACAATGTTGACTATATGACCATATATGACTACAACTATTCATTGAACAATTAAAAATATCACTGCAATGACCGTATTAAGTATTAAATAACTATACAATTTTTTATCAAAATCGTATCGAGATCATATGTGTCTTATTTTAATTTAATTATTATAAAACCATTGTTTTTTTACTTTATCTACACAATTATCTGATAGTGTACAAATAGATGAAATAAATTGAACTATGATATTTACATTTAATCTGTTCTGTTTGTTGCTTTTTATGATATTTTCATTCAGGATCCTTTTAACATTTGACCAACCAATCGGAGAGATCTCCCATGTTGACCATAATTATTTTGTCCAAGTGTGGTGGAAACCATGGTCGGCTACGTGTTTATATACATATGTTTTGTAAATTAATATATTCTAAATAATAATAATCATATCATAATCATAAATAGTTACATGTGATAAAGTTCTACTTCAGAAGATTACACAGAATTATATGCTTCATTATTGTTTGCGTAGAGTTAAATTTATATTTCCCGCTCTTTATGTCTAAAGTTTACTTCCTAGGGATTTTACTCAGGGAACTAAAGTTCCCTTTACATCTTACAGTTTTCCCGCTAAAACTTGATAATTCTGTACATATATATATATATGGAGAATTATTATCATTAATGTATTCTCGTAAGTCAGCTTAAGGAAAGTTTGAACTTTGTGAAAATACATTAATCATTCAGTCCGTTAAAGCAAAAGATAAATATATAATTTTTTAAATATATTTGAATTGAGTACAATGTCACAGCCATCAGTAACGGCATATTTTAATACTCGTAAGCGACAAGCTAACGAAGATATACTTAGTAAATCAAAAGTTTTATTGTTGGATCAAGAGCGTATTAAAATGACTGAAGAAAGTGAAATGAAAGTGAAAACGCAAAATTTTCAATCATTGAAACTTATGTCTGAAAAACAAGAAGAAACTATGGTAACGAGCCCAAAAATTATATTGATTTCAGGAATAAATAATTTAAATAATTTTTCTTCCAAAGTAAATTCTACTAAAGTTGATACTAAATTGTCTGTACAGAAAACAAATAAAGTTTCTACACGTTCACGTCCAAGTCAAGTATGTAAATCAAATCAGGATGGGCAAACAGATATCCGTGAGAGTTTTCTCAAAAAAAGTAATGATATTGACATAAAAAAAGAAAATGTTAAAAAAGTATTATTTGAAAAGAAAGGTACTTTGAGTCCAAAGAAACAACCTTTGACGCCAAAGAAGAATGTAGCCGAAGATAAGCAGACTGCAGTGAATGAACAAAATAAGCCAACCTCTGTTACATTTACTACGCCTAAAAAGAAATTGACTAAAAATGACTCTATTAGAAAAGATTTGGATTTGAATGAGATTAAAAATAGAATTAATAAATCTGGTAGATTAGCAGAATTAAAAGCTTCCATTGATCGCATTAATAAATGTGATCAACGTTTAAATGAAATTCAGAAACGAAATGATTTGAACAAACCTCAAATACAGAAATTTGAACAAATTCAACTTGAAATACCAGTTAGGTAAGTACACTTTCATAATATGTACAATTTTTTCTTCAGATTTTATATTCATTTTTGTTTTTTTTCTAACAGTCCTCAAAAGAACTTAAAATCACCATGCAAGACATTAATGAGTCCAAGGAAAGAATTGTTAACTCAATCAAGTCCACAACGTCGTATTTTATTTGAACCTAAGGAATCTATTAGCCCAGTAAAGAGTAAACCTGATAAAACTGAAGCTTATCAAAAATATTTATCGCTTGCCGAAAGTGATAAACCAAAATTACAATTACCATATAATTATAGATTGTTAGCAGAGATATTTAGATACATTGATACGGTACATAAAGAATATCATTTATTGCATTTTTATTGTACTACATTAATTTATGTGTAAAATAATATTTCATATTCTTGATATTTTTAGGTTTCAGCTATGCTATTTAATCGTAAAGAATTAATAACATTTAAAAAATTGAAGCCAGCTGTTCAAGAACTTTTGCGACGCAATTTTACATTAGAACATTTAGCACAAATAAAGACCATTTATCCTGATGCTTACAACTTTCATCAAGAAAAAGTTAAATCATTTGGTTCAACATCTAAACAAGATAAATATGAATTAATTTTAACACCAAATGTACAAATAAAAAGTGATTCTAATGAACAAAATGGAGACAATGTCTTGCAGACAGCAAATGACGTAAGCATGACTCCAGCTATATTGCTACAAAGAAAAAGGAAATTTTATGAAATATTGTTAGGTAATTTCAACTATTTTGCTTACTCTTTCAATTTTAATAAATTAATATTATACTATTACAATATTTAATTCTATATTGCAGATAGAGTTAAAGAAGAACATGAGCAATTCTTGCTGAAATTAGATAAACCAATGGTCATTCCTAAAGAGAAAATTCTACGTTGGCATCCTGAGTTTAATGTCGATGGTTGCAAGCCTATTGAGCAATCTGAATTACCGCAACCACCTAATGTGGAAAAAGCTACTTCTGCTAAACATGTTTTGGGTAAGATGATATTAAGATTAATATAAATAATTTTAATTAAAATAAGATTATTCATAATGATTTTATTATGTAAACATTGCATATGTGTATGCATAATGATGTATTGACATGAAACATTTAAAATGAAAAAAGAAAACAGGTAAAAAAATGTTCAATGAATAATTTTTTATAATACATATATATTTTTTTTTAATAGAAAAAGCGAAGTCCTTATTCCATTGTAATACTCGTATGGAGAAAGCTTTGCAAAAATTGGCTGAAGCAAAAATGACATCAAAATCTGTATCTACAGATATATCTTCTACAGAAGAATCTAATGACGATACTATGCGACAAATTAATATTAAGATTGTTGATTCTCCATCTGTTACACCAACTATAGAGAAGAGCTATCTTGCTACGGCATTTAAAGGCATTCCAAAATCTCTTCTTGAGAAGGTACAACTTTTTCATTGTTCCTTTTTTTATTTAATTTATTTTCATTTTTATTTATTTATGAAATGTACTATTTGATGATATCAGGTACGTGCAAAACAAGCTGCCAAAGCATTAGAGACGATGACTCGCACTCCAGATCTAGATAGAGAAGCGACTCTATATTCTAGATTACCAGAATTAGCTAAGATTCTTCGAAGTATTTTTGTAGCTGAAAAGAAAGGAGTTTTACCTTTAGAACATGTACTGGCGAAATTAGACAATTCGTTTAGAACTAAACTTACTGCCGCTGAATTGGAAGAACATGTGCGGAAATTATGTAAATTATTACCTACTTGGGCTAGTATACATAATGTACGAAAAACAGATTATTTGAAGCTTGCAAAAGATGTTGATTTAATTAAAGTAACTAAAATGTTGGAAATTGTGGCTAACCAAAAAGTTAGTAAATCGTGATGTCAATAGAATCAAGCAAGTGATATAAAACTAGTTTTTTTATTCGTATATTCAATTTTTGCAATGTCATATTTATGTAATCTCTTTTCATATTATATTATTTGCACGGGTATAATAATAATGAATTAGTATCTAAGAATTGATATCCTTCATGTGATTATACCACACCTAATGAAATTATATATTTTAATAATACAATGTGTTATAAATAAAAATGATATATACAAATGAAGTCTTTTAATCCCATTGTGTATGGATGAACACCCATTTTGATTACATTGTAATTATCATATTATTTTCTTCATAAAAGCTATACATTGGTAAAAATTATGAGATTTATGTTACATTATCAATATATACATTGAAAATTTTTTTTAGATATTTTAATTTTATTATCAAATACTTAAAAAAAAAAACAACTCATTATATTATATAAAAAATACGAAATTAAAAATTACTAAAAAAATATTGAGTTAAAAAGAAGGAACCTTACTTATCGCAGATTATGATTACATATTTATTTACAATGTTTATTTTATATAACAGCATATAATATATAACATTAGGTCATCAGTTATAACTACAAATAGCGTACGACTAGATTAAATGATCAAGAAGTAAGGTTACCACATCAAATCTAAATTTAAATCCAATTTATACATGCTCTTATTACATTTATGACATTTATATAATGACATTATGATTGTAACAAAAATAGTTATAATTACATTAACTTTGTGAACTTTCATAATTCTGCCAAAGTTGGAATAGTAGTATAATAATAATAGCTATATTATCCAGATTATGATTTACAAAAAATAATAGATTTATAATTTACAACAGATTCTATTTATATAGCATGCTTTTTGTAACATGAAAATTTAATAAAATATTTAAAATATTTTTGTTAGAAAAACTGAAAATTTACAATTTAAGAATTTTATTATTTTCATAAAATCATAAATTTATTTTTGAACAATATGCCAATTGAACTTTACGAATGTTTTATTTCCAAATTCATTACTCGTTTTATCAAAAATTTATAAACGAATCTGAATGACTTATAATGAATTTGAATAGGCACATTACATGGAAATTTTTTATCAGTAAAGGCACTGCCATGTTTTGCACTAAAGGACTAATACAATGGTGCATTTGTAATTATTCATTATATGCATATTTATATTTAATTCTGCCAAGCAGCCTACAAGGAATGTTGTACTTCTAAAATTCAGTCCCCCAAAATAATAAAGATATTGTTTAAAATTATTGCCCTATGTCTAGATTTATTTATACAACTGAACTTTGGTAATTTATAACTATTTCAGTTTATACTCTATATCATAATATCATATATTTGATTTATTTATTCCTGATTAGGAACCAAAGTATATGTATCATAACATATATTAAGTTACGTTTTTCAACTATTAAGTTTTGATCGTGTGCCACAATAACTGGCAACTTTAGCAATCATTAAAAGTTTATTATTTTTTTTTTTTATAATAATTATCTAATAACTTGGCAAAATATTATTCTATAATATTTATAATAAAAATAAATCGGAGATTCTAATGTAAGTCTATTTCTGTGCATGCTAATCACATTAGTAATTTCAGCATATGTGAAAAAGTAATGCATTACTCAAAAAATTTTATGAATTCTTTTCTACACGTATTATATGCCAAGATTAGCAACATATTAGACTATTTATACATTTTATAGTAATATTGTTCATAAGAATAGTAAATGATTCTCGATACATAAAAACAAATGTAAGAATAGATTACATACAAAATTTACGTGTGTGATAAATGCACATAACAACAAAAATCTTCCTCTATCTATTTCTCAAGTGGTCGCACCTAAATATATTTCATTTTAAGGATATGTACTAGTATATATGTGATATAAAATATTCTAATTGAAATAATATTTTTGCAAATGAAACACAAATTATTTAATAAAGTTTAAATAAATTTTAATTTGCACATAAAAAAAAAAAAGAAACATAGAGCAAAGGATGACAATTAGAGCAATATTATTAAAAATTATAATGACTTTGCATATTCTATTTAGAAAATTCAAAATATCAGTATGCGGTAAAAATATAAGAATTGTATAGACATATCAAAAGAAATATTTAGTATAATAAACTGATATATGCTTTTTGTATACCTAGGTGCAGAGTATTTCTTTTCATATTTACATGTATTTTTACATGATACTATTTCATATATGTAAAATAATTAAATTTTTGTATTTGGTAGATTAATAAGAAATCAATGAAGCGCGAAGGTAGTTTTAAGAAAAAAAAATTGTTTAATTATTATTTATTATTTCAAATTAAACAATCTAAAATTAAATTACACAAAATTTTCGTTTGTTCATATATTATAGTCTTCAGAGAAATTATAAGTAGGGTAAACAATTAGTTAAATATATAGTTTTTCGATCTATATACAGATGTGTTTGATGTACATCTTTTTTTTTGCATTTACATGTTATTGTAAATAAAATTATCTGTACCTAGGTATTTCAATAATAAAAGTATATATATATTTTTTAAGTAAGGTATCTATATAATATAAAACTTGTTACTTAATATAAACTTGTAAAAAAGAGTATTATAATCTAAAATTAAATCCTATTAAGTGTCATGATTAGTAAAAAGTCATAAATTTCAATAAAATTAGAAGTTCATTATAATGTAAGATATATTTTTCTATCTCGTTTCATATGAGATTAGAAATTCTTATATTTTATTTAATATCTTTTTTAATAACAATTAAAATGTAATACTGTACAAATCAAATTGTAAGATACCTTTTCGTGTTTATATTCAAATTCTATTATCTATTGTTATAGCAAATTATTTTTAAAAATGTCAGTCTACTGAAACTTTCTATGCAAAAGTTATAAAAAAAAAAATTTTTTTAATAAATAACTGTACACATTTTCAAATCACAGGTTTAAGATCAATAAATGAATAATGAAAATGTAATAATAATTTTACTAAATATAGATTAATGATTTTTTAAAAGATAACTTTATCTGTACTAATATTAATTTTACTAATTGTAAGAGAGATTTGTTGTTTTTCGAGGCCTTGATTGCTTTATATTAACAGAAAAGATCAAGCTTTGGTGTGTAAGTTGCTTATATAGATGTATTCATATGTACAGAAGTGTTATAATTATAACATACTGATATTTCTGTACGATACATACAAAAAATAGGAAATTCTGTTTAAAAAGTTAATGTATCCTTTTTAATATCATTTCAAAATCAAGCAAAATATTTTGATAATAAAAGAAAAGAAAAGAAAAGAAAAGCTAAAAATAAATTATAATACATATTAAACTAAATGTAAATATGATTAGTTAAATAAGATATGGGACTGTTGAATATGCTTCACTCTGAGCTAGAAGTAATGCAGTAGGGCAGTGTCATATTACTATTTCAAATATGGTTAATACACATCAAAAGTTGGTGTGTATAACAATAATGTTATTGTAATACTAATTATTAATTATTAAGTTGTGAATTTCCTAAATATAAATAATTTTGTTTATATGTAACGTCTTATGATTTGTTCAACTATACATTGAAAAATGTAATTATTATGCCTGAATTTATAAATCATTATTACTTCTATAAATGAGATATACAACAAAAAATGTAAGGTTTTAAAAGAATAAATAAGCTTAATTGCTCATATAATGTAAGTACAGAGCATTCAAAATTAATATGCCACATTTCGTAAGATATTAGTAGAAAATTTATCAAAGCAAGTCAATAAAAATGTAAATTAAGTTACAAATTAAATATATGTAGATTCGACCATTAGACTCGCCTTATATAATTATTTACAAAGCCGACTAAATTATAAAATCCGTATCAAAACTGTCATTATATGATTAACATTAGAATTTTAAAAGCTATTAAACTAGAAACTAATAAAACTGTAGAACATTTGGCATATTTATAATTTTATTCAGTCGCGAAGTGAAATTTCTTAATTAAGAACAAGTTTTACCAATATCTATATTTTTTTATGCAATCGTTACCCAAGTCAACCACGACTAAATGATTGTCTGCTAGTACCGCAATGCCTGATGGACGTCGTAATTTTGAACTATGAGAATCAATTTCAGTTAAAATATTACCTCCTCCCAGCTTTAAGACTTGAATGATGCTTCGACCTTTATCTGTACGAGTAGCAAGTATTCTGCCTTCTGCATCTACTGTTATACCACCATATATGCCTCTATCTATTGGACATATAATATATAAATATATATAAAGTAATATTTAAATGTAATGAAACAAAATATAACTACTTTTTCCTTCAGCATATATTTCTTCAGAGAAATCGCCCTTAGCAGAAAATACTTGAATTCGACTATCAGCAACTAAAATTTCTCCAGCAGGACCAACAGTTACAGAATTAATTAATTTAAAGGTGCCCCTTTTTCCAACCTGTTTATTAGTAATTTATTTTGTATAAAATATGTTTAATAAACATAATGATCTACCTTATAAAGCTATTAACTAACCTGAAATAGTATTTTACCATCAGAATCAAATACAAAAACACAACTTTGTCCATTATCAGCAACAAGTATATGTCCATAACTTCTATCTACTGCTATATCAATTGGTTCCTATATAAAATAATATTATTTACAAAACATAATAATATATTTATTAAGAAATTACATATATATAAAATATAAAGAAATGTACTAACTTGAAAGGTATTATGAGAGAAAGATCGAATTGTATCACCTAGTGTACTCATTTCTGTGATTCTTCGTGTCCTCCAATTAACAACTACAAGACCTTGCTGAGATATGGCGATTCCTGTACAACTACGTCCTTCTAAGCCTTCATTAATTATATGTCTTTGAAATTCTAAATCACTATCTAGTACCTGTCACAATAAATAGAAATAAATTTTTAAATAATATTTAGAGATGTTATGTTTTGTTAAAATCAAAATCACAAAAAGATTGAATCAATGACAGATGAATTATATAAATCTAAAACATACACGTACCTTTATTCGTGAATTGCCAGTATCTAAAATATAAACATTTCTATTATCATCTATTGCAACTCCAACTGGCTGATGAAATTCATTTTCAGCATTTCCTCTTCTTCCATAGACTCTAACTGGCTCATTATGTTCCGTGGCATCGAAAAACAATGGATAATCCTTAATAGGTCTTTCAAATACAGATAATTTTAAAATGTAACGACTAGCATATGGTGGCCTAAATAGTACTTCGTAAGTACCATTATCCAAGTCTTTAACTTCAGTTTCAATTGATTGACTTTGATTATCTGATTGAATATTATCTGTTAGCATTAATTCTGCTCCAATAGGATCTCCTCCAACATTACGTGGATGACCATGGTAATCAACTGTTTCAACTATAACAACACCTTGCAGTTTAACTATTACTGGATCTTTAAGTCTAGCTCTACATAAACCTGTTAAATAGTACAAATTAAAATTTATTTGATATAATAGTTATGTTGAATAGTAAATAACAAATATTATATTCTATAATAATCAATGATAAACTACCAGGTAATGTTGTACTGGAACGTATTCTTCCTAAGTTATCAAGAGCCTTCTCTAGTTCAGAAGATGCATTATTATGATTAAATTCAAATGTGATAAAAGCATTCTCCCTTGGTTCACTAAGTGCTATAGCTGCATCAAGTTGATCGGATAAACTTCCAATTCGTTGCGTTATATTTTGAACTTCGATCTATTGAAAAAGGTTGACATTTGAACAAACAAATGATAAAAAACAAATACTTTTTATAGATACATTCAATATAAAAAAAAAAGTCGTGTATGTGTGTATACTTGATATTGCAATCCTTCACATTCTCTTTCAACTTTATTTTTTTCCGCTTCTATTGCAGCATGTTGTTCTTCGAGTACCCGTTTTTTATCTCTAACAGCAGCACTAACGGCAGCTTGTAATTCCACACGACGTTTTTCTACTTTAGAAATAATATCCGCAAATTCGGCATCAATAGCGTGTAAACATCTTTCCATGGAAGCATCTAAACGTTGAAGTTCTGTGCTCACAGAATCTTGAGCCTGTGTCAACTTAAATATACCTGTATATTAACAACTTTCTACTTTATCATACAACAATTACATTAATAATTTAAAAGAAAAAAAAAAAACAATAAAATATACAATTCTCTACCTTAGATATACATTCATTTGCTTTATAAAGTAGAATTTCAGACATTCGTTTTATTGCAATGCTAAAAGGAATAATTGTATGTTCTGTACAGCCTGGTGATGTACCTGCGTGTGTACCACTTGTACATATTGTACAAAAAACTGTATCACAAGTTTCACAGAATAGTAATTCTTGATTTATATGTACTGAACACTTTGGGATAACCTACAATGAATAAGCATATATATTTATGAAAGCAATTAATATGATATTCTAGTTAATTTAATGCTAGGAGTATTAATCCATTTTTTAAATTTATGCTAATTTATAAAGAAGAATATGTAATAAATACAATATAATACCTCTCGTCTTTGTCTCGACATGAGGTCAAGAAGTTGATTGACAAGAAAACTAGGGGGTAATGCAGGAACTCCTCCACGAGGGATAGTTATTAATTCTCTACAAATTGGACATCGAAATGCTCCAGTTTCTCTTGTTTGTGATGCAGCAATTCTTGTTAAACAATGTAAACATACCTAGAAATATATAAAAAATATTTAAAACAAATTTTAAAACAGATTTGATTAATTTGATATATTTAAATACATACTGTGTGAGAGCATGGTAATAGTTTTGGAGTATGTTCTCCACCATCATAAACACATAAACATGTCCCACATGTTAAGAAACTTTCATTAAAGTCTTCATAATTTATACTAACTGTTTCTACAAGCATGGAGCTCATGCTGACCATCCTCTCCCCTAGCCGTGTCCTAAAAATTACAGAGAATGATAAAATAGTTTTTACAATAAATATAGGAAGAAGCTATTTTACTTATTATAAATATTTAAAAATTATACTTATTATATAGGTATCATGTTAGTTGGATGAAATTAAAAAATATTAAGGTATGAGTATATTTCTCTGATTTATTTCAAAATAGATAATAAAATGCACATGCTTATTATTTGTATTGTACTATTTATATATGCATTAATTTTATTTTTATTATACAATTTCTGTTGTTATTTACTTCTTAAATACATTTTTTTTATTCAGAAATATTTATAACTCCAATGACAAATATATATATATATATACATATATGCATAAGTTATTTAAATTTTGAAGTAAAAAATTATCAACTGGAAGGTTTAGCCAAAGATTCACTTGTAGTTTCGTTGAGAAATATATATATATTAGAGGTATATTGGAGGTAAAGACGCTTGGCTGAAAAATATCAAAAATACAAAAAATGCAATAAAAATAAATCCAGTTAATGTTAGTAAACTCACTGTACAGCTAGACGTAGTGCGTCCATAATGGAGTTTGGATTGTGTTATGTATTTTTCAGATGAATATTATGCATCTATGGAAGTGTCTCTATATGGCACACGTTTTTGAAAACATGTGATAGGTCACTACTGTCCAAAATATTTGATTGGACAGAAGTGAAATTAGATAAACACTGAATTTACAAAGTGTTAGCTGTCATTTTATCCGTCACTTACTGTCGTCACTAACTATCATTACACACACATACACACATACACACACATCCACACAGAACACACCAAAATTCATCTTTTCTTTTCACACACAAATTTTGTATCAATATAACAATTGTTTTACATTTCAATCAAAAAACCAAAGATCGATCGACGATCTACTAAATTGGCAAATTAAAAGACGCAAATCTCAACACGTGCTATCATCCAAATAGAAACAAGATAGAATTTACTTAGCGATATTTGAGAAATAGCCATGATCGTTTTTTTTTTATATCAAGATGTTTCTTTCTTCCATAGAAAACCAACCAATTGCCAAACGATTCACAGCATAAACTTAACACAAAGTACACCGCATCTCCCAAACAAATAAATGGTACGTTTTATGTGCTCATCTGAACGTATATTATTCTTTATCCCTTTCCTTCTTTCCTTTTTCTCTCTGTGTCTCTTTTTCTTTGTGACAGATGAATAATTCTAAGCGAGTACACGTTCGGACTTCTTCAACGACATTTGCACTAGTAAGGAAGCCGTACGAGTAACACAAAGAGCGCCGATCCGAAGATTCGCTGCGATGCACCCATTGTTGTCTCTCAGCTCACTCTCCTTACAGATCCTTTATTCTGGATCAGACGGACCAACCTGACTATATAATATTTCACATACCCTTACAACCTATCTTTTTTAAAATCTTCTCTTTTCGATGTCATTATTCACTGATTTATTATTATTTACACTTATCGATATCATTTTCAATATTTCTACTTCTTCCTCCTATTCGCTTGTCATTATCTCCTTGTGTGAGTTATTTATCTTCTCTCTCTCTCTCTCTCTCTCTCTCTCTCCCTTTCTTTTAACTCTTTTTTCTTTCTCTCTATTTTTTTTCCTCTCATTTTTTAGCTCCTCATTATATATATATGTTGTATTCATACTATTAACATATTTTTATTTTATTAAGCCTTCAATTAAACTTTATATTTAATGTTTTTTTTTTGGTTATTTGTAAATTTTTTCTTTTTTTTGAGAACGAAGCATATAAAACATTGGATGTTATTTGTATTCATGTAGATATATAATATATTTAAATAACGAAAAGCTTGGAAAGGTATCTTCGTTTAGAAGTGCATTGACGAGAAGTTTGGCGTAGAACGAAAGAAAACAGTACAGCGGGAAATAATAGAAACCTGTTACGCGCGAAATTGAAACGTAACGATTCTTACGTATATGAAATGTCGTTCTTAAAATGTTATTTTGTTTCTTTATAAGTTAATTTTAATTCGTTTTTTTTTTTAACAAAACATAATTTAATTATTATTAAAATACATAGTTCGTGTAGCAGATATAAAATTATACGTAGAGATTTATACATTTGTCATTATTTGTTTAAATTATAACAAACGTATAAATTTATTCCAATATTTAATTGTAAAAATAATTATATTAAAGAAAAGAAACATTATTTATGAAATAAAAATATGCTAATGAAGCAGATATTTGTATTCAATACGCAATACTATTTTACATAGATATAATGGTCAAATTAATATCAGTATGCTACTTGCAATCATTAATAAGAATATGCAAATACATGACAAGAATTATCAATATAATCCTATTGATTTATATTAAAACTTTCTTAATCTAAAGCGATCATACGATAATAAATTTATGATAATATATATTTTATAAATATATGGTATATTATACGAAATAACACGCGATGTATAATACTATGATTTTAATACTTTTTTTTAATACTTACATGAAGGGACAGCAGCTCATATAGACTTCGTTAATATTCTCAATTTTTAATATTATCTTACGCACTTTTCTATATGGTTTGTTTACAATGTAAACATTAAATTTTTGCTTGCACGATGTTCATTTCTAATCCATTTTTAATCGTATCGTTGATTTTATTCAAAAAAATATTGATATATATATATATATTATATTAATATTATATAATTATATATAATATTATATATATATAATTATAATATTTAAGCAATGTTAACACAGGATTTGTAAGCATGCGAATTTCAATTTTATTTTCACTTGTTTGTACGATATGAAGAAGAATACTTTGATTGTTCTTCGATTAAGCACACAAAAAGATACGACTTAAATCTTGTAATATTATTTAAGTTTTACGGAAAAGGACAAATTGGTAAATTATCATCATCATCATCATTATCATTTTCTTTGTCATCATCATTTCCATTATCATTATATATAGTATTAATAATATAGAAAGAAACACTAAATGAACTCGTGATATTTGGTGATCCTTTAGTCGTAAATACACTCTGAATGCACTTGTTTCTTTTTCATTGTTTTTTTCTCCTTTCTACAATGTCAATAAAAACTTCCTTATGTTATTTTATAATTTACAAAATTCGATGAACTTCATTGGTGTTTTTCTAAATTTTTTTTTTTTAATTTGTTGGTATTGCATTAAAGTCAAAATGAGGATTTTCCAATCAGATCTTGTGCCACGTTCATTGGATTTTTCCTTTAACCATGGATGACAGTCGAGATTCGAGTTAGGTTGACACGACAGAAGGGAACGTAGCACTCCTCTATCGATTTTCTTTTTGTCTTTGTTAGTAGCGAAATATGAAGGGAGTCACACAGCAGGTTTAATTGTCATTTTCATTAGTTAACTTTTTTCATCTTTTTCTCTTTTTCTTTTCTATTTCTCTCTTTCACTCTTTCACTCTTACTCTCACTATCTCTCTCTCACTCTCCCTCTCTCTCTTTCACTCTCTGACAAAATGTTATAAACGGCACGAGACCTCAAGCCAAGTCTTGGAACAGCCGGGGGATGAAAACACGCCCTCGAAACTGTCCTTGTAAATGACGGGGCATGCGCTGTTTTATTTAGGTCATACACTACTTGATGGACTCACGATCGTATCTATGCGAATTTTTCTAACTAGTGCAAATAATTGAAAGTATTTATCGCATAGAGTCAAAAAGCAACCTTTAATATCATATCCATTAAGATTTATATACTAAACTAGTATTTATTGGAAGAAACTAAAGAAAATATATTGTTTTTATTGTTAATAAAACTTTATTATCACTAAAGATTTAAATACGCTTATGATTATACATGATATGAGATAAAAATGGATTAGCAAACACCTGTTATAATATTTTCGATTATTGCTATCCTATCGATGAAAATTGACAAATATCTAGGCACGATCGAGTTTCGATCATTTAATTATTATGCTTATCAATGATGATTATCTTAAATGATGTATATGTATATTGTAAATGATGATAATCTTATAAAAAGATTAAAGTAATTATTATATGGCTTATTTTTAATCAGTTCGTGCAGAATTTCATTATTCTAATTGTCTTATATGTTGCAACAATATCAACTGTTAAGAATTCTATTTCACTAATATGAAGTTAACTAATATGTGATTTAATCCAATCTATATAACTGTAAATTTTTGTGTGAACATCTGGAAATCCTTTAGCACACGGTGTAACCCAAGAGGCTAAACCTATTTGCACACCATCTAAGACAAGCGGACTACCAGAATCACCCTAAAAGTAAATTATTATGATTTTAATGATTGATAAAAGAAATTATACGCTATTTAAAAGTTTTGTAAAAA
Organism: Polistes dominula; assembly: GCF_001465965.1. The sequence goes on along the minus strand of NW_015149075.1, from coordinate 322,520 downwards.
TTTAATTCTAATGTTCATTCTCTCAAATTATTTTTATACATACGATATGTATTTTGTGAAGTAAATTAATAAAAAAAAAAAGTATACAATAATGATTGAAAATACTTACATAGCAAACACCATATGTATAGCTATTATCTGTACAAATATTGGCCCTTGTAATTGATGGATATATCATCTTGCATTTCGAGAATTCAACAATTTTTAAACTTATTAGTTGCATCCAATTTGTGCTTCCACCCGTTCTCTAAAAATTCAATATTCTTATGTAAAATAAATGTTTTATTTATTTAAACAGTAATCGCCAAAGTGAGATATTATGGTTCAATAACTGATAAATAAAGTTCAATGATATTTTCAATGTTTGTATTTTTGATTTGTGATGATCGCCGTTACCGTGGTATCTCCCCAACCAGTGAATATTGCAGTACGATCCGTCTCATCGATGTCTTCATCTGGGAGTCGAATGGGTCTGATTGCGTTAGAATATTTAAATCTACCAACAATTTTTAAAAGACCAATGTCATTTAAAATAGGTCCTATTTGATACTCCGAATGAACGATCATTTCTTTCACATCGTATGCAATGCCACCTACAAATTAAAAATTACAATAAACATTGAAAATGAAAATAATGTTGATTAAATATTAACATAAATGTTACTTATAATACGTGTATAGAAAAGATCTAAAAAAAGATTATTTTACCTGATAGAACACTATTACTGCCAGCTACTACAAATGTATTCCTAATATTACGAGTATTAAGACAATGAGCTGCTGTCAAAATCCATTGATCAGTAATAATTGATCCTCCACAAATATGAAATCCGTATAATCGTATGGATACGTGATAAGGAAATGCATTGTCATCAGCATCCTTTCCTCCGATTACTCTACTAGAGAGTGGTATAGCACTAACTTTAAAAGAAAACAGTTATTTTTCGTATTTAATAAATATATGTACATATATGTTATATAAAATATATTTAAATCTCGATATATAGATAAAGTCAATTAAATATATTAAATTTGATAAATATTATAATTTAAATAGGAAAATGTAGTTTATGATAATAAACAGTTTATTAAAATAGAATTTTCTACTTATCAATTCATAAATTCCCTTATAAGTCACGATAAAGTTTCTATTTTGCTAAAATTTTTTTTTATCAATCGCGATCGCTGTTTCTTAATACACTTATACACTTTTATATGTACATAAGATTTATTATTATTAATTAGATTTAATCGGAATCATTAGTTACCAGTTGCGTGGACTGTGAGAACGAAGATGAAGATCCTATAAGCCATTTTGTTTTACGAATAAAGGAGTCTTCACGATCATATTTATACTTGCATTTATCAGATGTGATATTTACGATCATGAAATTGGCTCTTCTGTGAATCAGGTCGTTCGTCATACGATATATAAGCTTACGGTTTTCTTTACACAGTTAAGTGTTGTAAAAAAAAATAAGTTAAGAGTTGATTAAATATTGATCGCACTGATATTAATTGTTGTCATAATTGATAGTACGGTACATTTAGCTGAATTTAAATCGTATTATTATTTAGACTTTCGTATATTTTATGTATCTAGTATATATATATATATGTATACAAATTATTCATTGCTGAATAATCAGAATTAAAAGATAGTTTTAAAATTGATAATTGATATGAGTATCTATGAAATATTAAAATAACAAGACAATTTGTAAACATTTCATCTATAAAATAAGAAGTGCAAGCATTGAACCATGGCAATGAAAGACTTCAAGAATTGGAACAATTGTTGTATAATCTTTTATTTTAATGAATATACAAAATTAAATATTATGCTTACGATCGATGTGAATACGAATATCTACTTGTACAAGGAATCTTCTACAATAATTTATAATATCTGTGAGTAGTTGTGACGTACAGATAAACGAGCGTCGATGGTACTAAAGATTATGTACATGGACGATTTTCGACATTGATATTTGCTGATATGCAAGTTTCTAAGGAAAATCTTAAGATGTGCATTATGGTTTTCATTGAAAATACATGCTCATTTATAATGTTCAATAATATTTTATTACTTTTATTTCGTATCAACGAACAAATTATAAAAATATTATTTACATCTAGGAAAATGTTAAGGCTTAACTATACAAAATAGGACGCAGTTCTATCAAGAAGAAGAAGAAAAAGAAGAAGAAGAAGAAGGAGAAGAAAAATGTGTACAGATTTTAACCCAAATTAAAAGAAAATATTTTTAGATATTGCTATTATACTTATACATTTCAAAAATGTTTTAATATCGGCATACCAAATTGATAACATTGAAAGACGATCAAATTTAATCGGATAAGTTAAAAGATATCTATAAGATCTAGGGTATAGCCGTTGTTATCGTAATCTTTGTATGATCGAACGTTAATATATATNTATATATATATATATATATATATATATATATATATATAGAGAAAAGAATAAAATTTTGACAGGAGAGTAAGTTTCGTAAATACATATATACCGTTTCGGGAACGTATTCTTTGCCATAATAAATGCGACGAAGAAGCAAGGATGCGAAGACTCGCTCTCAGGCCTTACACACTTAAAGCTGTTCGCTGTACGCGAAGAAAAAGGAAAAGAGGAAGGAAAGAAAGAGAGAAAAAAATAAAAGTTACAAGAGAAGAAAAAAATAAGGAAAGGAAATAACGAAAAGAAAAAGAGTTAAAAGTTGCACTCGCGTGCATACATTGGTGAAGGGGAGAGAGTCGTAGTAAATATTCGGCGCGCTTCTTTATTTATGCGATCTTCAGCAGTTTTCACCCTATTACAACTGCCGAAGCCACCCTGATGGATGAATAAAAGAATGCGCTACGGACTCGATAACGAGCAGAACGAAGAGGAAGAAAGAAAAGAGAGATGTATAAGGGTGGGGAAAGAGAAAGGAGCTGAAGGGTGGGCAGATAAAGAGTAAGAGAAAAATAAAAAGAAAGAGTGAGAAAGGATGATAGAACGTTGGCAAGGCGAGGCAGGTTGGCGAAGACGTTGGTAGGACAAACTTGAAAGAGGAGTAACGAAAAGAGAGAAAAGAAACGGCCCTGTTAACTGGAATCGGTAGGGAGGCAAGGTGAAGCGGATAATCACGAAGAGAGAGATGGGCAGAAGCAGGCAGAGACAGGTGCCCATTCACGCACGTGTGTTCTCTTTTAAGCGGTACTGTAGATGATGCTGGAAAGACGAAGAAGACCACGAGGAGGACCGGCCGGCTTCCTTGTGTCGGCGAAGGATACTTACATTCACTCTACAATCATGCCACACTTGCGGCTCAACGAACATAGTGGGGCAAAACTCCAACGGCGTAGTCTTCATCATCCGACTTTCTTAGAAAATTTGATACAATTACTTTTCATACTTGTTACGTATAACTTTTAATTCATCTTCTCTTTTACATCTTATTATGAGACTAAGTTCTTTTTAAATAATTTCAAGATTAATTTTTCAAAGATCTTTAATTGACAACGCGATGTATTATGATATTGTATTTAATAATAAGTTTCTTACCATTTTAACATAAGTTGTATACATGGAATTAATTTCGTATCAACTACAACTCGGTGAACGATAACATTCCAACTATCTACTACATACGCAGATATTTCTTCTAACAAGTTCCTTATATCAGCGATTTTTTTGTCTACAGTGTCATCTTTCTACCCATGTATAACATGTTGTACGGAAAATATGTAGGCGTTGAAGTCTCCACGAATACCTGTTCATGATCAAAGTTACATTGCATTACGGTTGCGTTAGAACTTGGTAGATATATAACTTTTTAATCATTTTGTTAAACGTTGTATCTTTTTGTTAGATAAAAATGGTATGCATGTAAGAATTCTAAGGATTACCAAAAAGCTTACAAAAATGAAGACATTTGCGAAGACTAATTCGCGACTACGCCGCTGATCTGGACCAAAGGGGCCAGGACGAACGATGGGTGGGAAAAGAAATGGAGAAGGGGAAGGGCTACCCATTCGGTAGCAAATGCTGGTAAGCCGTCGCAAGGTCAAGATCAGTTGGTTAATCTCAGCCAGTCAACCAAGGGTCTTGCACCTAACATAACGAACGACCTGATTCTTCGCGCTTCTAACGTCATCCGAGTTTCTACGAGTCTAACATTTTATTGTAGTTAAAACGATTTAGTATAGTGATTCCAAAATAGATAAATATTAAAAAGAATTAAAATTATTTCGAGTTACAGTGAATAACAAATTGAATAATATTAATTAATTATTTGATGATTTTACTCAATAAACACAGATTATTTTAAAAAATTGCTGATTATGTTGATCCATCAACGATCTTGTATATATGTATATGTAGAATAATCAAAATACCAGCGTAAATCTTACGAGTTATCATAATTAATCCAGTTAAAGTAAAAAGAATTCGTCTGGTTGGAAGATATTTTCTATTTTTCGTTTTCTATAAAACAGGAAATCACTCTTTGCGCGTGAAGAACTTCTTCGTGAAGTGTTTACGGTAGAAATTAAAACAGTAGTGAAATTCTTCAGTACATATTTAGTGGGTTTTCTGTTATGGAAACTTGCGTACTGATACCGAAAGAGTTCTCGTTAGTTCTTGCCAGTGATCAGTCCGCATGTAAAAATGTTTATAAAAATGATTCGGACTCGTTTGTTACAAATCTACGAATATCGGTGTGGTCTAATGTCTTCATTCCATTGGGCACACTTATCTATCCGTTTCAGGGATCAATTAGGTTCGATAAAATTGATCTGTACTCTCTTCTCGATGACAACGACGTAAGTATACGTCTGCCTTTTGATCTTTTTTTTTTTGCATCGTTTCATTCTCTATAAAGACAGATTATTAATGTAATGTAATTATGCACACATCCGAATAACATATTTTAGTACGTTTGTAGTTATATCTTTCGAATTAATTCTTTTATAATGAATCGAAACAACTGCAGTTATTATTCGAGCATTTTTAAATATTTCTCATACTGCAATTGGAAGAAACGTTGATAAGTCTTTGATGTCGTTTTTCCCGTGCGATTACATTCGCTACCCTCTTAGCGTACTATGACGAGCTGCTAGCTGCCTATTAAAGCGATCCGCTTTTAGATCAGACGCGAGTACGGTTGCTATGACGAAGTCTTTTCGAACTACAATCTTAACAAGCGTCAGTGTAACTGGATAAGGTTTCTTCATATCATTCAAGCAGATGACGAACAAGTTAATCTTATTGGAACGAAGGTAAAGGGTAAGTCATGCGTTCATTCATTACCATTTCTTTAAACGTTCATAAATAATAATTATATCTTCTTAAAATTGCTCAATGATTCGTAACGTTATTTTAGGTGAGCCGATCTTTGAAGTTATCAAAGATGTTCAACCAGATACTGAATTAATAGCTTGGTTTCCACCAGTAACATATCCAGATTTTATTTTTATTTCTCACGATATGTGTATGAGATCTGCACTTTACAGATGTTTGATCGATAGTATCGTAGATGGTGGGTTCAACATTTCTTTGCAAACTTTTTTCCGCAAGACATTTCAATGTTTTCAAAATTAAATGAAAAATATTTGGCAATTTTCAATGTCTTAGAATCACCTTTGGATTTATCCATGGCATTACTTTCTCAACACATATCACCATCGATACAGCACTCTTATTATGAACCTGATGAATATGAATCAACCTCCGAGGAATCATCATCATCTACATTATCATTAGTTGGTGATCATCTTGATTGTAGTATTTTAACCACTATAAAGAGAGGTGACAAAGTACTTTTGCCATGCGAAGTATGTGGTAAATCTTTCGATCGTCCATCACTTTTGAAAAGGCACACTAGAACGCATACTGGTAAGAACATCAATATAAACGATATATATATCTGATGTATTGGGAGAATAAATAATCATTATTTTTTTTCATTACATTACTAGTAATAGTAATCAACATATAATAAGTATTAAATTATATTTTACAATATTCATGTGTTCATTTAAAGGAGAGAAACCACATGTTTGTATGGTATGCAGTAAAGGTTTCTCGACATCAAGTTCTCTAAATACACACAAGCGTATTCATAGCGGTGAAAAACCTCATCAATGTCTCGTATGTGGCAAAAAATTTACGGCATCTTCGAATCTTTATTATCATAGGATGACTCACATCAAGGTAAGAGCTTAATATCTAAAATATCCTAATTATAATAATTTATTGAAATGAATATTGATGACACAAAGAATAATATACAAATGTTAAATAAAAATATAATTATAAATAAATGAATAGAAAGAGTTACTTAATTTTAAAAAGTAATTTAAAAAAAGCATATGTTTAACGATAATCAGTTCAAGGACAACCAATATTATCCAATATTAATAATTAAAAATTCTACATTACAGGAGAAACCGCACAAATGTTTGCAATGCTCTAAATCTTTCCCAACTCCTGGAGATTTAAAGAGTCATATGTACGTTCATAACGGATTATGGCCATTTAGGTGTCAAATTTGTAATCGTGGATTCAGTAAACCAACGAATCTAAAGAATCATATGTTATTGCATCTTGGAAGATGTTCGAATAAAAAATTCATTGAATCGATTCCAGACTTGTGACTTTTTATGACAGTATATTAGTCACTAGTCGCATAGTGAAAAGGTAATGAATATTTTATTAACGTAATCTGCGCACTTATATTATTTATATTAATTATATTCGATTTTCGGTGCATATATATTTCTCAAACATTATCAAAAATAAATATATTTTTAAAGAAAAACTAAACAATGGAAGGCAAATCGTTGAGCAAATAACGTTTTATTGTTCAAAAAGTTAGTGTTACAAACAACCTTGACGAGGTGCTTAAGTCAATTTGTATTCCATTATTTGCTATTTATTGTTACCTAGAATATCGCATAAGAATTTAGAATTCGACTTTTGCTAACGATAAATAATATAAGTTAATGTACTCAATAACCAATAAATTTAATAAGACAAATGAAGGACAGTTTGTGCAATCGAGACGGACAGTTTGTGCAATCGAGACGAACACTTTGGTAGGCTTAAAGCCAAATGCAATTTTTACGTTGTTATTATCTAAGCGCATTGATTGTAATTAATTTGTTCTTAGAGTTTTTCTTCTTTTTTTTCTTGTTTTTTTTTTGTTACACAATATATCGATGCAAAGTATAAAATTATACGATAATTTTATCTTTTCTTTTGTAATTATTCTGTCGAACTGAACAGATTTTGGAAAATGTATGTATATAGATTGCACTCATTTTTTTTTTTTTTTTTTACAACTTATCATGTAAGTACCTATGTATATTTCTTTTTTTTAAGCACCGGAACCACCACTGCCAAGTCCTGCTTTCGTATCTGAAGGTATTTGCTTTTGGAAGCAATCTTCCAAAAACTGAGCCATGGATAAGTATAAGTGTTTTTTTACACCCGTTAAAGTATGACTCACATCTGGATACACCTAATGTAGTAAAGAAAAAGAAAAAATAACAGAACATTTTGTACATTTGGACTATAATTCTAGATACGTCAACTTGTTTATATCACACGTAACAAAGTAGGATCTAATGAAAAATAATTTTTATTCACACATTTTCATCGGTGAATAATTTCTTTTCCAGAGTTATACAGTTTATAAATAACACGTGCGATATACAAAGTAGAACGTATCTAAAGGTTAATGTTTATAGAAGTTATTTTTTAAGCGACAGCCGATATCTATCGAGTTCTCATTCAATATTACATCAATTTTATGATCAATTTAATATACATATCTATATATACAAACTTAAATACGTATTCTTTATACTTCTTTTATGACTTCATCATGTCTATATAGATACCGTATGTATATTACGAAAATATTTCCTTTTCATTTAATGTCATTTTACTATCAATTTATTGCTGATTTAGATTCCGTGATTCTATGTCAAAGCTATTGATTGCATATGTAGACTTTGATTTCTATAATCATTTTAATCTCGTAAATACTGTTTAAAGTATATAGTAATAAGTAGGTTTTTCACACATGACTCCGGCTATGTGCTTTATTACTTGTATAAAAGAAAGTTGACTGCAAAAAGCGTAACCACCATGCAATAAATATGCAATAGGCGATATTTAAAGAACTTACTTTTAAATTTTATGTATGTACATATTTGATACTCAAATATAAGAATCCACGATTTTTTCTTTCCATATCATGTCCGATCAGCTTCTTGTTGCATTGTAATTACTGTCAATAGCAATCAGATAATCAACAGATATCGACTGGTATACGATACGAAATTATCGGTGAAAAAAACAAAGAATGCCTTTACGGTCGAAAGGTTGTGAAAATACCTGTTGTCGAAAGAGAATGGCCTTTTTCGCAAGGTGACGCGCAAGTGCCATGGATTGTTGAAATTGAACGTTATCGTCCGCAGTTCCGTGGACTAAATAAAACATTTTATTACGTAGATACTCGATTTTGTTGTAAACATCAGAATCAACGTAACCTTGATAATTAGAAGTAAAGTTTGGTAATCCCATGTATCTCTCGGTATAAGCAGAATCTGTAATAAATTTATTTACGAAACAGCGCCAGATTTAGTAATCTCTTATGATATACGTTAATAGATAATAATAAAGTTTCTTTATAAATAAAATAAACATTGTGTATATTTTAATCGTAATAAAAAAAAATACAAAAGCAAATATTGTCGAATATTTTATTTATACCATGGAGTTTCCATGAAACGATAGGTGCCACGCTTATTCCACAATGAAAAACGGTTTGTCCGGGATGAGCTAGAGCTAATGTTGCAACAAAACCACCATAACTCCAACCCCAAATTGCGACGCACCGTTTGTCTATAAAGTGTAACGAATCTCTCAAATATCTAAAACAAAGATTTAAAATACAATTGAAAAAAATGATAAAAACATTTTTACAAAAATTAGATATAAAAATTCGAAACCTACTCCGTAACTTCTAATTGATCAGCTACTTCGGCAGTACCAAGTCTATAATAAACTTCATGAAGTAGTTCGTATCCTTGACCTCCGCTACCTCGACCATCTATCTGAGCTACAATAAAATTTTTCTGACTGGCTAAATATGTATTCCAATCGATTTTAAACATCTCCGTCACCAACTGAGACCCTGGTGCTCCATATCTACACATTTATAAATACAAATATATCGGCATGCGATATTATTTATCCTTTATGCTTATTTGATATACATACACCTGTACAACTAGAGGATAACGCGTGATTTCGTCTTCTCGCAAACCAGGTGGTAAATGTAATCTTACTTGTGCATTGTAACCACCACTTATCTGTACCGGGAACGTTTTCACTTGCGGGAGAGCGATCTTAGATATTTTTTCCTAACAAAATTATTTATATATACATAACAGTAAATATCGGTAAATATTGAAAAAGAGCAATAATAGAGAATACTAACGCGTAACGCTGTATTATTCTGTAGAACAGTCAACAATCGTGGCATTGGCGTATCAATTTTATAAAGTGAGATCGTAGGTATCCCAGGACCAAGACATTCTAGAACGAAGTAGTCCAATCCGTAAGATGGAAAAATGGCGTGATGATATTGACAAGGTGGTTCCTCCAAATCTGAAAAAATATACGTAAAATAATATTAATTTGATTTGATTCGTTTCGATAATTTAACTTGCGTTTTTATGCATAACTATTCGGGACTGGCTTCGTCGCTTCCCTCTTAAGAAAAGGAATCCTACTATACTTATAGATCACGCACTGACACGAAATAGAAAATAGATAGAAAGAGAAATTGAATAGCAATAGTGCAATAAAAATTGAATTTTATACATATATCTATGGACTGTCATAAGCAAGAAGTGCGATTGCTCCTTAATTAGAATAGTAGTCTGCATTCTTTTATTCCACTATTCGATGCATTATAGAGCAGCTTACCCATCATTCAAAATATTCCAGATGTTCGAAGCATGCTAATGTAGAATATATTGGGTGTACCGCAGCTAGTATGTCAGCTTCAAATGGCGGATTCCTGAGATAAAAATCCTTAAAAAAGGGTTGTATACAGTGGATGAAAAATCAACAATTATCGTGACATAAATAATCAAAAACCAATAAATCAGGGTAGAAGCATTCATGCAAAGTAGTATGCAAGAGTTACAGAGCAGTATTGTTGTTCTATTGGATTTGTTTGGTAAGTATATTCAGTAGAGAATTTTTCAAATAATACAAAATAAAGAAAACAAAACTTACAATTAATTGATATTCGTATGAGACTATTGTGTAATTTCTATTAATAAATTGTGTTAATTAATAATTAAAAAGTATTTGTATAATGAATGAAATAAATAATCGAAATAAGGAAGCTAGTATGATTAATATAATTAATAATCGTGTGAAGTGATACACCCTGTATATTCTATATGTCCGTGGATATATGTTATGTGTAAATGTGTGCAGCAGAGTACTAACTATGATAGTTAATTCTACTTTTCCATAACTTAAGTTACTTCTATAATTAACATTAGAAAAATGCATGACAATTATTGAAGAATACAATACACTGTGATAATGAAGAAGTAATATAGAACGCACGCGTTATGAAAATCGCAACAAGTGTTGTGTACTCACTAGAAGCGTGCGAAGCTTTTGATTTCTGCTTTTTCGCTTTTTCTTTTGCACGTCGTTGTTCCTTATCTTCAGGACTTTCCGTTTGTACATCATATTCCTCGTGCAAATTATTTCCCATCCATCCATTACGACGATCCGAAAATGTTGTGTGGTAGCTGCTTTGATTGTTATTTATTTTAGTAAACTGAGCGTTACACGTGATGCAAATTGCAGGATGCGGCGAAATATCCTGAGGTATAAGTGAACTGATCCGATATAAGTGTCTTTGCCCAGGACGCATTGGTGGTATACCTATGAAATATCTGAAAGAATTAAGTAGATTTTAAATTATTTTAAATGCGTAGCTGTTAGTATATTCTATACTCTTCGTTCACATACATGGTATTATTGACTTTATTCCACCCTAATATTTTAACAACTTCTAATCGTCCATGTGTCAAGGATGTCTGTGTCTTTCGAAGTACATTTACTAGTACAATATGCTTAAAAAACCCAGCATGTCCATCTGATACAGGACTGATCGATATGTAACTGCTGCCATTAGTTGAGAATAGTGGTGCCTCTGGTGGTGTGTCAACCCATCCGGGTTTATAACTTTCTATTCTTTGTATCTCCTATCAAAATGTTGTATTATTTAGACATATATGTTAAGTTTCTTTTAATATTAAATACAATTTAAACAATTACAAACCTGACAATGCCACCTAGGACTTTTACAAATTGTTACGACTGAGAGTTCCTGAGTTCTGGTTAACCACGATATACAAATTTCCGTTACTGATACCCAGGAAGCAGTAGTAAAATAATGATCTCTATAATAAATGAAATGAAACATTACCATGTGTTTGCCATGAAAATTTATAAACACATTATATGAATATATTAAGTTTTCATTATGGATGAAAATATTGTTATAGAAAAAATAAAGAAGATTCTAAGTATAAATATTATTAAAAAAAAAAACTGTATAAAATTTGTAAAAAATTGTTCTAAATCGCTGATAAGTAAACTCACACGTGTTCGATGACAAGGGGTGGTTTCACTACTCTCGTCTGAATATTCTTTAGATCAACAAGATCAGCGACATATAGATTCACAAAAGGATTTGGAGTTCCTGGCTGTAAATTATCATTTTATTCTATTTGCATTTTAACGGTATAATGTAAGAAGAATATTTCACAAAGGATGACATGTGTGATAATAATCATTAAAAAAAAAACAAACATTAATTAATTCGATATAAACTATTTTAATCCAAAAATTATTTCAACGTTGCTATTAAAAAATAATACATGCTATAACTCTTGAAGAAGACTAGTATACCTTAGGATATCTCAAAGATCGTATATCAGGATACAAAGAACTGTTTTCTTCTCCAAACCAAGGAATATGCATTTCTTCAACTAACGAATCATTAAATGATGCATAAAGCATCATATGACCATCGGGTGACATCCAGATTGCTTCGGCGCTATGTAAAATTTCTTCTATAAATAGAAACATTGAAATTTGAATTCTCCGTTCATAATAATCAAAATTGACATTTATGATTAGATTAAATGGAAAAAGATTTGCCTTCGTATAACCAATCTGGTAGACCATTAGATAGAATTCCAGGTATTGCAGTATCAGTTATGCGATAACCCCTGTTACTCAAAGGACCCGTTCTATAATAAATATCATAATCTTGTACCATAACGAGTCCATGGCCACGAGGTGTCCATTTAGCTAACAACAGATATGGATGATTTTCCTTTTCGGGATGAGGTGTCAATGGTATTATATCTCTGTAATAAGAGAGTCTTTGATAATTTATCGATCAAAATATAATTATAATAATGTAAAGACGTTTAATATATATATATATATAACTTATACTAACTGTGTTTCCACATCATAGACTATATATTGAGCTAAATAAGAATATCTAAATAATTTTTTCATATTTTGAGCAAGTAACAAATAATTGTGGTCCGGTGATAGCGAGAATTTGGCAGGATTTAATCTTCTCTGTAATGTAAGTGTTTAACGATTAAAAGGAAATATTTATATAAATATAGATTTGATTTGATTTATAATGATAATATTTTAGTTTTTCATTGAAACTTACAAATGTTTCTTTTGACATCAACCTACGCGATGCTAAATTCGCATCAGATGCATCCATTAAAGAAATACCACCTGAAAAATCCCTATAGCATATATGACGATTGCTCACCCAAGATCCATTAAAGAGCAACGGAGACAATTCACCCGAAAGAAGCTATAAAATAATAATTTGAAATTTATAAATATTCTTCTATACAATCATGAATAGAAATGAACGGATATACAACCTCGGTGAGTTGTAAACGTGAACCACGAACTCTGGGCCCTTCATCAGGTGGTGTGAGTAAAGCAACTGACGTGACAATAAGGGCTAAAACCGCAACGATCACGAGCAAAGCTATTAAAATCCCACGCCAATTCCTTTGATTTGGATTAGCCGACACTAGCTCCTATGACAAAGGCTCTTACTAATATTTCTATTGTTAAACGAAAATTTACACAAGTGTAACAATCGAAGATTTTAATAATTATTTTATTTGAAATATCCAAGATAAATATATTTACACTTTTGTTTGATGAATTTTTTTATAATATTATTTTATAATGGCAAGGAAATTTTCTTAAATTATTCATATTAAATATAGAAGTAGACAAAAGAGGTAGACAATTATAGCTTTATTGATTTATTGCTTACGTACTAACAGGTGTGATTGCGATTCTTATCTTTCGAGAAAATAATAAATGTATAATATAATATTCATAAGGAAAAATATCAAGTTAGAGTTCAGTTGAGTTTAGTATGTATGTTAGTCAGCTGCTGTAGCTTAATCGATAGAAGAAGAAGGGCCAGTACAGAATTGTACGTCAGTCAACTCACGCATAAATATGCACTTGTTGTCACCACAGAGAATATGGAATTTGGGAAAAATTATTTTCCAAATATAAAATTTCCAATTTGAACGAAATGAATCGAATGAAAATTCAAATGTTTCTTTTTGTTTTTTTTTGTTTTTTTTTTTTTTAATTTATATTAATATAAAAATATAATTTAAATTATTTTATATTATATTAAATCAATTTTAGTTTAGTATCTATACTAAAAGTTTAAATGATCGCGCGAGTCATTTTTTTTTTATAACAAAATCTTTTTCATTTATACTTTTCATCATAGATATCTGTACGTGTAGATATACGAATGTGTATTTATATTCGTGTATTTATGACTTTTTTTAAAAGATCAAAAGAAGTGTGACCTTCTCTCTCTGATGAAACGCGAATTCATTTAGATTTTACATTAAGATTTCATTCATCAACTTCATTGAATTCTTTTACTAAAATATTTGACTTTTAGCGCGATCTGTTATTATTAAAAAGCAATTATTTATATATGTTAAATGAAAAGATATCAAAAATTCTAGATTCTTTACGAAGGGTAACATTAATTATAAAAATGTAAATTGTTTCATGCTAAAAAAAAAAAAAAGCTTTAATAAAAAATAATATGAAATTCAGTAACATTACTATAATATAAAAAAAATCGCAAATATCTCTTGTCTTATCGAACGTTAAGTAACTTAAGTTTTGAATGATTCTGATTGATCATTGAAATAAAGCAATGAGAAAATAATTAAATTAGAGTACTTGATTTAAGATAATTAATTACCTCGTCGTCGTAAATATTATCGTGATCTGCCATTAGGAAAGTAGCTCTTGTCTCTCACGTCCACTTCAAAGAGATCAACAGGACAGAGCGATGCTCGTCCTTTATCTTTCGTAAACTTCTGAAATCATCATCAATTTAAAGGCAAACCGTATGATTTTACCTGTTAAAAACACACAGAAGTACACTTTTGTATTTCTCCGTTCCACTTGCAATGTGTGGACCTTTGGCACTGAGGGCAAATCTCTGGATGATGGTCTGGATGCTGCAAGGGCGGAGTTTGCGCGATGCAATACCTGCGCTCTAATGTAAACGAGATAATTCAATGAATTGAAAAATATCCGAAGATTTTTGCAATTTATATATATATATATATATATATGTATATATATTTCTCTTTAGGATTTTCCCAAAGGATTATCCGAATTTTGAACAAAAAATATCGAAAATAAGAAATATTACTCAATTCTATTATAGAATCAATGATCCTGCATTGATAAATTTAAAGACTCTAATTAATTCAGATAAAATTATATTAAATAATGTAAATAATAAAATCAATAAAATGTATCATTAAAACACATGCAAGATTCAATATTTTATACTTTACCGTTATGTTATTATAAATTTAACAAAGAATATTTAAATCGAACATACATTTTATTCAGATATTTTACTTTTATAATTCAATTAAATTTGAATAAAACGTGGAAAAATTCGTTCTCCTCAATGAGAAGTTTGTCACTGATTCGACGAGTACTACTTGCGATAGAATCCGTATGCAAAGAAATGAGGTCGTTCAGTCCTACAATTAACTAGCATAGCATGTGCATATATATACATATTTTATGTATACATAAATAATATCAAATATGTACAAATACAAAAATATATATGATTTTTAGATATATGTTATCTTCAATCAAATTCAATATAAATGTGCAATTGTTGTTTTATTTGTGTTTGTACGAAAGGATTACAGGACAAACACACATATACATGTACTTTGCGGAATATTTATCGGTAAGTGATCTTTGTATTATAAATATATACAGTGTAATATAATATTACTCATATATATATATATTATTTTGTATCGATTTATAAATTATAAAAAAATGAATAAACATTTTAATTTAAAAATTTTGTTTAAAAATACAAATATAACATTTTGAAGAATAAGAAGAATAAGAAAAGAAGTGTAAATATTTTATATTTATGCTCGAATCAATAAATTATGATTAAATATATTTTCTAAATTGTTAATATTGCATTTTTGTTTTTAAAACATTTATTTATTTTATCGTTTATGAATGACAAAGAACAAGCAAAGAATTGAACAATTAAATTAAAGAAATGTAGCATAATATTTTTAAGATTTTTTAATTTCGAAAAAAAACTATTAAAATGAATGTAAGAATTTGAATATAGAGGTCGTTAATATTTCTATATCATCAAATTGAACATTGTTACCGACTGTAGATAATTTCTCACAATAATTGTACTTGTAGTAGCCTATTTTCTCGGAAGATATTTATTTCTTTGTTGTTATTTATACAGTGAATTGTAAATGTTTATTTTGGAAGTACAGAATAGATAAAAAATATTTGTTGTATATATATATATATAATTTTTCACGATGACAAGTATACCTGATTTCACAGCAGAAACTGCTAAAGGTATTTGAATATTATTACTAATTTTAATAATACAAATATTTTTTAATATATTATTTGTTAATTTTTTATTGCAGCTGCATTGACTGATATTTTAAAAGCTTTAGATGCACCAGAAAATTCTCAAAAAATTGCCGAAATTAAAGAGAATACTGGCGATAATATGTTAAACATGATGCAGTTTGTTTTTCCAATTGTTGTTCAAATACAAATGGACGTTATTAAAAATTATGGATTTTCAGAAGGACGAGAAGGTTTTTTGTCAAAAGTATTGATTAATAATAGATAATATATAAATACGTTATTTATCATGTTCTCTTGTATATAGGTACTGTACAATTTGCTCAATTAATTAGAAAATTAGAACGAGAAGATCTTGAAGTAGCACGATTACATAGCCAAGTAAAAGCTTTTTTTATACCACCAATATTAAATTCTTCTTCTATGGACATTTCTACTTAAAATATTTTATTTGTGCAATATAAAACAGAATTATATCTGTTCATTTATTACATGTAAATTATTTACAAAAAATTTAATACTTATTTGAATTTTATTAAAAATTTAATACCCTTTTATACTTATATTTATATTCAATAAGATTTATTTATAATATTATGATATTAAATGCATTATATTTTTATTTTATTTAATATTATACAAACTTATTATACAATATTAATATTATACAAACAATATTATGCTATTGTATAACATATTATTGTTAAATTAAATTGACTTGTAGAAATGAAGTTCTTGTTAAACATTGAATAAAAATTTTTTTGCAAAGAAAATAAGAAAAAAAAAAGTTGAAATTATATATTTATTGAGAAAACTTAAAAATTTTTTACACATATTCATTTTATAATATTAATAATATAATAATCTACTAAAAAATATATAATATATATATATTTTTTTTTTAATAAGTTTTCTTTGAAGTTATTTGAACTTACAATAGCTCTAAAATGAAAAAATAATCCAGTGTTCGCATAAAAAATGAAGTTGTATTCGAATTGTTTGATATAGCAAGAATGACACAAATACTTTTCACATATCACGTTTTATGAACTTCATCATAAATATGAAGAGATATAAATTAATTTATTAATACATATAATAGACATATAAATGTAATAATCAAAGCAAGCCTATTCAATACAAAATATTTTTAATATTGTATACAAAAAATCGTATTCTTTATTTGTTATTCCAACAAATAATTTTTAAAGCATTTTCCAAATACTTCATCTTCTAGCGAACTTCTGAAAAAATAGATATTAAATATACAAATTCTATGGTACAAGCAAATTTGTTTAAAACTGCACGAGACTATTAAAAATTGATTTACTTAATATTGAATAGCACAATAGTATTGAATTAACAGTCAGAAGTCGGTGCAACATGCAAGTATTTCTGACTTATTTAAAATAAGTCACTTATAATATAATTGTTTAATTAGTATACTTTGCCAATTTGTAATATACAGTTTCAATAAAAATATTTATCTTTGTGTAAAAGTCCGGAAATGTCTTATCGTAGTTTTTGAAAAAGAAATGCTAAGTTCACACAAAGGAGGAATGCCATTTTTAAAAGTATATTGAATTAATATTCGATTAATACCATAAAAGAGAAAAACAATCTATGACTATATACAGATATTAATAAAAACACTTTCACATTTTATCTCTTATTTAAATTAAATAACAATATTGAATTCACCATATACTATTGTGACGCAACTAAATTATTATAAGAAAAATAAATAATCTATTTTTAATGCAACTCAGCAAATTCTTCTGCAAAAACATATGAGATTAAGTATTTAAAAAAACTTCCACATTAATATTAATGATAATACTTATACAGAGCTTTTAAGAAAATAATTTGATCGTGGAACGGTGTAGCATAACATATTTATAATTTGTTTTACATGAATTAAGGTACAACAGTAAATATTTTAATACACAAGAAAACGCAAATTACATCACATCGTAAGACAAATAAATGAATAAATATATATATATATATATATCCTCATCTTAACAAATTTGCAAATTCTTGCAGTTATGAAATTGCCTGACAATTTAATAATCATCTGCAACTGGTTGCTGAAACGTTTTACTTTCAATAGCAGTAATTATTAATTTTAGTTTTTGTAAAACTACTTTGCACAAAACAGATGTATGCCATTATCATCATACTAAAATCATAAACAGTATATTTTATTTGTATATTTAGTCAATAATTAAAGTGTATAAAGTTGAAAAATATAAAAACTGATTTATATTGCCACGATTACAGAACATGATGATAATTTGATTATTTGTGAAAAGTACTGCGTAAATTATTAGACATTGTACAAAATTATTATAGCACACGGATGTGATCATATTTAACAACAAATGCGCACAAATCTTTTTAACACAGGCACTATTTGTATTCTTAATTTTTCTTATTGCTAAAAAGCAAGCCAAAATATGAATTTCGTAGATTATAATCCATATAACATTCAAGACTGGCTTAAACTGAACCCTGTTCGATATAATCTATTTTTGCAAATTACGATTACAGTCTCACGATCTCATTTACTATAGAAAACACGTATATAAATACAAAATAAATGAAATGATCTCGATATCATTATTATTTTACATCTTTACCGAAAGAATATATCGGTGAGTAATTTTTGTCTGAGAATGGATTCATACTTAAAAAATATTCTATATATGAAAAGAGTATGTATAAAATCTAGTTGTTACCTTGGGAGCTTATAAGCGTTTCAAGTTAAAATGTTATATTTTGTTTTTCCTACCACTCCAAAATATTTTCTGAAATAGTATATATCAAATGATATAGCCATAATAAAATCATTTATAACTAAGTTAATTAATTACACGAGATGATGCTATGAAAAGCATTATAAATAAATATAAACAGTAATAATACAAATTTTTCAATAATTTGTTCTTTTACTTAAAACATTTTGATAATAGCTTTAGTCATTAAGAATAAAATTGTTTTTATTATTCGCTCCTTCTATATTCTGCATCTGCAACTCAAATCATAATTTACTCTAATTTGAAACTTATACCGTACAGGGTTACTAATAAAATCTCAAATACTATTATATTCGCTGCAGTAATAGCGGTTTCAGCTAACTTTTCAATAATTTTCATCAGGCTACGATAAAAATGGATTAGCTTTAGCATTAGTATTTACAGCCCAAGGGTCCTGTCGAATCTGGTTAGTTGGAGCATGAGATGGTGCTGTTGTTGTCGCAAATGGATTCGCTGAATATGATACGGGCACTGTAATTAGATCATATTAAATGAAAATATAAAATATTAATACAGATAAGATATGATAGATTCCTATGATACTAAACATTTACTACAAAATTAAGATTGATAAATATAAAATTTAAAGCGTTAATAATTTTAAATATTATCACAATGTGCTTTATAATATCAATTAATATTTATAACACTTTCAAGTCTGCTAATATATAAATTAGTTTTATATTATAAATAAAACATTGCTGTTATAAAAAATGCATGCAAAAAAAAAAAAAACATCGATTATCGTTTGATTATAAAATTAATTAAATTCTTATAAACCCAAGGAAATTGAAAATCGCGAAAATTGTCATCTACAAAATTAATTATATAAATTATATATAAAAATG
The DNA here is from genome assembly GCF_001465965.1 of Polistes dominula. The sequence continues at coordinate 302,749 of NW_015149075.1, read as the reverse complement.
CAAACATAGTAAACTCATATTAACATGATAACAAACTTGAATCATGCACTCGTGCGATCATTCGTCAGTTTGTTAATACTCACGAATTTAGTTCCAATGAAATGCTATTTTGCAGACATAGAATGTGTTATGAAGTAAAATATTAATTTTTCATGATTTCAATTACCTGAAAACATATTTGCGTATGCATTATAATAAAAGCAATAATAGGAATAATTTTAAAGGAACACGTTTATGAATACACATTGTTCAAATATGTTATTACCTGTTGGTGTTGGAGTAACTGTTTTAATTGTAGAAGTGCTGACAAGATTATCCAAGTTTACAAGAGCAGAATTTTCACCAAGAAAAGATTGTGGTGTTTTCTTAATTGCACCAGTGCTCTGAGGTAAAGATTCACCAATACCACCTAAATCAAATGGATCTGAAGATAATGTAGTCCCTAAAATATAATTCATACATTACGAAAATGTAAAAACTATTTATAATGTCAATAATATAATTATATAATTACCATTGTTTGTAGTTTGTGAACCACTTCCAAGTTTGTTCCTCTGACTGATCACATCAAATTCATCAAGCTCGCTCAATGGACTTGTAGCCGAACTGCCATGAGTTTGAGAAGGAAAATTGCTAAAAGTAGAGCCAGGATCCTTAAAGCCGTTGCTCATAGTACCAAAGGCAACATTTGTAGGATTTGGTAAATTAAAACCGATGTTTTGTGGTGATTGCGCCGTAAAACTAATATTTTCTGTTAAAGTTGGATTATTGAAGGTTGGAGATGAAGATATTATTTTATCCTGGCGAACCTAAATATCATTTTATTGTTATTTAATAAAATAGTACTGTTTTTTATGACAATCAAAAAATAATAAAATATTACTTCAATTTTGGATGCCTCAAGTTCATTAGCAGTTGGTGCTGGCGACCAAGGATCTGCCGAACGAGGAGTAACTATTGCTGATGGAGATGGAGTAGGTGCTTTCCATGGATCATTAATAACAGCTAAAATGAATAATCATAATAACTAATCAATGGTATAAATATAAAATAAAAATCAATATATTATCAAAAACTTACCCTGCTTTTGAGATGTGACAGGAGCCCATGGATCTATCGCAGGTGAATTATTGCTTGTTGTTGGTATACTCCAAGGATCATTTTGAGTCTATAAAATCAAATAAAAACAAATAATAATCTTTCTTTTCTATTCTTTTATTTTCTTTTTATTTATTTTTTTTTTTTTGTATGTATTAAGATCTATTACATCAGTCTATTTATTTTCGTCAAACGTACCTTACATTTACGAAATTGAGACAAATCCAAGGACTGATGTGCAACATGCAAAAATTACGTGATTTGCATTACCATGCAATAAAGATATATACATATATAACAAGAACTCAGGTTAATGTATTTAAATAATAAGTAAACTATATATACATAAAATTTGTATGAAATAGGAAGCAATTATTTGGTTCTTTACCACAATCAAACAATATAATTTAACTTAAAAGAACAAACTTATTTGGGAACAAACTTATCTTTAATAAATATCACTTTTCCTTTTAAATAAATGTATAGTGCTTTATAGTATTACTGTATGTATAATAGAATGAAATACCTGAGGTCTTGGAGGTGGAGCTGTAACTGGAATACTCCAAGGATCATTCTGCGCAGAAGAGCTGCTTGCTTCGCCTAGATTTACATCCAGTAAATCAAGCATATGACTTTGCTTTTCAGTTTGTGGTGCTCTGAAAATGACGAATGTTATTTTATAAAATATTTTCTTTTTCACATACATCATAAACATTTAATAGATTATTTATACATACTTGAAGTCCTGCTGGCTTTGACTAAGTGCTAATTGTAGTCGAACGTCATCACTTCGCCGTCGTTGTTCCTCTTGTTCTGCTTCTTCTCTTGACATAGCAAGTGCTAGTTGCAGTTGTAGTTCTTCTTCGCCTACTGTTTGCGGTCTAGCTGCTTCTAATTCAGCTATTTCAAAGATATCCAAATATTGTTAGATATGTATAGAATATAACAAATTTATCTTTTATGAAATTTAAACGATTCTTTGAAAATTTCTTTAATAAAATTTACTTGAAATTCAACAAAACTGATTTCAAAATATAATTCATGACAAATACAAATTTCCTCTTACGTCGTGATGCTGATTCGGTCAAATTGCAAGGCTCCCAATCTTGAAACTGAAACAATGTATTATTATGTATTTATTTGTTTGTTTGTTCATTTATTTATTATTATAATATTATAATAATTTAATAATAAGTAAAACTTACATCGCTGCTTACAGGTGACATTGTATCTAAACCATCACTTCCAAAACCACTAACTGTTTGAGCAAATCTCTCTTTGGCCTTCAATGCTCTAGCTCTTTCATTTTTTAATCTTTCATCATCTTTTAATAAGGCCACCAATTGTTTCGCTTTCTCTCGTACATTAATACCTTGATCTTTATGTCCTTCCATATGTTGGAAATCTTTTAAGAAAATATATAAAATTATTAATAATTCAAATATAAAAATAAAACTAATAAAACCGAACTAAATATCTATATAATAATTGTTTTTTGTATGATTACCTTTCAATGTTTGAATGGCAAAAATATTTTCCTTACATTGTTGTGCAACTTTTTCTGTACCAGTTTTGATAAGGTACTCTAAAAGTACCAAAGCTTTGTAAACATGTCTCCAATTTTTACCATGATCATTAAGTCTTTTCCATAACATTTGCATAATTTCAGTAAAGGCCACAACATTATATGTCAAATCAGCTATTTCTGCCATAAGAGTACTACTTGGACCCCAAGGATCATTACTGGTAGCTTTTCTTACGGCTTTCTGTAAAGTAATTAACACGATTCATATTAGTATCAGATAATCTGTTAACACGATATAACATTAACTATTCAATATTTAGAAGAAAAAAAAAAAAGATAAAGGCAACAAATTACCTGTGCACTGCTATAATTATGAGCAAGGTTTACAATATCTCGTCTAATACCTGCTAAGTTCATTTGCATAACATCCTGGCCTTGTCTTCTCATCTAAAAATTAGTATTATTGCTTATCAATTAATAATAAAATTTTATGATTTTTTCGAATAGCTCATACTTATTATTACATCTTCATGAATTTGTAAATAAGTGGTAGTTATATCTCTGTAAATCTAGATACAAATTTAATAATAGAATTAAAAAACAATTTGATATATAAATAAAATAAAAATATAATCTATGAAATATAAAAATATTATTATATATGTATATATATATATGAGTTAGACGAATTACAATTTTTAAAAAGATATAAAACTATTGATAATAAATATGGTCATTTGTTATATACAAAAGCCATGCTGATAAGTGAAGAAAAATTAAGCTTAAAATTAATTAAAGTATTTATACCTTACAAAATTAAGGTTATATAAAGCACTACCACCTACATAATATAATACAATTGAAGTTACATTTGTTCAACATATTTCTATAAAAATTTAGTTCAGTTAGGAGTAAGATAGGCAAATTAAATAAATTTTAGGAGATTTTTTTAATATAATAAGCTTTAATTTAACAAAACACTCTCTATCTATATCAGATACGAAATAATACAGAAACCTAACAAATACCTGATACATGTTTGTTTATTTATATTTAATATGTGTCGATAAATATAGGAATTGTCATACAATATTTTTTAAATAATGCCTTATTAGACAAGTTTCATTCGAAAAACTTAACAATTAGTAACCAAATCAGTATTGTTGTTATAATCCTTTTACATAGAAATAATATTTAATAGTAATAGCAATAATAACTTGCATAATTTATATATTAATTATCTACTTTTATTATTTATCATATAACATTATAATTATATATACTGGACATTAGAAAACAGATCACAATACCTTGTAAAATACTTTTAACTAATATCATTGTTTATTATTCATATGAGTACTTAAAATAAGTTAACATTATTTCAGATATATTTTTACTAATTATTTAAATTCATATTGCACTGATTGTTAAAGTGCGAACACTTGTTAAATCAATGGTTAAAACTGTTTCAAAAATTTACCTTTTGCATAGCCATTGTTGGCATGTCAAGTTTCGCCGCTGGTGTTGATGAAACTACGTGTTGTCCAGAAATATAGAAAACTCCCAATATCTCCAAATCAGAATAAAACCCTAAACTATCAGATGACTTCATAAATAAATATGACATTATTTAATACATAAATTGTATTTCACAAGCAATCCAATGTTATTCCATATTTAAACACTTGAAGAAATAATAATATATCCGTATCTTTGATTTGAAATAAGAAATTATTATTATGCAAATAAATATTGCAGATATATATATATATATATATATAAAATTAAATGTCTCCTACTCCATTATACTGAACATCATAAATAAAAATAAGTATAATAATGAGAAATATATATATTGAACAAATATACTTTATGATCGTGCATTTCCTGAAAAAAAAGCATTAGAAAAAAGAAATAATATACAAATAAAGAAGAATTTAGTTTCTTTTTAAGAAACTGCATTTTGTATTACTTACTCCTATTAGCATTCAATTTTGCAAATGTTTAAATAGGCATATCCTATGTTTATTAATATATTAAATGTAAATTATAGCTACGGGTACACTCTCTTTGGCTTTATTTTATATAAAATATATCATCTACATTAAATAGAAATACGTATCAACTGGTCAGATAGTTCTGTTTGTACTACATTCATAATCTCTCCACTATAATTCTTGTCTACTTATACTAAAGAAATACTATATAGTATAATTAAATAAATAGAAAAAATATTTTCAAAAAATGCTTAATATATTATAATAAAATATGACACATGCTATAACAATACTTTGATGAAATGATTAAATATTTTGTTCTCATTAAAATGAAATAAATAGAATACATTTATAAATAATCAAACAGGATCATTTTTGCTATCTCTACTTATCAACAAAAGAATTCTTTTGCATAACAAGAAATTGTGTATATATAGATATATACATATTGTAGTTTTCAAAAAATGTTAAATATTTGGAATAACATTTGAAGCGATTATGCAAATGTAGTATTTTTTTTTTTTTTTTAAACATATAACCAAAATTATATATTGTTACAATTGTCACCGATATAATTTTATTAATGTTATAGCAATCGTATAAGTTATATTATGTTATTCACGCTGTCTATTAGAATTTTAGGCAAAATTATATATTTAAACAGACTAATTAATAAATATATTACAAATGATAAATATATATAAGTATATAGAAATTTTGTAAAAATATTCAAATTTCGATCATACGCGTAATAACATTTAATTTTGTTAACTGTTTACCAATACGAAAGCTTTTAAACTTATGTTAAGAGCATGAAAACTTACTTAATTCCTTGATAGATTGTATATTTAGTAGAGATAGAAAAGAAATCAGTATATCACCAGCCCCTGTTTTTATTACGAATAAACTAACTTACATTCAAACTACTATTTTAGTAATTAAGAATTTACTTACATTGATAGGATAATTAAATTAGACTGTTCCGTTATAAAACTGCTTCCTTTCTGAAATAAGACAAATTTTTCATCACTTATGTGTTACAGTTGTTTCCATCTTATCTTATCTTTTAAACTACCTCATGAATGAATATTATCATCATATATATGTATATGTATATATATATATAATAAAAGGTCATTGAAAAATTATGTTTTCTTTAATGCATGCAACAAAAAATTATATTATAAAAAATGTCTAAAATATAATTTTATTAACACTTAATATAGAACATAATATAAATTTATTTGGTTACAACAAAGTCAATTAAGAAATACTTTGATTACCAAGTAAGTATACAAACTGAACCTCAAAACTATTTTTAAGTGTTTATTAAATAGATATTCTTTTTTAATATAAGCTTTAATAAAAGTATTTTACTAATTAAATATACGTATATATTTGTTAAATTTAAATCTTTTGAAATGATGAGAAAATGAAATTTCTTGGAAAAGAATATAAAATTACATTGGACTAATGCAGTTGAGATTTAATACAAGGTTTCACGATTAAACTAACAGTATTATAAATATTGACCATGTAAGTATTGATTGTCGTTTTATAGAGTGAATAAAAAGAAATAAATAATGTGAAATGATGATAGAATGCGTCATGAATTGAGAGAAACGAATGAATGATATAATAAAATACTCAAAATTAATAAATAATAGCCAAAAAAGATTGTAGTATTCGTAATAGAATTAAATAAATATATATATATATTTATATATTTTTCGTTAAAGCAATTTTTACGTTTACCTACATTTGAAGGTTATCATGCTATACCTGAAATATTAATGTAGAACGTACTTAGTATCAAATAAAAAAAGAAAGGTTCTTCTCTTTACAACCTGTCACTATAAAGTGTCACTCGCGTGTTTCGATACTTCGTTCGGCTGCTGCTACCGTAATTAGTGTTGATCCAATAGACTTATGAAAGCAGCAAACGTCATACAAACAGGAAACAATCCTCTATGCGTATTTCTTCAAGAAAAAACGTCATCGTTCGCGCACAATAGTCTGCTACACACTATTATTTGTGCATAATCGTAGACCGAAACACGATTTATTTCTTGTCTCTATTCGAATTTACTAGATGATTTATGAGATGCCAGATTTATTTCCCTAATGTTTAATATTTTCCGAATAACAAAATTACATTTCAAACGAATACTGATATCTAATATATAACCAAAAAAAAAAATGATTCCTCATAAAGAAAATGATTAACTTCTTTACGAGGACTTATAGTCCATCATTATTGTTAAATGAAAGATTTAGAAAAAATTAGAATAGGCTGCACCAAAGAACGAACTTTACGTTCCATGATATGCCACAGCCTTTCTCATTCGTGCGTGAGCAAGCAAAAAATTTTCTTATTAACTTGCAAAATGAACTATTTTTTTTTTTTTTATTGCAGTGTTCGCATTCCCTCACCTTTTTTGATTACTTAAAATTTAACGCAATGACAGAATTACAACTCAAATAGAGAAGAAAATAACACAATCCACTTATGACAAGCGCATTCACTGAATAACTATTTAGCAGTTAAGAGGCAAGATGGCGTTCAAAAATATTTCCTGAAGCTACTACAATTTTGTCGTATTCGTTCTATTTTAAGGCTACATCTCATGAATTCTATGAAAATAAATAGTAACTAATATTATTGGGCATTTTAAAAATGCTAAAAAATAAAACATTCCTCACATTCGAAGAAATTCTAATATTTTCTAATCTCCAATAAACATCTTTTATTCATGAATAGTAAATCAAACAAATATATACATCTAAATAAATAATTTATTTAAATAATAAGCTTTTTTTAAATCCTAATTAAAAATTTTTTAATAAGTTTTAAATTAAAAATTATCTATTTGTATTTATGCACATCCTTGTGCGTATTCATGTATGTATTTATATATTCATAGAAAGAAAAACAAAATATAGAAAAACCATATGTAATAATAAAAAGAATTTTGTTGAAAAATGAACTATGTAATTACTTTATGATGTGTAATTTAAAATAAGGATGTGTAAACGCGGATGATTTAAAATTTGTGATGTACGCAAGCTGAAGTTCTTCAAAATTCAATACAGCATATTTTGAAAATGTTAAAAAGATTTATTTTATTTTATTATGACTGAGTACGTAAACCTGAATTTCTATTAATATTTTAAAACTTGAATCTTATTCAAAGATGTTTACGAAAGTTGATTTTATTTGATCTAGTCGATAAAATTAATTTCTTAACACTTTAATAAGTCTTCGTTTCTTTTGTCAAATACTGCTGCATTCTAATGTTCTACAATCAGACTTTAATTTTTATTCACATCTTAAAAATAGATGATTCGTTAGATTAATATATAATTATACAATTTTTACTAAGTATACTTTAGTAAAGTATCTTATACATTTGGATATATAGAATAATAGGGATTTTTAAACTGTTTAGAATTGACTGTACATACATTTGAATCCTCAACCGTAAATGGTTGCATAATATTTGTAGATAAGGCTTTTTGATTATGTACATTAGCAATCATGTATTGCGGAGTTGGTGTTATTTGACCAACAGTAGCATCCTCTAATAATTTTCTTTGGGAATAAATTAAAACCTGTGATGTGGGCCCACTACTTTGTTGTAATGTATTATCCATTGCAACAGTATAAGTTGTTGTAGAGTTATTAGTCAATTGCTGAGCTTTACATTTCTTTGTATGCGCATACAAAGAACCAGCATTGTTATATCTTTTTGTACATATTTTACATGCATATGGTCTTTGACCCGTATGCGTGTATGTGTGTTCATTTAAAGACGTTAATCGTCTGAAAGACTTAGTACAAATCTGGCAGTGATACTTAGCTTCTCCCGTATGCATCGTTATATGCCTGGCTAAAGTATTGGCACGTGCAAATGCTTTACTACAATATTGACAAATATAAGGCTTTTCTCCACTATGAGTTCTTGAATGTAATTGTAGATATGTGCTTTTAGTGAAAGCTCTACCGCAGACATTACATACATATGGTTTAATGCCAGTATGAGTACGCATATGTGCAACCAGTGAACCACTTTGTGCAAAACATTTGCTACAAACTTCGCATAAAAATCGCTTTTGACTATCTTTAGTACGTTTATGTCTTTCTATATGATTAGCTAAAGATTGCTGTTGAGCAAATGCTTTTGGACAGAGAGCGCATTTATGTGGTCTATTATGCCTACCCTGTAAACAATTAGGTATCAAATTAATTTCAATGAGATAATTATGTAAAGAAATCTGTTTACATTTCTTATTATTAAGCATAGAAATATTGTAATTAACTTTCACAGGAATCGTTTACTTTTGATATTACCTTTTTTCGTTCATTAGAACCATCATTAACTTTATTTTCATTATCTGTGTCAGCTTCATTCTCTTCTTCAGAGTTTCCAAATAATTCATATTCCTTATGCTTTGATTGTTCGTGGTCTTTTAATTTATCTATTCTTGAAAAGACTTTTCCACAAGTCGAGCAATTGTGTTTTAAACCACTGTGAGTAGAAATATGCCTTTTAAGATTTCTTTTAGTTGCAAATAATTTTCCACATTGTGTACACTGAGGACTTTCCATAGGTAAATTATCATTATCATTGTCATCATCGTTATCAATGTCATCAATATCGTCATTATTTCCATCGTCTGATTCATTTTGTTTTTGTACAGATTTATTTTTGATTTCATTCAACTGGGTACCAGTTTCACTAGAAAAATCATTTAAATCTTCAGGATTGTATTCTGGATGACTTTTAGCGTGTGTCAAAAAAGATTTTTGATATGTAAATTGTTTGGAACAAACTTTACATATAAATTTATAATTTTTTTTTTCCGTTTTAGTATTATCCATAGAATTATTACAATTATTATCAAGATCCCTTGCTTTTAAATGTACATCCTTATTGTCACTATTTTCTCTCTCTTTTTTCTTATTATTAAAACGTACATCATGATGTCTACTATTAATGTGACATTTTAATTTAGTAATACTTGAAAATTGTTTATCACATATATAACAAACATAACGTAATTCTGCTTTATGTTTATGTACTGTCATGTGTCTTTGTAAAGCTAAACGTGTACTAAAAGATTTAACGCATTGCGTACATTTTTGTCTTGTAGTTCTGCTTATTAAAGGTTTTTCCTCATCATCACTACAATTATAGGTAGATTTTCTTTCTTCTTGAATATTAATAATTTTGGATGAACTTTTCATAAGCGTATTATAGTTTAACTTTTCTAATTCATTTTTTCTTTCAAGTTGGAATATTTGTTCTTGTCTTACAGTACTTTGGTCGATGGATTTATTACTTTCTGATACAGTTTCTTCACAAGATATTTCTTCTTTAATACATGTTATTTCTGTTATTAAATTAGATGTATGACATGTTACACTATTTAACTTATCTGTAATGTTTTCACAATTTTTAGGTAATTTTATATCTTCTACAACTTTGTATAGTTCTTGTTTATTTTCTAGTTCAATTACAGAATTGCACTTGTCATTGGAATCTATATTATCATTAATTATTTCGGAAGAGAAGTCATGTTCATTATTAGTAAAATTTTTTACATCAATTTCTATAGATGACTCATGGATATTACTACTGCACTCATTATTACCACTATGATCATCCTCACCATCTTTATTATCATTGTCAAGATTATTTGTAATTTTTCTTTGTAATATCGCATCTGCTATGATATCAGAAAAATGATCTTCAACTTTTAATTCATTTTTAGTATCTTTTGTTGTACATGATCCAAGTTTCAATATTTCACGTAATTTTGTATCTGTCTTTTGTATTTGACTTTGAAAATTGTAGGATATGTCAAGAAGTTGAGAACAATCGAAACATATTACCGATGGCAATCCATCTCCTTCTTCTACCTATAATAAATAAAATAATTATATTTTACAAATGAACTATGATTCTATATGTATTAGATTAAAGAAAAAGTTTTTTCGTATTTTCCAAATAGTAATAAACTGTTAACAAAATGTGTAATATTTAAGAACATGATGCAGTATCTGTATATGTGGCATAAAACTAGTTTAAGCGTTGTAAATCTGGAAATTTAGATGTCAAAGATGCACCTTACTTTGATCGACAAATCATAGAAAAAGTCGATGAAATAATGGAAAAATTTGAACAAGACCAAGATATGAACAGTCATGAACTAAATATCGATCACAAAATAGTTTTAAATTATTTGAAAAAGACTTTATTGAAAATATGAAAAAAGACTTGTTTCATTTGTGTGTCAAATAAGAAAAAACTTTTTCTCGATTCAATATATATATAACTAATGTAAGTTGTCTTTTACCTGCCAAAGTTGCTTTAATCTTCTATATATGTATTATACACATGTAAAATATATTTAAAAAGGAATGAATGTTTTACAATGTAAAACAATAAATACGTAAGACGTAAAGAATTCATTATTCTGGTATACATATTTTAAGGTTCCATTATTCTTAATAAAAAACTAATCCATCTCTTATGAATTTAATAACCGTAAAAATGTAAATAAAATAATACAATTTTTATTGAATACACACAAGCCTCTCCTTTACGAAAGGACGCACACACATATATATACACATCAAATAAAGAAAAGATAGAATTAAAATACTTTATCTATATATAAGCGTTTTTAATTCAAGTGTCTAATGATTTCATATACAAGTTTAAATTTTATCCTCTTTTTGAAATTTGCAAGAGATATATAAAAGTAAAAATAAATGAAGATAATTTTAGAATAAATCAACATATTTAAATTAACGATGCAACGATTCTAACCTGCACACCAGCAATTGCCATTAGTTTTTGAGAAAAACCTTTGCTGTTTGGAAACAGTTGACATACTTCGTTGGACTTTTGTAAACAGATACGACAATCTTCGTTTACATTAATTCGTGCGTCTTCAAAGTTTTTAATATCTCTCCCATCATCTGACAATTCCATTTCTTCGAACAAAACACTGCTGCGGCGTAAAATCCTTGTCCAGCACCATTCGTTAATAAGAAATAAAGTTCGATATACAATGAAACACAAATTACTAACTTGAAGTTTCAAATCGTATACATCGAAGCATGAAACAAATGCTGTTATTGAGCAATTTTTTAACATAAAATTTTAATTAGTATAAATATTTTTGAAATAAATACATAAATAAATAACATAATCATTGATCTCTTTTGGCAATGTTTCCATGAATAACATCTTCTAGGGACCAAAGCGTAACTCCCTACTCACTCCGACAGATAGCGCAGCGGTCGTCGCTGCCAACCGTTTTAGCAACAAGATGTGCTAGGGAATTTACCCTAACCACTTTTGGCTAGCTGGGCACCAATTAATAGAACAACGGAAGTCGATCTGAGCAGACGCAATAAAAAGTTACTATGTCTCCACCAATATACGTATACCTAAGTTCATTTCCCTTTCTGAACGTAGGATAAATCCTACAATCTTATCTTTCTATTAAGATATATATTAATATGACTCCAGTGAAAACTATAATTTTATTTTATTTTATTTTATTCATTACTACACTTATTCATTGATAACGTACAATCAATAGAAGGACAACATTCTTTGTAATTTGAAATAATGCGCGTCCAATTAACTGCACGTGAAGTACGAATTATGAAATCGAATGTTACACCTATGTTATTTCATGATCATGGAAGTCTATAATTTTATGTTGATTAACAAAACATTTATTAATTTAAAATAAATGAGCAAATAATGACGAAAGAGAGATTAAATAAAAATTTGCGAGGATTAAATAAAGCTAATGAAATTTCTTATAATGAGCTTCAAGCAATTGTTCATCTCCAAATACCCGAAGTTAAATGGCGGGAAATATTTGAAGAAGAAAATCATACTTTCATTGTAAATTCTATTTTAAACGAAATCATTTCTTCGGCAATGGAAATAATTTACGACGTATACCTTGAAAAAGCTGTTTACTCATTTGTTGTTCATTGTTCTCATATAGCTTGGCTTCAATTATTTGATGTAAATATAAACATTTTTATGTTAAAGATAAATTAATGAAAAATGAAATTTTTTACCTATTCATATTTTTTTTTTCGTTAGGCAATGCATTTACAATATGATTTAGGTGAGGATCCTGCATCAATTAAAAAATACTGGATGGGAGACAAAGAACATAAACCATCACCGATTGATTTGTTATGCTTTAAAAACGTCGAAGTACGTAAGAAATGTGAAACTTGTTCACACCCAGAAAACTGCCAGAAATCATAAGACTAAAATACGTAAATAGAAGAGAAATTGAGAAGTTCATACTTAATATTTAATATGTTTTAATGCATAATTTAATTTATTAATTAAGTTTTATTTTAGTTTACTATTTTTTATTTTTTCGCCTAAACATCCATTCTAAAACCGGAAGTTTTTGTAATATTAAAAATAATTGCAATCTTAAATTGGTACTATTTAAAATAAATAAAATAAATAAATAGGTACATATAGACGTTAGAAAATAAATGTTGATCCAAAATGAAATCATATTACTTATACTTTCTTTTTGTCATTTTTTTTCAAAGAAATAATAACTTCTTTGAAAATATACTTGGTTTTCTTTTCTGTTACATAAGGGTGTAGAAAGAATAAGCAGATAATTCTTCATTGATTTGAATCGATTAATTCGTGATTCAAAAACAAAGAGCGTGTACCACAAAATGGAGTAACGCAAACTGATGAATTGAATCCATTGTTATGGCACTTATAATGATTTCATTTGGATCAGGTACAAAAACAATTTAAGCAGCAAGTGCTGGAACAGGTGGAGGTCGTAACATCGATCTTGTAGCTGTTAAAAGTTTTTGAGATACTAAATGAGCAATATGAGACGATCTTTTCCAAACGAATTCTCTTGTTCTATCATGATCGTCCGCACTTTCAACGCGAACCTAATTGCGAATAAAATTATTGAGATTAATTACACATTGTTTTGTTTTTATATATCATTAATAAATTAATTTAAATATTAACCTGTTTGGGTTGTAAAACACGAATAGAATGCAACGTGGCAGCACCTCCGTGCATCACACGAAGACTTAATTTACCAGACATTCCTGCTGTGGTAGCAGTTGCACTTCTAAGTTCTTTCTTTGCAGCTCTACCAAACTCTTTTTCGACTTTAAGTACTAAAGGTCCCAAAGTGAATTTTGTTTTGATTGTTGTATGATCGCTCATCATATTTACAGAAACATCTCCTGATCTTTGAAGCGAGGCGAGCCCGTATAAAATTGCTCTTGCTTTAGCCTAAATAATGACGCCATTTTTATATTATTATGATCCTTATTGGCGAACAAGTAGGTTGAACAAATTTTTAAAAATACTTACTTTACTTTTGTTACTACTGTTAGTAGTATTTTTTGTTTTGTTACGATTTTTCGTTTTATTACGATTAGATTTTTTATTTTGCGAATTAGATGATTTTCTTTTACCATTTCTCATCCGATTTTGTATAATGGCAGTGTTATATGATTCTAGAGTTGACGTAGTTGTTGGTTGTTCTACATCCATTAAAGTTGTAGCTATAGATGAGTTTTTGTGAGAATCTGTCATTTTCTAAGTAGAAGATAAATTTTATCAATTTTATATAAACATATAGTTGTTCTCAAAGAAATAAAAAATAAAAATAGAACTGAAAGTTTCTATTAAAGACGATACCTGTACGTCATTTGACTCTTCGTTATTTATATTTTCGGAGATATGCATGACTGATCCAGAAGCACTCTTTTTCGAACCATTTTTATTCTTCTTACTCTTGGATTTGTTTTTCTTTTTATTCGACTTCGAGTTCGAGTTCGTGTTAGTTAATTTGACCGTTACTGGATCATAATTAGTGCGTAAAATTTTATTAATCCTTTCGAGGATGTTGTCCACAAAGTGATTGTATTTCGCGACATAGATGGCCGGTACATAGCTGCTGGGTTCCGACTCCAAATCATCTAAAATTTTGTATGAAAAATATTTTTTTTACTTATTTGAAATAAAAAGAAACAATAATCTGAATGATTTATCTGACTAGTTTCGTCTAATCTTGTTCCGTATTTAACAAAAATATGTTTAATCGTATGAAAAATGTTTACACTAAAATATAAGGAAATCATATAAGTTAAAGTCGATGGAGAATAGTGAAAGAATTTAGTGGAATGCGGATGTTGTTAGAAGTATCGAGAGGGTGGCCTTGACTGTACTTTTATGAGGTCATCTTTCCGGAGTACTTCTATGAGGTCATTGACCAGAAAAGAGGCATATCCGCCGAATGCATTGCGAGAACGCGCTTCTACCAGGCTTGCTTTTTAATGAAGGGAAACCGTCAGCACATTCTCTTCTAGCTACCTTGGAAGGAAGTGACGGTGACGATCGAAACCTACTTCGAAGTGAGCATCGTTGAATCGTCGATGGGTATAACGGTAAATCGGAGTCCTTCGGGGAGGCTAAACTGGTCTCCCTTCTTTCATCTCACCTATCGACCTATCTACTCGCGACAGTGTATACTCGTTCGTCTTTCTTGTGCCCGCTTAAAAACTCTCCCCGGTCGTTGCACCTACATAAAGTCACTTTCTTCGACCTCGTCATAACGAAGAGATCAAGATTAAAGAAAAATTCAACGAAGCCCCATTTATTCAAGGCCGTCTTAAATTCAAACGTTCTTACGTATTACACTAACATTGACGTAGTTATTCATCAGTGACCTTCTTTTTACCCCTCAATTTCGCGAGATCATGCAACACCTCAACGATGTGAAATGTAGGTACGTAATTTGTAAAGATCCATCAAAACGTCCATTTGATTACTAACGATTAACCGCATTAATCTTTAGCTCCTTATTCTCTTTTTATATTTCTCGTTAACATTAATTACGATAAATTACATAGCTAATAATATTAATTTTCGAGATATATCCGATAAAACCAAATATTATTGATGTAAGTATTTCTCTCACGATAAACTTACACGCATACGATACAAATAATCTTTTTCTCCATTCGAGAAAAAAAACGAATAAGTAGCACAAACATGGCGAGGAGGAAGTCGCGACTAGGTGTGGGTCAGGGTCGTAATCAGACAATCGTGTCTTGGTAGAGAGTGTTATACTCCGGGTCACTGACCTGATTCTCTTTTGGGTCATCGGGCTGCTTCGTGAAAGTTGGAAAAAAAATTTCAATACAGTCACATCTTTGTTATACTCAGTTTCGGAATCACGTAGAAAGTTAATTGATGAAGCCGATAACTGGTCATGAATCTTTGATACTTTTAGTATGTAAAATTTTCCTATTTGCTACGTTTGTTTGTGTTTTAGATGAATTTGCTAGTTGCAAATTCATTAAGCTTGCTTCTTGCCACGAATCGATTTTAGCTGTTAAATTAATTGTAAAATTTTACATTCGAAGAAGCTTCATTAGTAGAATTAATTAGTAGTATCAAATGTGTAATTTTCTATTCGTGTTTAAAAAAAAAAAAGATAAAAATTATTATAAAGCAATAATTTCAAGCAACAATCCAGTCACCCACTACAATACTACTACACAAGCAATATAATTTCCAAAAGGATAGTGAATTTTTGCATACGTGTAAAAAGGGCAAGCATAGATTTTCGGCAATTTAAATCAGAATTATAAAGATTTATGTAAATTAAATAAAAGCGATGGTTCGACACGTCACGTAATACAATGGCATTGTTTCAATACACTCAGAAATATGTTCGAAAATGAACATACTTCTTGATTTCATAAAGAAAGTATTATTCCTTATTATTAAATTGTTTTTTAAATGCGGATGGCAGAGTGAAGAAATAAAAGGTGGGACACATAATTTTGTAAAAATAATAAATTATCGTGTATTTTGCTATATTAGAATTGAACAATATTTCTTACTACAGAAACTTAGTTTGATTATGAATTATTATAATTGTGTATGTGCTTGCATTATTGAATAGAAGATATCATCATTGATTTCACTTTTTTTTATGAATCTATTTTTAATCATTAATAAATACTTAAACAATAGAAAAAAACAATAATTCTCCTGCTGTTACATTCTTTTTTGTGATATATGATGATATTGTTTTCTCTCCAATCCAGATTAATGGCATCATTGAATCGCTGTCCCTCTTCTTCACAATCTCATTTGTAAATATATTTATAAGACAATTGATCTATGAAAAATATCAAACAAGTACGTGACGTGACGTCACCAATGCAAAGTATTTTAACCCTATTCATTTCAGTTCTGAATGAATTTTTCTGTTTATCTTTAGCGTAATATATTCCACGATTTGATAATGTCTAATGACTAATAAACACACATTTACCATAAGTAATGAATTTAAGTAATTCGTATGGTCGTAAAAAACCCGACTTAGGTCCTGAGAAATGTGCATTAAAATGACAAGCGTGAAATTCAAGGGCGCCTCCACCTTTTTGTTGATCTTATATTACTGCAAGAAACTACGCAGAAAGCGCTTTACGACCTTAAAATATTGGCATTTATTTACATATTAATCATTTGAACTCTTTCTCCCAGTACCCATTACGTTGGAATTTTTAAAAAGCCATGAATATAAAAAAAAAGAAAAGAAAAGGCATAAAATAACAGAGAACAAGCGAGTATCATGACGTTTCACAAGCGAATGATTTAGAAAAAAATATTTTATGATCAATAAATAAAAATAAATACTATTCCTAAGAGTGTTTCTAACGTATTTTATCGAAGCAAGAATAACAGATAATTTATAATCGTGATATGAACCGGTTCGTGAAAAGTTCGGAGCATTTCAACGATATTTTCTCTTCGAATAAAAACTAAACGACTTTGTTTCATTAATTTCGATTTATCGAGAAAACCGGATATACCTAGACACATTCGTATGAGTCATGTTTCACATTTGCCACTAAAAAATCGCTCTTTTTCCTCGTGTCATTTTAAATGATCCTCAAAATGGTCGAAGAAGAAGATGGAGAAGATAAATAGAATGATTCGGAACGTTTTGATGGTTGAGAGATGGTAGAGGATGAAGTTGTAGAAGAAGAAACAGAGGATGAGGAAGAGGAAACATTAGACGATGAGGAAGACGAGCGAGCCGAAAAAGAAGATGCTACTGGTCGTTTGCGCGATAAGCGTGCACTCTTGTGTCTGCTAATGTGTTTCTTGGTCTTGCCCTTGAACTCACGTGCATGTCTGGCGCTGGTGATGTCCGCAATGGCATCCTCGTCGTCGTCGTCATCGTCGTCGTCATCGTCATCATCTTCATCGTCTTCGTCGTCTTCGTCGTCGTCTTCCGTTATATCGAGGTCGACGTCATCGTCATCGTCGTCGTCGTCATCGTCATCGTCGTCACCTTGTGCCGTAGCAACTTGAGAATTAGCTGACTGGACGACAGGATTCACAATAGAATCTGCACCTTCGAGTCCAGAATCTTGGCTAACAGCTTGACCTTCTGGCACAATGTCCGCAGTTTCATCAACTTCATCGTAAGCGTCTCCGTCGGCCGATGTGGGTTCACCCCCAATTGCTGCTTCCTCGGCTATATTATCTGCAGATGCTGCAGCAGCATTTAAGTCAGCTTGAACTGCCGCTGGTAGTGATTGTGCTGGTGCTGCCTGTATCGGTGAGGCTGCTACAGGTGTTACTTGTGAAGCCGGTTGACTTACTTCCTCATCATCATCATCATCATCATCCTCGCCTACGATTAAACAAGTTTTCTTAGCCTCATAAATTACATTAGATGAGAAATATATTAATAGTCGACCTACATGCGATAATCGCGCGTATTTCTGTCTCAAAAAAAAATAATTATTTTATCTAAAAAAATATCTATATACAACATTCTTCAATTATAGGAATTGCAAAAAAACGATCGAAATTCGAACGTGCTTGCGCTTCCTAAGAACAACTTCTCGAATGTAGGTCGATAAGAAAAAAGTAGCACGTAGAAATTCTTTCTGAACTGAGATCGCTGTCGATGTATGTTAATTCGGACAAGTTCGATGCGCCTCGTACCGTTACTACTGATGTGAGCCGTGAACAGTCGACAGACTCCATCGAACATACTATTCGCGTGAGTTTCCGATGTTTACGTAACGGTGAAGTTTCTTTTACGATTTTTACCATAATTCCAGTACAGGATTTTAGATCAAATCAGATTATTCAACAAATATCAGAAATATTATTATGCGCTATACTTATTTTTTCATCTTGAAAAATGTAGCACACGGTGCGTTTTATTTTACCTCCTAAAATATCTTCGATGAAACGCTCCAAGTAATCGTCATCATCGTCATCGTCATCATCTTCTTCGTCATCATCGTCATCATCATCTCCTGTAATATCTAAATCGACGTCATCATCATCGTCGTCGTCATCATCATCATCATCTGCAGCTACCGGTGGTGCTTGCGCTTGTCTTCCTGAGACAAGAGTATTCGAAATTGATGTTTTGCTATCGCTGATTTTCGGCACTGGTGATGTCAATGCTCCTATGGCAAGACAGCATAGCAATGCAAGCACTGCCACTAGTTTCATTATTCTGCAAAAAAATCATACATTACTATACATTAATAAACATTTAACTCTCATTGACAAAGAATGTATCTTCGCACAATTATTACACACGAAATTAAAATTGATGACCGAATAATGGCATCGTTGTTTGAATTATATGATTAATAATGTATATACTCTATTAAAAATTTAATAATATTATTCACAAAGATCAAGTATATATATATGCTGTTTCACTTTATTGACGGTGCACACAGTATCACTTGATTCGAACCACCCCAAAAAAACTTTGCCTCTCGCATATCTTTGATGTAGTTTCTTATCATCGCCCGATCGAAGTAATTTCCAGGATAATTATACAGAACTGCTTTATTCCGTTCGACTCACCTCTCTTTTCTTATTTAATTCTCTTTCACTCTCCCTTCTAGTCCACCTTTTCAACTTCCTCTATGTGGAAGCCGTGAACGTCGCGTGTGCGGATGATCGTCCCGATCAATGACACGTGTGATCTACCGCACGACTCGTAGAGAGTATTGAAACAGACGAGATACTGTGGTTCGACCCTTTTATACTAACTTGTGCCTCCACCTCTTTCGTTCTCCTTCTTCGTCCTCCTTCTTGGTGGTGCCTCCTTCGGGTGCTTAGTATTATATTCCATCGTCTTTTTCACGCACTCCATTATGTTTTCTCTCTTCCTTGAGAGAATGTATTGTATTTCGAAAGCGAGATTTATTCGAAGGGAAAACAAATTCTATGACGATATAATCAAATTAATTAATGGACTATTATCTTGTACCGTTATCCTGTTATTTTTTCTTCTTTCTCCATATATGAGTTATATTATTTATTGTTAGACTCTTCATCTCGTTTTCTTAAATTGTTATACTTATAATTTGTGTGACTGAAAATTATATAAAATTATTTATATAAAATAAACATATATTACAAAGACTACAATTTTTCATCTATTATATATATATATATATATATATATAATTTTTCATTGATAAATAAATAAGAAACGAAATGAAAATAGATAGGAATATTTCTTTTTC
This sequence comes from Polistes dominula, assembly GCF_001465965.1. Next base: position 282,492 of record NW_015149075.1, on the reverse strand, counting down.
GTATTTCACAATAAATTCACATTTTGAATAAAACGAAATTTGAACGTTCTCTCTTTCTCTTTCTCTTTCTCTTCTCTGGAGAATCACTAATGAAAGCAATTCGTGAGAGTCGAGTTAGCAGCTAACTGTAAATATCAAGCAGCTTCCTCGATAGATCATACAACTCGTACCCGTTGTTTTCAATGCTTAAACATTAGATTTTCTAGATAAATTTAATAATCTAGTTCCTATTGATCTCATCATCATTCATTTTTTCTATAATGAGCAACAAAATAGTATACTTTTTAAATAATTTAAATAATATTTTCAAAATAAAATAGCAAAAATTAATTGTACTCGTTAAAATTATTCAAATATAATTGAAGTATTTTCGTGTATTAAATTTTATTTACGCACGAATTGATCTTCTTAATTAATAAGCTGTACAAATAATAAATGAATCGACCTTAGAAAACCTTGACATTAAAAAGATGTCAGAAAAGAGATTAGAAAGTAGTACTAAATAGTGTATGATAATATCCTTAATGTATAGAGCAAGAAACAAGTGCAATTAGTAGTGTTCTATCAATGATATGATAGTACAGCTTCTTGTACTATTCATAGATTCTAAGGATCATCAGGTTTGTTCGTCTCAACTCTCCATTAGACTGGAATATGGAATTCGGTGTCATACCAAGCGTGGAAGTAGTCCACGGCTTCGTAAATTAGTAATCAGGATATGTACCAGAGGCCGACGAACACGTTTTCGTATACATGCAAGGAAGATAGACACGTGCGCGAAGAGAGAATGTGCCGTAAGAAAGAGAAAGAGAGAGGGAAAGAAAAAAGAAAGAGTGGGGCAATAAGAAGTAAGAGAAAAAAAAGAAATAGAAAGAAATAAAGAAGGGGATACAGATAGATCGGTAGTGGAAATGACGGCAAAATTGTCGAAGAGTGTGTGCTGTGAAATTCTCACTCGTATTCTTAGGTGTATCGAATACCTCGACAACGTCATTCATTATTCATTCAATGAATAAATACGCAATGTCCTGGAATTGGATTAGTTGATACTTTAGATTCTCATTTTTACAAAATACAAATTTTGTTGTTTCCTTAACATTGCATTCGCTCTAACACAATAAGATTAAATTTTCTTATTTATGAATATGTAAATAGAATGATGATAAATGATTAAAATTCTAAATATATGATAAAATGTATTATTCTTCTTGATTGTTCTTAGTTGGGAGCTGTTTATAACGATTTCTATTGTTCGTTTTTCTGACTTGAACTTTGATCTTTCGACTTTCTTGAAGCCTATGTATAGTATTAACATTCAATTATTATTACGTATATAATGTTATTATTGTGACAATTATATTAAAAAAAATTACACTTGCCTTATTAAAAAGATTGAACCTATAATTATACAACCAATTAATAATAAAAAGATTATTAATGCTGAAATAGCAACAAAATTTTCACTTGGCATCCAACCAAATATTGGACTGGTCAGCTTATCTTCCATTAAGTAAGTGCGCCAATTTGGTGAACCAATAACTTCAACATTTCATATTAAAGGTAATTACAGTGCCTCAACTTATTTCATTATTTTACATAAGCAAGTTCAAATACTACATTTTTACCTTTAACAACAATTATATTAGTTATCCATTTAAAATTTAAATCATTTTGCTCTACAATGCATTTCCACATTCCTTGGTGTGATTTATTTATTGCCTTGATATAATCGATATTTACTGCCATAGGTAATGTAATGCCATAATCTTTCCAAATATTTTCATTTATTTTCCAAGATATTTTGAGATCAGAATACACATAACCCAAAATAAGGCAATTACAAATTACAGATAAAGGCAAAGTTTCACGTATAGTAATACTTTCTGTACTTGGTATAACAGCTAAAGCAACAATTTTCAATATGAGATATGACTGATCAATTCTTTGTAAAGTAATTGTATAAACACCAGAATCAATCAGTAGAGCATTCTTTATCACTGAAATAATATATTCATATTATTTCAATTTATAAATATCTATTACATATTCAACAAAAAATAAACATACCAACATTAAATTCTTTTATTTTAATTCTATCACTTTCTTTAATAAATATTCCGTTATGCGACCATTGTATCTCAGGATCTATAGATATATTTGATATCAATTGAATAATGTCACGATCTGATTGAATTACAATAGTTCCATATTCTTTAACAATTAAAGAAGTATGCTTTCTTCTAATTCTTCTTTGTATTAACATAATACTGTCTATATAAACAAATATTTATATATAGTGTATATTTAATATATTAAAAAATATAAACATTATATATCATAGTTTATATAAATATTTAAAAATACCCTCTGTTAAGTCTCCACATTTAATCAAATTGCATCGTCCTGTCATACTACTAGGACCAATACAAGGTTCCCCTCTAATATTAGGCTCCGGAGAATTGCATAAACGTGTTCTTGTTCCAACACCACCATCACAACTAGCACTACATGACCATGGACCCCATTCAGACCAGCCACCATCAATAGCAGATCCATCTATATCTATATTCAATTTAAAACAAATGATTCACTTTTCTTTTCTCATTTCATATTACATATTTATAGAATATAAAATAATGTATACCAGCTGGAATGCAATTTGCTGACCAAATAGCCCATCCATCATTGTTAACAGTGAGTGAAAAAAAATAAAATAGCAGAGGGATGCTATGTTCATAGTGAAATACCAATGTATCATTACATATTAATTCAATAATATTATAAAACCATCTATAATTATAAATAAAATGACATTAAGATGTTTGAGAATTTAATTTGTTTGTATAATTTACCTTATAGTTATATTTGTCCATGAATTTGTTGTAAATAATGGATTTGACATTAATTGCTTATGAAATATTTTGACAATGGGATAATTATTCTCTTGAAAGAATATCCATGGTCCAGATTCAGAAAGAGATAAGGAGTGATAGCTATATAATAACATATAGTTATAAAACATAATCAGTCATTGTTCCAAAAATAACAATAAATTTTATTTTTATTCTTACTTAGGTGTTGCAGGAAATAAAAATAATGGAATTGTAACAACACCTTTAGCACGTATCATAAGTGTTAATGTATGGATATTTGTCACTTTATTTTTATTCCATATTGAAAATGGTAATATTCTTGTAAGTTCATTTGTTTCTGTTTTTTCTATTTGACATCCTTCAAAACAATAACAATCAGTACAGTAATAATAAATTAATTAATGTAATACAAATATTAAGAAATATACCAACTAGAATTGCAATCAAAAGCAACGCCTACAGCATGTTTTTGTTCACTATTATAATAATAATAAACAGGCAAAAATACTTTCGATGGTTCTGGATGTTTCCATTCAAATATAGGATTTGATGATCCTTCATAATAAAGTAAAACATTTCCTCGTGGTACACGAATAACAAAACTGCTCCATTTTCCAAAATACAATAGATGCGGTAATGTTTTCTTCTTAACTAAGTTAATAGCTAAATAAATTTCATGTAATGTAAAAAATAGAAATATTATTTACACATTTAGATTAATTTTTAAATTGTTAAGAACTTTGAACATAATTTCGATAAAAAATTAACAAATTACCTTCATTTTCAGACTGATAATATAAAAGTATTTTCTCGTTATCCAAAGCTCCAATTTTAAGAATATATCGTGATTTAAAACCATCATCTGCAGTAAAAACAATTGTAATAGAATCCAATTGATCAGGTTCCCAAGCTTTCAGAGAAAAATGTAGGCCCTCAGAACGATATTCAGGAAAAATATATAGACGTCTACCGATACCATGTCCATGGACAAGAAATATACATTCTTCTAAAGAAATGATAATAATGATAGAAACAAATACACTTTCAAAATATAGAATAATATTGTTTTCGCAGATTATTTTTTATTTTTACTACTCTACCTAGCATTTTGCAATCTCTAACATCACAGAGATCTTGTGGTACCAAAGGATCCGTCGTATAACACCATGTACCAGCGATACTACGAGAAGGATTCCTACAATAGTTACTAGCCTTTTTTGCACTATGTTCTGGATACAAAGTTTCATTAAACGTTGTTCGATTAATCGAATCTTTTTGTCTTAAATATTTGATAAGTTGAGGCTTTCTTCGCGGATCCATTTTCAAAAGTAATTCTTGTTGTGTCATGTAACGTCTCGGATTTTGAAAAAGGTCTTGTGTAGTAGTCTCAAGTGTATCTTGTGCGTATACTTTCGTTTCTACAAGTTCGTAATCAGCTACCCATTTAGCACAAGTTCTATTCGAACGTGTTGTTGATAAAGATCCTACATAATCATTTGCTGTACCAGCCATTTTACATTCTATTAAATGAAGAGATTATAAATGCCAATAAAGAAAGATGAACTATATTATATTACTGTTAGCAAAGTCCAAAATATAATTACCTGAAGATAGGCATTTTCGTATTGAACAATACTGTTTTGAAACGCTTGAAGAATATGGATCATTCATTACATAACAATAAGGACCTTCTGGACTACGACTAGGATTTCTGCATTTATTCAATGCTTTTAAAATATAGCCATCAACAAAATTACTATCAATTTTTTCTTCTTTTGGTACCTATCATAATATAATATAAATCATAGATTTTGTATTGTCATAACTAATGAAGTAGATATTATATAAATAATATAGAGTTATACACATATATATATATATATATATATATATATATATATATATATATATCGTACTTCTTTTGAAATCCATGGTATACAAGGTACATCACTTGCACTAAACCACTGATCACCTTTATAAGCATAATCCATAAGATCAGATATACAGTTGGGTGGCCATGGATCTTCTACTACATGTGATTCTGTCAAAATGTATACGATTCTTAAATATAATAAGCACTTAAAAAAAAAAATTTTAATTTGATAATATACAAAACCATCTGGTATGCAAAAAATTGTCCAGTAAGCTAAATTATACTCAGTTCCTATACTGAACCATCTTAATGTATTAAACAGATCATGATTCACGTATAATAATTCTTCATCGCCATATGTTTGTTGATAAAATAATCGTAAATGTGAACCTAAAATACTATATTAATGAAAGAACTTATTAATTTGATTACTTTTACTTTCATTATTAAAAGTGTTACTACCTAATAGAAAATTGTTTCCATTTCCAAATATTTAATAATCCTTTACTTGAAACTTGTTTCAAATATTGTTTCATTGACAATTTACTTTTCTGATATATTAATGATGTAACATTATCTATGATTATCTAAAACATTTATATTCCTTGATTGTTAATATATGATGTTTACTTAACAATATTTGATATATAAGAGTAATTACTTACAGTAAAACATGGGTAAATATTAACAGGATTTTGATAGATTTGTATAGCAATATTACGATTCGCTCGCACATTAAAATGAATATCATAAGTATTATTGGTTTTTTGCATTGGCCAAACTTTTGCAAATTCCATTCCAATGGTTACATGAACTTCACAATCTACAAATATATAATAAAAATAATACCTTTTGAATATTTCAAGTTTGATTTTAACATTGTAATCAATGTACCAATTTGACAAAATTCTGAACTCCATAGTACATTTGTGCCTACGATTCCATAAAATAACAAGTAATTGGAAAAGAGGTCTGAGATAGTATTTTTTTTTTTATATTCCCCAATAAAAAGGGGCTTAGATGATCCATCTATTCCTATAGATATGAAACCTCCTGCCCATGTAATCCATATACCAGTCCATTTTGTACCGAGTAATATACTTGGTGTATCTTCAAAATCATCTATCTATAAAAAATACTCTGACATATATATTTAATATTATAATACAACAAAGATTATACAAACATTAGCATCAGGATATGTTTGACCAGAACCAAAATTTGAGAACATTAACTCAACACCTGCGTGCCAATCTTCAGCAATTTTACTTGCGAATGTAGGAATTGGAAGAACACTTAATAGAATTTTAAATTCTCCCTAAACAATAATAATATAAATAAGTTTCAAAAATAAAATGCACCTATTACATATACATGCTTTCGCATACATTATATTCATCATTTGGATTCCATAATTTAATCCAAAATGTTATGGTTGTAAAAGTAAAGTTTAAATTTGTCAGAATTGAATATCTTGATGTATTTCTGACATATACTAAACAATCTAAAATACAATTCAATTTTATTAAATGGTATTGTATAATGATATTTACAACTTTCTGTAATTTTCAATTATAAGTGATTTTACCCTTATCATCGCAAAATGGAATATCACAATATTCTTTTTCAATTGTTTCGTAAGTTTCATCACGTACATAACACCATGGACCACCAATATTATCATCAGGATTTCTACAAAAACGATTAGCCTTTTTCACTGATTCATCTGGAAAATTTTTATTGGCAAATACTGGACTCTAAAAAATATATTATTTATCTAATATTATATAATTTGTATGATATGAATTTATTACAATTATACCTTTTCATTAGAAACTTTGTATCGTTCTGTCCATGATTTACATTTTTTACCTGAAGAACTAACTTTACGATCTCCAGCATACTCAGCTCCTATACCAGAAATTCTGCAATCTTACAATTAGACCATAAAAAAATAAATATAACAAGCATATAATATATACATATTTATCATAATCATATAAAGGTAAACAAAAAAAACAGATATATTGTTTGTTCGAAAAATTAAAATTATCTTCTATAGTTATTAAAAAAAAAAAAAACCATTATAGGTATTTTAAAATGATATATCAGTTAAGTACGTTCAAAATATTTGATTTTCCCGCTATTATTTCTGTATTATTTTGTACTGATACAATAAATGATAATACGTGTATTAATATTTATAATAGTTGTTATAAAAATTATTAAATTATATCAAAACACTTATAAACATTCAACGATCATATTTTATTTAAAAAAATGTATTAAAATTGTGATTATTAACTTTGCTATTCTACTTACCGCCAAAATTGCAAAGAGGTATTTCGCATTCATCGTCTATAAGACTAGGATCTAATGTATAACACCAAGGACCCCGTGGATCATTAGTAGGATTACGACAATAATTTTTCGCAGCTTTCATAGATTTCTCAGGGAAATCTGCATCCGTTATATTAGGATCAACCTAATTGTAAATATTAAATCGACGTAAWAATAATAAATAATACTGATTGAATATATAAAAGATGAATTTTGACCAACGTATTTCTGTACGAAAGTATAAACGAATACAATAATGTAACGATCATGAATAATATATACCTGATAATATTTCATACTCATACGTCAATAATTAAGAGTTATTAATAAAACCAAATATAAAATAACCTTATGAAGTGGCTGATCTGTTTGCCAATATTGACAACGAACATTACTGCTGGTTACCATTTTCGAACCTCGATATTCCGTTCCAAGCTGTGTAAGTTTACATTTGGATAAATCTACATCTTCGGTATTATATACTAAAAAAATAAAAAAGGAGGTTATCTTTATATAATTTACCATTAATTGGTATTGTTAATTTATAGTTTGTAAATCTTTCGATATAAATATATATATATACATATATACCCTCGTTGCCTGTGGTTAATAATATCGAGAGAAGAAATATTACGAAACAATTAAATAAAAAAACTGTAACCTTATCGTAAAGCATTATTATCTACAATTTTAAAAACATTTATCGTAGTCTTTTTCTATAAAAGAAAAAATAATAATTTAAAGGTACGAGTGTTACGTTTCACCAATTAACTGTACCGCGAAGTAATTTACGATTCCTGATAATTATTTTATCTAACTTAAACCCGCATGAAAGAAATAAAATATATATAATATTATTTTTACGATAATATAGAAAGTTGTAATTAATTTATTAAATATTTCATAAAGAATAGAAGTATCACTTGTATGACGACAAAATATAAATTTGAATAGATGATTTATTCAAACGAGAAAAATCGAAATAGCGATTATCATTACTTTCGATAATCGCTATTTCGATCTTATTGAGATCGATTGATACTTAAACGCAATTCAAATTGTCTCGTAATTCAAATTATCTTTTGTACGAGTTACGCAAGGCTAGCGTCGGAAAATGGATTTAACAATAAATGAATCATGAAAAAATTAGCACTGTTGTTTACGACGGTATGTCGGACGATATAAAAAAAAGAAGAAAAGAAATAAAAAAAAAAAGAAAAATAATTCAATGACTCTTGTTACCAGGGTAAAAAAAATTGAAGAGCGACAAGAGAGAGGGGACGAGATAAGTCTGACAATGAAATAAAAATGTGCATCGTATCATTGTTGTAGTTAAGAAGTTAATCTTAAGAAAATGGTCATGAGTATTTCGATCAGTGAGGATTATCGTGTTGAGAAGGTTCGTTAGAATTCAACAATATACTCATAAACAAATTCAAACCGGTGAATTAAAGAAAGGTAACTACATATAATCCCATTTCGATGATTTTCTTCGTAAATTGTTGTTATTAAACAATTAATGTTTATAAACGTTTCGATTAAACGCGGATTACTATCAAAGTAATATGAAACCGATTATTAAATAAAGTTGACAAATATCGATCGAAATTCACTCTTAAGAGGTGAGCGGTCGCACCTCCACGTATTCCTCTATCTTATCTATTCGAAGCCAATGTTAACTTACGTTAGTGCAATAACGCACATAAACAGTACGTATGACAATTGCCAACTATGCAAACCACTAATAATTTACTGTATATGTGGCATTCAAGAAATTACTTACATTAGATTGTGTATACTGTAATTAATCGAAACTTTATTACGATAAACAGTGATGAACGAGTGAGCGAAATTTTTTTATCTAAAATTTAACATAATTTGTTATCTTTATTTTAATATTTGTCTTTTTATAATAATTTTTATTTATTTATAATTAAAACATATAAGAGTAAACGAATATATAGAAATAATGAAATTTGCGTTTTCTAACGTGACAATTTTTTTGATATATTGATACGAAATATTGTTGATATAACGATATTATCTAATCGATTTTTACAAAAATACTATTAGCAGTATCAAAGTATTCTTTTAGTTGTAACGATATCTAATCGGTAACATTATCGCTGGTAATTTCACGAGGTCGAACAGAAGCTCATATGCTTCAATAATTTATTATATATTCTTTGTAAAAAAAAAAATTAAATAACTATTTTAGTATATATATATACATTATTTTTAATATATATATATATTTAAATATAATTATTTCAAAAACTGTAATATAATTTATATTGTTTTCAATTTTACCATAGTATTTATTATATTACATTCAAGTGTGTTCGAATTTTCTTTTTTTTTTTTTTGAATTAATTAAATTGCTGAAATGTTCTCTCATAGATAAATAATATGTTTTATTAGGAAAAAAGGTACAATGGGTACATCAATTAATGATAAAAAACCAGCCATGTCTACAACACATTGGTTATCATCCAAAAGTATGGAACGAGTATTACATGAACGTGATCGTGTTGGTCTTCAAGATTTTATTCTTCTCGAGGACTTTCAAAGTGAATCTGCATTTATTGATAATCTTCGCAAAAGATTTAAGGAAGATCTTATCTATGTGAGTTTCTAGTAAATTCAATTATTCTCTTTTCATTTTGTCATATACATCGGTTGTAAATTTAAAAAACAAATATTTTTTTAATTCAAATTATTGTAAATTAGAAAGAAATGAAAAATTAAGAAATTTTTTTAAACATTAATTAATTAATTTGTTTTTTTTTTTTTATGCATTTTCAGACGTACATCGGACAAGTATTGATTTCTGTCAATCCTTATAAAAATCTTCCTATTTACAATATCGACAGTATACAATTCTATCATAAAAGACATTTTTTTGAAGCCCCACCGCATATGTAAGAATAATTTTAATTAAATATAATGTACAATTATTTATTTTTTAGTATAATCTTTAATATTATTTAATTTCAGTTTTGCATTAGCTGATACTGCTTATCAATCTCTCATTCAAGAGAATTATGACCAATGCATCCTTATTTCGGGTATCGTGTATAAATTATTTTACATTTGCAATTTTTTGATTAATTTGCAATATAATATGAATATTATTATTATGTACTAATTTTAAATATTAAATTAATAATTTATATTATAGGTGAATCTGGCTCTGGGAAAACAGAAGCATCGAAAAAAATATTAGAATTTATAGCAGCTTCAACTAGACATAAAAAGGAAGTTGAAGAAGTAAATAGAAAATTAATCGGTAGTAATCCAGTACTTGAAGCATTTGGTAATGCAAAAACCAATCGTAACGATAATTCGTCACGTTTTGGTAAATATATGGATATGCAGTTTAACAGTCGTGTACGTAGAAAAAAATGTGTTTTAACGTAATTTAAAAAAAAATATATATTGAGAGAAGAATTATAGAGAAGTTATCGAAAATTTTTAACGAATTTTAGGGAGACCCAATTGGTGGTAATATTTTAAATTATTTATTGGAGAAATCACGTGTGGTACATCAATTTCCAGGTGAACGTAATTTTCATATATTTTATCAACTTTTGGCTGGAGCTGATGAAGAAACTCTTAACAAACTTTTTCTCAAACGTGATTTGAATACTTACGTTTATTTAAGTAATGGGGTATGTCAATTTTATTATGTGTACTTATATCTAAAATAATTTATTTGTTATTTTCACAATATTCCATTTTATTACCAAAAAATAGGCAGAGGGTGGTTCGGTAGATACTATCAATGATACCAATCAATATCATGAGGTAGTAAATGCTTTACAAACTATTGAAATGACGGATGAAGAACAAAATTGCTTATTTTCCATAGTTGCATCTGTCTTGCATCTGGGAAATATTGGTTTTACAGAAGAAAATGAAATTGCTAAAATAGTACCCTTTAGTCCTGTCAGTTCAATTTGTACTGTAAGTATCTAAGAATAAATATATAATAGTTATTATAAATATTAAATATATCACACACATTTTTGTCAAATAGTTGTTAGGTTGTAGTACAAAAGAATTGACCAAGGCTTTAACTCATCGTACTATAGATGCACAAGGTGATGTTGTAACCTCTCCATTAAATAGAGAATTAGCAATATATGCTCGTGATGCATTAGCAAAAGCTATATATGATAGATTATTTACATGGCTTGTCAATAGATTAAATAAGTCATTACAACGACCTATGGGTCATAAAAAATATGTGGTCATGGGAATACTTGATATTTATGGATTCGAAATTTTTCAAAAAAACAGGTATACAAACAACGGATAAAAACTGATTAATTAATTCCATATCTTATTTAACTCTGCACTTAATAAGTAAAATTATATTATATTCTATATTTAAAAATTGTGTGTTGTTTTTTTTTTTTTTTTAATATAGCTTTGAGCAATTTTGCATTAATTTTTGCAATGAAAAACTACAACAATTATTTATCCAACTAACTTTAAAATCGGAGCAAGAAGAATATTCGAGAGAAGGTATTGAGTGGGAACATATTCAATATTTTAATAACAAAGTTATATGTGATTTAATAGAAGAAACACATAAAGGTGTGTATTATTACCTGTTTAATATTTGATATTATATCTACATATTTATTTATGATTACTTATTCCATTATTGATATGATTTTAGGAATCATAGCTTTCATGGATGAAGAATGTTTACGCCCTGGCGATCCAACAGATATAAGTTTTCTTGAGAAATTGAACAAAAATTTACATAATCATACACATTATATTAGTCATATAAAAGCAGACCTTAAGACACAGAAGATAATGGGTCGAGATGTATGAAGATTTTTAATTGAATAATTATTTTTTTTTTTAGATAAGATAATTGTTTAAAATCTTTTATTATTTTTCTAGGAATTTCGTTTAATACATTATGCTGGAGAAGTTACATATAATGTACGTGGATTTCTTGAAAAAAATAATGATTTATTATTTAGAAATTTACGGGAAGTAATGTCTCGTACAAAAAATATAATTACAAAGGTTCGTATATATTCTAAATATATTGTAATATATATTATAAAAAATGAAAAAATCTATTTAAACATATTATAAAATAATTATCTATTTTTTAGACTACATTTAATCTGAAAGATTTAACTAGTAGAAAGCGCCCAGAAACTGCTATAACTCAATTTAAGAATAGTTTAAATAATCTTATGGAAATATTAACAGGGAAAGAGCCTTCTTACATCAGATGCATTAAGCCTAATGATTTCAAAATGTCTAGTATGTATAATAATAATAATAAGAACAGGAATGTGTGTATGTATGTATATATATGGATAGAGATATGTCCTTTATAATTATATTTGTTTCTTTTGATAGGTCGTTTCGATGATAAGATTGTATTACATCAAGTCAAATATCTCGGTTTAATGGAAAATTTACGAGTAAGACGTGCTGGTTTTGCTTATAGAAAATTATATGCACAATTTTTGAATCGTTATAAGTCTCTTTGCCCAGAGACTTGGCCGCATTACAAAGGTTCAGCTAAAGATGGAGTACAAACGCTCATCTGTTATCTTGGATATGAATCTAATGAATATAGAATGGGCAAGTAAGAAAAATCATATCACTTTGATTTAACGTATTATAATTGTTTATGTGCAAATTACAATATTTTTCACATTTCAGTACAAAGTTGTTTATAAGATTCCCCAAGACATTATTTGAAACAGAAGATGCATTTCAATTAAAAAAGCATGATATTGCTGCAATCATTCAAAGAAAATGGAAGTGTATACTTACACGACGACAATATTTAAAAACAAGAGAAGCTGTAATAGTATTACAGAAATATATTCGTAGATGGCTTGCAAAACGTGAAGCAAAAAGAAGACGTCAAGCTATAAAGACTATATGCAGGTAATTAACAAAAAATAATAATAAACTAAATTATATTAATAATTTATATACTTATTATAAATATTAAATGATATCATGTGAAATAGATTTGTTAAAGGATATCTTACAAGAACTGGTCCACCAACTGCAGAAAATATGATTTTTATAGAATTAGCAAAATCACAATGGCTTATTAACCTTTCCCAGAACCTTCCTAGCGGTGTTCTAAATAATCAATGGCCTCCATGTCCTTATTCTTGCAAACAAGTAAGTATTTTTTATGATAACACAAACAAGTAGTAATATTAGCACTATATAATTTTTAATTATAAATTAGGCTTCAGAACATTTAAGATTAATACATAAAAGATGGAAGGCACGAAACTATAGATTAGCCTTAACAGCTAAAGAAAAAACACAATTTGAATTAAAGATTCTGGCTGAAACTTTATTCAAGGATAAAAAAAAGTCATATGAGAAAAGTTTAGGTCCAAGATTTAGAAATAGCAGGCTTGACGATGAGCAGAAAACATTAATAAAGAACCTTGTTAATTCGATCATTTCAATTAATGAAAGAATAGAGGTATGAAGTAATATAAATATTAATACTTTTTCGTTATTAAATAACATTCATTTAATAATAAATATATTTTTATTTTAGTATGCAGCCCCAGTAACCAAATATGATCGACATGGTTACAAAACTCGAGATAGAATTCTGCTGTTAACTAAACAAGCAGTATATATATTAGAAATGAAAAAAACATTAAAACTAAAGCATCGGTTACCTTATGATCATATAGATGAAGTCGTTGTTACCGGAGAATCGGATAATCTCTTAATTTTGCGAATATCCCCTGATCTTAAGAAAGACAAGGTTTGTTATATTATTACATAAAAAAAAAAACAATTTTATTTTAAATACTAATTATAATATTTTAAAAAGTAGAAGAAGTACATTTATTACAAAATGTGAACATTACTAATAAATTTTGACATATTTATTATAGGGTGATTTAATATTAGAAGTACCATATATAATAGAGGCAGTTACAAAATTAATTTATATTACAAACAAGCAAAAGATTTTAAAAATAATTAATACAGATACGTAAGTATAATAAAAAAAAAAATATATATATATATATATATGCAAATTTTTCTATGTATACATATTGTAAAACAAAAAAGTAATATTTTATAAATTATTTTTAGAACTTTCCATAAGTTAATAAATGGTAAGGAAGGCATTATTGAATTCAAGATGGGAAATGAGTCAGCGATAAGTAAAAATCGACAAAGTGGCCATCTCCTGGTGGTAAATCATATTTTATATATATATATATCTATATGTATGTGAAAAAAGTATAATGAATTATTTATATAATCTATATTATTTATTTATTACAGGTTGTTTCTCAATAATATTTGAATTCAAAAAAGTAAAACAAAATATATTATATTATATGTAAAAAGACCGGGAAAAAAAATTCATTTTTTTTTTCCTTAACAAAAAATTTCATTATTTTACATCTATTTATAAGTATTTATCTAACATAAAACATAATTTCCTTCTATGGCGGTTTTCTTATATCAGCCGTTCATAGACCAAATTGATTAATTCCTTCGTTTTTGAATTCTTTCAAATTTTATTATAAAAGCACTTCATTAATACGTAACTTTTAATATTTAAAATTAATTTCCTTAATAATTAGATTTAACACTATTAACTGAAAATCATTTTCATATAATCGTTCAATAATAAATGGTATGACAACAATGCATATTATTTTATCAATTTTCTCTACAGTTTATTGTGTTAATCTAATTGTCAAATGAATGGCTCATAAAAGGATCTATTATTCAAATCTAGTTTTGACAAAACTTACAAGTTTTGAATTAGAAAATTCATTGATGTGGTTTAACGTTTCTGTTAAAGATGATATATATGATTAATAAATGAAATGAATATTTTTTAATTGCTATTAAAAATATAAGTATTTATTGATATTACATTGTTATTCTTATCAATCTATTATTATAATTTGAACTTTAAATTATGTTAATCTATTTTTATACATACAAATGTTGTATCAAATTACAACTTAAGGCATATAACAAAATATTAAATGAATTCATTAATTGCATCACATAAATTTGCAATTAACGTTTAGATAATAAATTACATTAAATATACATATTGTATAAGTAACGATTAGGTCTTTGATTTAATTGTTTTATCCTTTTTTACGAGAGACTTTTTTCCTTCCAATGCCCTTTCTCTAAGTTCATCTTCTATAGCATTATTTACAGTGTTCGAAATTATCTTTTTTAATTTTTGTGCTTCTTTAACTTTTGCCTTTTTAGGTTGAATAGGTGCATCTTGAAAGAAAAAAAAAAACGGATTCTAAACTGCATACAATGTTTTATTTTTTTTTAAACTAACATTATTAAATAATCAAATATTACAAAAAGAATATCAATTGTTTGAATAGAACGTAAAAATCAAATTTAAAACTTACTTCCACGACGTTGCACAGGTCCCTTTTTTTGTTTATTTATTTTAGTCTTAACCGCTGGCGGAAGTTTAGTTTTAACTTTTAATTTGCCTTGTGGCATGTTAAATAGATTTATATTTAAAACAGTTCACAACACAACAAACACACGTGTTATTCACAGATTCCTACAAACAAATGCGTAATTGCACGCAACTCAATCACATAATCGAAAAATATGCGCACTCATATCAATAGATCATGTTACTGATTGAAATTAGCGCCACCATGAGTATCCGATTCAAACACTTTTTATTTTAATAAACTTCTTTATAGATATAAAAATTAAAGCAATATTTATAATAATTTCTGAAAATAATATATAAAAATATCAATTTCTTGTAAAAGAATATAAAATATTAAAGTAATATTTTGAAATCTTAACAATAATTCCCTAAAATAAATCGACGCTATTGGTTAAATATTTTTAGTCACGAAGAGGGCTTGTCCAATCATAACTAATTAACTCGATGCAATCTGGTTACCCTCTATGTATGTATAATAGAATGTAGTAGTACAAACAGTTATCACTATGCGGCACTGTTATCGCGTTTGTCAATAGGATACTAAGAGTTAGTAATCTTGGCTATTCGTATATAGATTTGGTGTTTCTGTACAGAGGGTGGGTCTGTCCTTTTTTTGCGGGAGGGGCCGCATAAACTAATTGAAGTGGAGGAATCGGTAGAGCATTAGATATTTGTGTCTACCGCCGTTAAAAGGTATAAGGTTTTAGCCGCAGAAGGAGGTTTTATGGTTCAACAGAAAAAGTCGTTGCTCTCCTATGCGGTGCAGTGTTAATAGAGAAACAGAAACGATCAACATCGTTCAGTGGATGGAGTTTTGTACGGTCGTCGGAATCATTCCCTGATTCCTTGGTACCCTCGTCTTCCTATCCGACGACCCCTCTCTCCTTCCCTTTTCTCTCATTCCCCAAAAGTTAATTCCTACATACGCTGTATTTCGTTCTTGTTCATGGCTGTGGGCCGAAGTGGGGGAAACAATCCGTGTAACAAACGTCGATTTTAGGAGCTGTATACAAGAATATGTCAAGTTTAAAAATCGGTAAGTCGATAAAATCGCACGAAAAGAATTACAATTATTTAACGATTTTTCATCAACTATTTTACGCGTCCTAATATTATTTTGTATATTGTTAAAACTTTACGTAATTTATTATTTATAAAAATTATGGTTTTATATATATATATATATATATATCCCTATATATATGTATATATATAGATAGATACACAAAAAACTTTTATTATGCTTCTATCGTTTTGCATCTATATCGACCTCTGTTAATATATATTTCATAAATATTTATTTTTCCTATTTCTTTAATTTTTTAATTTATATTTTGGATTTTTATTATAATGTATATCACCATTAATAAATAAACGATTTAAATATTATGTATTACATGCTGTACAATTTTCTATGTACTATGTATATTTTCAAATTTTTAATTTGTGTTAATTCAATTCTATTTAAGTGCCTAGTATTTATTTTATGATATAACAGTTAATACTTTGTTATTAAATTTAAGTTTACCTACTTAAATCGGATAATCGGATTTGTTATAATAAACATTATTTCGAATTTTTACTACAATTGATGTTTGTTTTATTCTTTTCATTATTCATTATTTATTTTTCATTATCAATTCAGGAATGTGCTTATTATATCAACATATTGATTTTATTTTTAGAGATTTTATTTGTAAAATATTGCCTTGTCTATGCACGTTATAAATCTTTCATCTTTAGAGTAAATTTAATTTATTTAAGCTGAAATATTTATTTGAGAAATTATAAGAACATACCTATATGCGTATATACGATATAAAATATCATAAATATTATTTCTATTTTAACTGGTATTGTGTTACAAAATATTATAAATTTTTGTATTAGATCATTATGTCTGAAATGTTCAATTTCGAATGAGAAATAATCGGACGTTTCATCTTAATGACCTAATAATAAATGTATAGGATGTGCTATAATTGACGATATAAGCGAGCAGGACATAATTCTATATGAAAAATTAAATGGAAAATGTAGAATAAAATTTATTGATATATATGTTTGAAAATTTGTCAAGTACGCATGCACTTAACTGAGTTTGCAATCTTAAACATTAAAAGTCTTGTTTGATAAACATAAAAAGTAGAACTGATACAAGAGATATCATCATATTGACAATGTTTGTAAACATATTAAAAAGTACAAAAATGCTCTTCTGAATATCCGAGATGAAGATAGTGAAATTTGTTGAGCTGAAACTAGATCAAGTGCATATGCACTTGATAAATTTTTAAACTTATTTTGTTTCAAAACAAAATCTTATGTGTAAAAACTGTATGTTACATTGTTGATTTAGTTTTTCATGTAGATTCACTTGCTCGATTGTACGACTAGTTGTATGACATCCTGTATATATATATATATATATATGTATAAATCTAAGGTGAAATTTATTGGTATAGGTGCATGCTTTATAATGAAAAACAAAAATACTTATAGATATATTTAATGAAGAAAACGTGTGTATTATATAAGTTGTATTTCTAAATGAAAGCTATAATATTTTCAATAAAAAAAAGAGTTATATCATTTTTGTAATTTCTTATTTGTAATTTCAAGATAATAATTGTTGTTTTATTTTCTTCAAAGTGTGGTAATGCGCTTGCTTGCCCTACCTGCAAGAACGATGGAGTCTGAACAAAGAGATCGTCAAGTTTACCATCAATAAACAAAAAAGCTGAGGAATGAATGCCTGCTGCACATACGTCACCAACATTGTACAAGCAGAATTACAAACAATCAGAGTAGTACATCTGTAGTAACTACTCGTAGCACAGTTTAATACACACATACACACTCTTATATATATAACTCCCCTCTCCCCTTTTCGCACATGGCAGCCATGAAGCATGGTACGTTTTTATTCTTGTATGCGTTGCTTTATTTGTATATTTATTTTTTATTGCTTTACTTTAGTACAAATACTTTACATATAATATAAATTACTATATATATATATATATATATATTTTTTTTTTCCAAAATACATTTTATGTAAATATATTTAAATAAAATTTGTATATTATTTTTATTATAATGTTTAATTTACACTTGAATTATATCAGCAATAATTTTTTTTATCAGTTTATTATTCTGTATTCATTCAAATTTATTATTTTGTGGTAATAATTAAATTTATTAGTAGTTAATGGTAATGCTTTTAATTTGATTACATTATCCTAAGTAAGTTGTATAGTAATGTTTTATAAATTTTGTAAAAAATAAATTTGATTTGGCTAATTTAGATTATATTTCTATTTAATAAGCTTACGCGTTAAAATAATTTCTATAACACATTTTAGGCAAAACAAGTCAGGACGACGTGTGTTACGTTGTCGCCAAGTACGACTATGGAGCACAGGGAGCTCAAGAATTGGATCTACGTAAAAACGAGCGCTATTTATTGCTCGATGATTCCAAGCACTGGTGGAGAGTACAAAGTGCTAGAGGACAAGCTGGTTACGTGCCAAGCAATTATGTTAAAAAAGAAAAGCCATCCCTTTTTGACAGTATTAAGAAGAAAGTTAAAAAGGGTTCTGGCTCTAAAACATTACCATCTAGCAATTCACCTTCCCGTGCTGTAGAATCACCTATTATGGCTAGACGTTTACCAGCTGATCCAAGTGAAGCAATAGGTACCGCTGTCGTTAAATATAACTATCAAGCTCAGCAAGCAGACGAATTATCACTTGTCAAAGGCACCAGAATCCTAATACTTGAGAAAAGCAATGATGGCTGGTGGAGAGGTCAAAGTGGTACTCAGGCTGGTTGGTTCCCATCAAATTATACTCAAGAAGAAGGCGATGCCGATGATACTCTTCATACATATGCTATGGCAGAAAATGTTCTTGATATTGTAGTTGCATTATATTCATTTTCTTCAAATAATGATCAGGAGCTATCTTTTGAAAAAGGTGATCGCTTGGAGATTCTTGATCGTCCTCCAGCAGATCCTGAATGGTATAAAGCAAGAAATAGTCAAGGGCAAATTGGCCTAGTACCACGTAATTACCTTCAGGAACTCAGCGAATATCTAACACAACCATATCGCGATCGTGGCGTAACGAGTAATGAAATTAGTGCAAATGATTCTCTTGAACGAAGACCAGATCCAGGTGATAGACCGCATCTTGTTGGGAAACCTTGGTATTATGGCAATATTACAAGATCACAGTGTGATACATTGCTCAACCAGCATGGTCACGATGGTGATTTTTTAATCAGAGATAGTGAAACTAATGTAAATAATTTTCATCATTATATCTCTTCTATTAATCATAAAAATAAATATAAAAGTGTTGAAAATAATTTCTTTTTACTTATATTTTAGATGGGAGATTATTCTGTGTCCTTAAAAGCTCCAGGACGCAATAAGCATTTTAGGGTACACGTAGAAGGAGCACTGTACTGCATTGGCCAGAGAAAGTTCCATACATTAGATCAGTTGGTAGATCATTATCAACGAGCACCTATTTATACCAACAAACAAGGCGAAAAATTATATTTGGTGCGCCCTTTACCAAAAGGCAATCCTAGCAGTAATGGTTGCTAGATGAATTCGTGCCATGCAAAAGTTCATGCGCTTTGAAATGTATCACTTCGATACGCGATGCCAGCCTAGTAATATCAATATCATACAGCTCGTATGTTTATACATAATGATTAACATAATTGGTCAACTCATGTATTAGAGATTCTTGATTGTTTCTCCATTTATACTGATAAATAATTTATTATTCTAAGTAATTGCCATTAGCAGTTCTTACACTTGTTGGAGCTTCCAAACTCTGCAGAAGAAAAAAAAAATGATATCATATGGCAGCTGTGACATTTGAATAGTTGATAAAAGGCTTCTTATATCCACATGTGATTGTACAACAATGCCACCGACCATGTTATTATGATTAATAATATATCATATAACTACACATAATATAGACTGCAAAAATAATGATCAAATAACAATTATCGTGCAATTACGAACTATTAAGTGGATCTCTACACATCATCTATTGGTATTAAATTACAACAAAGACAACGTGTTCATTTGTGATTTTGTATTTATTACAAGTTTTTAAATAAACCGTATTTAAGTGTGTGCCAGGTAATATATATATATATACATAAATATGCATATATTACCATTCCATTGCTTATTTTGAGTATACCCTTATTAGATTTTGTACTTTATTGTTTTACCACATTATAAATAAATGATTTATTATATTTATATAAAACCACAAAAAACCAATCTTATATTAGGGCTGGTTTTTTTCAGTAAGTATTATATATTTAGTAACAAAGCTTATTTTTATTAAACATGTACATTATAGTCACATAAATAAAAGTATTACTTTAGTTATACAAATAAGAGATTGGTGCTCCTAGAAATAAAAGCTAATAATGCTAATTGTCAATAAGGTCACATATAAACAATTTTCCTAATCTAGTTTTTTTTTTTTTTAATATTTTAGTACTTTTCATTATTTGTTCGTAGCTCTAATAAAAATTAGTAGTCGCATAATCATAAGAAAGGATTTTTAGAATTCCTTGTCATATTGCTTACACCTGTGCCCACCTGAAACAATATTGTTAGACTTTACAGTATAGAAACATAGGAAAACTAATCTATGTAATAAGCAGAATAAATTTAAAGATGTAAGAGCTGAAAAGTAGAAAACTGATTACTTGCCATAAACGGATTCGCGTGATATGCTGAAACAGTTGGTTGCCAAACTTTATTTGTTAATGGTGTTGTTAACTGACTAAATTGAACAGTATCCCTGTTATTAGCTGAATCTACGCCCATCCATTGTGAATCTGCATTTTAAGATAAATTTCATTTATGCAAGATAAGTAATATAAAAACATTATAAAATATATTATTTGATTATCGGTACTACTTAGGTCTCATGATGAATTATAAAGAATTATTACATAAAATACAAATTTAATAATTAAACAATCAAAATGATTGATTAATTATACATAAATAAAATAACAATAAATTAATCAAATAAATATCTTTCCATTTGTATTATATAATTATTTAAAAAAAAAAAATAGAAAACATTTTTTAATTAAAACTTACCATTATTTACAGGAAATTGCACTTGTTTGAATGGATTAATAGGATTACACAGAGAGCTTTCTGGCTGCATATTATTATTATTATTATTACTATTATTATTATTTATTACATTAGCAGATGGTCGCCACACATCAGTACTTGTAAATGGATTTGAAATTACATGCGTTGTTTGATTATCTGCATTCCATATAGAATTTGTTGCTGCAACCGAAATCATTGATTACATTTTTTGTTTGTATACAATTTGTATAAATTATTTAATACTCTTACTATTGAAATTATTAGAATTCCATGCCGACGTTAATACTTTAGTTGTTTCTTCTTTCTGTTGCGATTGTTTCATCAAAAAATCTAAGTCTTTGAGTGCCGCATAACGATCTTCTGATGGAGGCACTTTAGTTCCATTCATATTTGTTGTCAACAAATTTCCTCCACTCATATTAAGTGTAGTTGACGTATCGGTGTCTACACATTAAATAATCTTTATTAAAATTAATCTAATAATAATTCATAACATTATTATTGATAAGAAAGTTGATTATAATTAAAGTAAATATATAAAATAGACATACTTTTAGGAGTATTGAAGACAGGATTATTGTCAAAATTAGCAAAAAATGGCTGAGGTGTAACAGATTGATTCAGCCTATTAACAGGCACTGCGGTATGAAAAGGTTCAGGAACATTACTAAAATCAGCTACAAAGTCTGACGTAAAATTATTCGTACTAATAACTTGCGAATTTTTTATTTTCTGTGCTGTTACAGGCAATGTGGTAGATGTTCCAGAAAGAGGAACGCGTGGAATGCTTGTTTGTTTAACAGACTGCGATTGTTGAGTTGAATTTTGATTTGCTAAAGATGGATCTAAATAATACCTCTTTAATTCATATTTAGCATTCATCAAATCTTTCATTTTTTGTTCGTCTTTAATATCTGAATTTAATGGTGAATTTGGGTTCATTAAACCCAACCATGTCCTTGCACAATATTCATTACCACGTTCTTTTATAAAATCTATTTCCTCTTGGGTAAATGTTGCCATGGTAATTGATTTTACCCTATGTGGTGGTGTTAAACCCCGTCTGTGAAAAAGTACAGAAGTACAAAATACTTATTAACAAAAATCGACCTTGAATTAATGTTAAAAACATAATTTCATCATCTTGTTTTACATTGCACAAACTGATGCATTATATATACATATATATGTATATCCCACACATTCTGGCAACATGCCACTTTAATAATGTGTTCTTCAGTTTCTTCTGCAAAGTTTATATTTTTAGAAGATATAAATTGTTAACATTCCATGCTAATATTAATAGTGTTGTGTTATTTATTCTTTTTTTACAAGATATCAATTTTAATGTGTTATGAAGACGGTCATTTAAATTAATAGATTAAATATGTCGCATGCATATTTCAAAATAAAATTTTCTATAATTAGATGATACGTTTTCTAATCTACAAAAAAGAAACAATCGTAAAAAAGAAATTAGTTAATAGTTATAAATATAGTAATTAGTTATTTTCTAAATACTTTTCGAAGATACAGAAATGAGTGCCTTGTCGGGTCATAAAAAATTGATGAAAGATACAAAAGAGATTAGATGCAGATTTAACAACATAGTTCATTTAAATCTTTGTTCGTTTATACAAAAGGAAACTACTGATACTTATGCAAAGAAAACTGTATAATGCACATTTATAAACTATGCATTTGTATCAATGATGCTATACTTATCAACTGAGAGGATAACATTTGGTCAATGTCGAATATATACCTTATCTACATCCTTCTCAGAAAACGAGTTAAGACTTATTTGCATCCAATGGCAAGAGCATTTCTTTTAATTATCTAACAAAAATCAGAAAAAGGGATAATGAGAACGATATATTCGAAAAAAATAAATGATAGAGTGCCGAGCATAGTGGAGAAGAAAAATGCTGGTGTCGCAATCCGTTATCCGGAAGGAGAAGCGATAAACCAAAGGGGACAAAAAGATATAGAAGTCACAATGAAATGCGTTATCAAATAATATTAATTCATAGGAATAATGGGCCAAGCGAATATAATAACTTCTAAGAAACATGTACTTACAGCATACCAGAGCAAGATGTACAAACGAACGAACCGATTGTCATGTTGACGTAAGTCGGTCCTCGTTGATGGCAGTCGAAACATTCTTTGTTTCCGGGAAGAGAAACCAGTTCACGTAATATCTTCAAGTTTTTCTCGTCTTGCTTTTTCTTAGCAGATGCCATTGTACGAAATGTTTGTGAAAGTTCGTAATTTCACAAGAAACAATATCACAAATCCCCTCGCGATGCGATTATGGAACTTAAGGCCATCACACAAGCTGTTCCATTACAAACGAATAGAGAAAGAAAGAGGGGGAGAAAAAGAGAGAGAGAGATATATGCACATGCATATGAGAGATAACCAATCGGAGATCTCACATACGGACGCCATTTTTGGTAGATGCATAAAAGCATTGCATGGAGACACCGATTGGCTTTTACATCTTTGCATTTAAACTCTTATGTTAAGCTTATATTCTAAATATAATAGTATTACTTATATATGTATATATACATATATATATTTAGTCAATTGCAATAAATATTGTATTACGAAACATGATTATTGAATTTGAATAATAAGCATTAAAGAAAATATCTTTTGAGGTCATGGAAGAATATTTTTCATTTGATTGCACATACATATTGAATAAATACAAATAAGACAATTTGCATAGTAAAATCTATTAAAGTATCTAATTCACGCTTAAGCAATGTTAGATATTGTTTTCTTTTTAATAATTTTTAATAAATGACTAAACTTATATAATTCAAAATCTGCTAAAGACTAATTGATGAAGAAGATAATAATAAATGTAAGAGTAAAAACTACAATGATGTAGGCTAGAGGAAACTTTGGGATACGTTTACTTATATAATTACCTTTTTCTACGTTCAATCGTTGTTAATAATACTTAATGAAAAAAAATTGAATAATTATTAAATTCCATTGAAATTTAAAACGTAATGTCAAGGTCTAAATGAAGGTCAAAACTCGAAGAAATTAAAGTTTCGATCTAATAAATCCCTAACTAGTTATCTATGATGGTGTCAACTATATAGTTTAACAACGATTTGTTTTTCCACCAATAACATTTGTATTATAACAAACAAAAAATAAACAAAATAACTAGATATATATGTATATAAGTATGTATATTACGTAGAATAATGGAAAATGTTTAGATAAAAAGTATATTTCTAATAAATGTTTCGTTATTCACACACAACAAAAATATACATATAAATGAATATTACTTCTTGTATAGTTCCATTTATATGTGCATTATTTTTTGTTTAATTTTAACCAATAATATTCTCGAAAAACTAGAGAAATTGCATCCTATGGAATCAATCAAAAGAATTGAATATGAAATAAGAATGTATTGTGTTCCTTTTCTTGCGATTGGTTGGAGTAAGTTAATTGATCATTGTTATTGGTAGAAAAAAAAATGGATACTTACTTAAATAAATATTTGAAATTAATTTAAATAGGTTCATTGAAATATCTGTAAATTGTAATTGGCCTCCGATAAGATTACTTCGTTCTTATTGGTCGAAAAGTGTAATAGCACTACAGAATTCATAAAAAGATTACTACTCATACTATGGAAGAATTTTTACATGCAGGCAACATTTGAGAATTTATCCGATTTTACTACATTTCACTTTACGTGACCGGTAAGGAACGTTGTCAACTTTTTTGTTCTGAAAAATCATTTACCATTGCGTTAATGTAATTATATATATTATACTGTTTCGTGTATTTAACATTCATTGATCTTGTGATGTTCCAGGCAGATTATCGGTAAACTGGCTAGCTAATACACATTTATTACTTGGCCGGATTTTTCGATTACGGTAGAGTAAGTAGACTTTTTCTTTACATTATCTATTTCTTCTATGTATGAACATAAGCCAGTCTAATTTTAATATTGGTCAATTGAAAACTTTAGTTTTATGTAATAAATAGATATTTTTTCGTCATTCGTGATTCAGAATAAGATTCTTCAAATATACGTATGGGAAGAGGTTAGTGAAGTCGTGACGTGTCAAGTGAATACTTCATTCCATATGGTGGTTAGTTCTTCAACCTCTGATCGTTAACATGCTGTTTTTTATTTTAAGTCAAAAATAATATGCTCTATAAAATATCTTTCCTTTTGTCATTTAACAAAAAAGAAATACTTAATTATAACGTATTATGTATGGATCTCTATAGATTTATCAAAAATTATCAAGGTAATATTTCAATATAATAAACGTGGTATACATTCGGAATATTATATTTTTCTTCTTATTCTTTTTTATTCTTATCTTTTTTGAATTTATCTTTTAAGGTCGCTGCTATATTTTACATTTTTATTATTATATAAATTTATATTAAATTTCGCTGGTCATTAAATTGTTTGTTCACGGTTTTTGATTGGAGAAACTACTTTCTAATAATATACATAGCCTATATTACTTAATATCGTATAATTAATATAATAATAAATCTGCCTTTAAAAGAATATTTTCAATTAAATATTAATTAATTTCTTTGCCTTGAAAAAGAAATGTGTTTGAAAATTCCATGAAAGTACATTATAGAAAATTATTCATTTATCATATACATATGTTAATTAACCTATTTATTTGCAATTTAATTTTATCAAGTTTATTAAAGATTAAGTTATTTAATGATCTTTTAACTATCTATCATATCTGATTACAGTTTATATATTATGACATTAACGATTTTGTTAAGTAATTATAACATAAGACATTTTTATATGTCCTATATAAATGTGAACATTACTGTGGATATTAATTTATGTTTCCTGATTACCAATATTTCATTGTAAAACTAAATATAATTAAACCAATTATAAAAAAATCCAAAGTAATTGAGATTGAAAAAATATTAATTACAGAGATATGTCGAAATAATTTTTATCTTTTAATTGATACTATACTGTATTAGTACTAAAATATTATAATAATTTCTTCCATGTTATTATTTTAAATATATCTTTTAAATAAAATAAAGTATATACAAATGATAAAGTAACGCTATGTATACAACTACTCGCTTTATTACTTATAAAAATGAAACTGTGTGTGAGACTTATCGTTTAATAAATTGTTTTGTTTTGTAGTGCTACTGTAAGGACTTGGCACGAAATAGGACAATCCCAATATGCAGCAGCAATCAGTAATGGAGGAGGGAACTCCTTATGAGCCACCAACCTATGATGAAACATTCCCACTTCTCCCTGAATCAGCTTCCAGCTCTGGAAGACTAAATAGTTTCTCATTAAATAACAATATGCAACTTGGGCCCATAACGATAACCCAGGTACCATTTCACCTAATTATAAACTAAGTATTTTTTATTTTTGATGCTAACACTATATGTTGTGACATAAAGAATTCTGTTCTATGCTTCTATTTGAACTATTATTTAAAAAATTTCTTTTTCAGATATTTCGCGTACCAGGAGAGGAACGTAAATTTGATCATAGTGATAAATTTGGAGAACGTGAATCAATTCGAACATGTAAAGCAATAATGAAAGAGACAGATACCATTATTGAAATAGCAACTTCCAAAGATCAGTCTCTTACATTCCTGATCACTGGCAAACAAAATCAAGTTTTGGAAGCAAAACGACGAATTTTAACAACATTTCAAACTCAAGTATGAATTTCTTATTTCATTTCATATTATTAGATAGATAATTTACTAATTTTACTTTATTATTCATTCATTTTAGGCAAGTAAACAAATAGCTATTCCAAAGGATCATCATCGCTGGATTCTAGGAAAACAAGGTCAAAGACTCAAAGATCTCGAAAAAACAACTGCAACTAAAATTAATGTACCGGGTGTTCAAGATCAATCAGACATAATAACTATTACTGGAACTAAAGAAGGAATAGAAAAAGCTGAACATGAGATTAGAGTTATTTCTGATGAACAGGTAGCTATGTAATCCATAGATACTTAAAAATGTTATTTACATTCATATATAATGTATTAATATTTTAGTCTAGAAAAGCATTTGAAAGGATAAATGTGCCAAAAATTTATCATCCTTTCATATATGGAGCGCATAATGAAAATTTAAATGCGATGATGAGTGAAACTGGTGCTCGTATTAATATTCCTCCGACTTCTGTACAAAATGATGAAATAACGATAGCTGGAGAAAAGGAAGGTGTTTTATTGGCTAAACAAAAAATAGAACATATTTATAGGGATATGGTATGTTTTTTTATAAATATTAAATAACTACCGTCTTGTTATGTTTATTGATTTTATATAAATCTTTATTGTATTTTTATATTAGGAGAGAAGGTGTACAACAGTTTCAGTTGAAGTTCCCAAATCACAACATAAATATGTTATTGGACCTCGCGGTAGTACTATAGCTGAAATATTACAGTTAACTGGTGTAAGTGTTGAAATGCCAGCTTCAGATTCGGCAACAGGAACTATTACTCTAAGAGGTCCACAAGAAAAATTAGGGCAAGGTAAAATAATGATTCATTTCCTATGTTAATAAATACGTATATAATTTGTATATTTATCTCGATAACGTAATGTTATTTTTGACATGTAGCGCTAGATAAAGTTTACGAAAAGGCTAACAGTGTACGAACGGCTGTGGTAGAAGCTCCTGTTTGGATTCACAAGTATATAATTGGAAGGAAAGGTGTAAACATAAAAAAGATTACGCAGGAAATGCCTAAAGTAAATGTAGAATTTACTGGTAAAGAGGATAAAATCAAAATTGAAGGTCCTCCAGAAGAAGTTGAAAAGGCACAAAATGAACTACAGCTAATGGCTAATGATCTTATGTCAAAGCTTACGTTTACAGAATTAAATGTTGATCCTAGATTCTATAAACATATAATTGGTAAAAATGGATGTAATGGTAAGAATTTCATATCTTTTTTTCATGTAATTTCGTTATTTATATAATATTTGAATACATGTGTATCTTTTAGTAAATCGTGTTAAAGAAGCTACAGGTGTTGTCATCAACATTTCTGAAAATGATGGTAGTAATATAATCCGTATTGAAGGCAACGTAGCAGGTGTAATGAAAGCTAAAACAGTTAGTATTTATATTTACTACACATTATTTTTAAATTAATTATTGTTTAATTAGAATTTGTTTATTATCTTTGATTACTTTTTTATTATTTAGGAATTGTTGGAGATGATTAAGAAATTGGAGAACGAAAACGAAAAAGATGTTGTAATAGATCATCGTTTTCATCGTGATATTATCGGCAGTAAAGGAGATAATATTAAAGAAATTAGAGACAAATTTAATCAAGTACAAATTATGATTCCTAGTCCAGGTATTTAATATTGTGCTTTTGATTTATTCACAACACATAACCGCTAGTAAATACCAATTTCCCGTAAATATTTAAACTAGGTATATATTTTCACAGCTACTAATTTTACTTACATCCAACCGCTCATCCCTTTGTCCATCCATTCAAACAATCCAGATTCCTGATCAGCTTTCAGATGCAAACTGCTAGTAAAAATATACAATAAATAATTTTTGTTTAATCTTGTAATATTTTATATATTGAACATTTTTTTATATGTAACTTATTTTCTTTTGTTTTTGTTTTTTTTTTTTTAAGGAGAAAAAGGGAATATTGTTAAAATTAGGGGACCCAAAGAAGATGTTGATAAGTGCCATAAATATCTGATGAAACTAGTAAAAGAACTTAATGAAAACAATCATGTGTTAGAAGTTCCCATTTTTAAACAATGTCATAAATTTGTTATTGGAAAGGGTGGTGCTAATATCAAAAAGGTAAGCAAGAAAAAAAGACAAAGTAATTTTAATTCTTTTTTATATTAAATCATGATATTATTTAGATACGAGAAGAAACACAAACGAAAATTGATTTACCTGCAGAAGGTGAAAAAAGTGATGTTATTACTATCACCGGGAAGAAAGAAAATATGGAAAAAGCTAAAGAAATGATACAAAAGATTCAAGACGAAATGGTATATATTATAAGAATATAAATATACATAAATTGTTAATAATATTATTAACAATTTATAAATATAATTTCTGTTTATTAGGCTAATATTGTAATTAATGAAATAACTATACCACCGAAGTTTTATAATTTCTTAATTGGAACTGGCGGTAAACTAATACATTCTATTATGGAAGATTGTGGTGGTGTAACAATTAAATTTCCTTCTGCTGAAAGTGGAAGTGATAAGGTAAGAAAATAAGTTTGAATAAATACTAGAAGTGTAAGCAGTTCTTTTTAAAATTATTTTATGTAATTTTCTAGGTTTATAATAAAGATACAAACAAACGTTTCATACAAAATTAAACGGTTTCGGAAGAATACATCACGTTGATTAATAGAATAGATTTTTTATCATTTATTTGAAAACTTCTTCTGTCAAGGTATTGTTTTCTTCGATATCTTGTAAATTTTTATTCAAATAATTTGAAAACAACGATTTCAAACGAAATATTTCTCATCATAGTTAATTTGCAAAAAAAAAAAAAATATTTCACAATAATAATATAATATAAAAGAAGATAAAAGAAAAAATTGTTTTTTTTTGTTATAGTATTATTCGAACCATTTAATTTTGTATAACATATATTTGTATATTTGTATTAAAGGTAACAAAAATATATGCCACGATATAAATACAAAAAGGTTAAAGAAATAAAATTATTATATTTTAATTAGGTGAGTATAAGAGGTCCAAAAGAGGATGTGGAAAAGGCGAAACAGCAACTGTTTGAACTCACTAATGAAATGCAACTCACAAGTTATTCTGTTGAAGTTCGTGCCAAAGTTCAACATCATAAATTTCTTATTGGAAAAAATGGTGCCAATATTAGAAAGGTATTATTTTTATGCTAATATCAGATGTAATAAATATTATTCCAAAATCAAAATAACATTTATTATATATTCATATTTTTTTTTTTTTTTGTATTAGATAAGAGAATCTACTGGTGCCCGTATAATGTTTCCAACTGAAGACGATGTAGATAAAGAAATTATTACTATAATGGGCAAAAAAGAGGCCGTAGAAAAAGCCAAAGCTGAATTAGAAGCAAATATCAGTGAAATTGTAAGATTTTTTCAATATTTCGTAATAATTATATATATTTACAATTTTTAACTTATATATCTTATTATCACAGGATAATATTACTGAAGGTGAAATACACATTGATCCCAAACATCATAGACATTTTGTGGCGAGAAGAGGAGGTGTTTTACATCGTATTGCTGATGAATGTGGTGGTGTACAAATTTCTTTTCCAAGAGCTGGTGTCGATAGCGATCGCGTAATTCTTAAAGGATCACACGATTGTATTGAAGCTGCAAAACAACGAATGCAAGAAATTGTTCAGGAACTAGTAAGTTGTAATATAACTTTACATATTCTTTAAAGCAATTATCTATTAATAAAAGTATTTGAAATGAAAAATAGATCGTTTGAAAAATATATTACATTATTTTTATAGGAATCAATGATAACAGTAGAATGTATAATTCCTCAAAAACATCATCGTACCGTAATGGGGGCTAAGGGTCGCAAAGTTCAAAATATTTCAGCTGAATATGACGTGCAAGTTAAATTCCCTGATCGTGATACATATGGTAAAAATAATTGAATATTTATTTTTAACTGATATAAGCACAATTATATAGAAATATATTTCATATTACATATAATGTTAAATAATTTAGTTGAAGAACATCAGTTTACTGAGAAAATTAATGGTGAAAATGGAGATCTCTCAGAAGAAATTTCGGCATGTGATATAATTCGCATCACTGGCCAACCAGACAATGTAGCTGCTGCGAAACAAGCACTACTCGATCTTGTACCTATAACAATCGAAGTTAGTATCTTGTAAATATTCTTTAAAAAAAAATGTATTTGATAATCGCATAATTAAAATTTGTTATTTTCAGGTACCAGTACCATTTAATTTTCATCGTTCGATCATTGGTCAGAAAGGTCGTGATGTACGAGAATTAATGAATATGTATGATGTTCGTATTATGCTATCACCTGCAGAAGAAAGACTTGATTATATAAAGGTAAATTCTAATACATTTATACAATTTATTTTTTATAATTTTATTTTATAAAGATATTATTATTAACGTATAAATCATTGATCAGATATCTGGAACACCATCATGTGTTGAAAATGCAAAGCAAGCAATCCTAGACAAGTGCAAATCTCTGGAAGCTGATCGTCAGGATAGAGCACTTAAATCCTTTGAATTAAAGGTATTTGATATATTGGGGTGTAATCATCAATTATTTGTATATCTTTATTGTGTGATTATTTTATAAACAAAATATAATTTCCAATATATTACTTCATTTTAGATTGAGATTGATCCCGAATATCATCCAAAAATAATAGGCCGTAAGGGTGCTGTTATTAGTAAAATACGTAGTGATCACGACGTTCAAATTAATTTCCCTCGGAAAGGTGATCCAGAAGAGCATATCATTACTATTACTGGCTATGAAAAAAATGCTTATAGTGCGCGCGATGATATATCAAAAATAGTTAATGAATTGGTAAGACTAAATCATGTTGATAAATAACCAAATTGATAAAGGAAAATAATTATTAGATTTTATTTTTCTTTAGAATCGATTAACAAAAGAAGAAGTATCTATAAATGCTGCTGTACATTCACGCTTGATTGGTTCAAAAGGCAGGAATATTCGTAAAATAATGGACGAATACAAAGTGGATATTAAATTTCCACGAAAAACTGACCCCGATCCTAACGTTGTTACAATAAAGGGGGCAGAAGAAAATGTTGCTCAAGCTAAGGATCATCTTCTTAATTTGGAAGAAGAATATGTATGCATTTTACTTTTTTATTTACAAATATAAAATTAATAATGATAGTAGATATAGACTGATTTATATTTGAAATTTTAGATGCAAGATGTATTAGAAAATGAATATCGTGAAAATCTTCGCATGCCTCATCACGATG
This sequence comes from Polistes dominula, assembly GCF_001465965.1. The sequence continues at coordinate 249,633 of NW_015149075.1, read as the reverse complement.
AAGGAAGTTTAACTAACAATGAAAGTGATTCTGGTTTTATCGTGAAAGGAGGTCCTTGGGAACAACAAAAGCAACAGAATGCTCCAAATACCGCGAGCGTTGAAGAGTTTCCACAATTTGCTGGATATTCTCATGTACCAATTGCAACCCCTGATGGTCCTTGGGGTGTTAAACGTTAAGAATTGTCGCTAGAGAATCATTTTAAGGTAATTTTCCTCTGACAAACAGTATAAAAATATATACTCCCTTCTGGGTGGTTCCCTATTCCATTACTGATGTTGCTGCATACGACCTGGCCACTCTATTGGACTTTGACACTGGTTTGCTACATAACGTTTGACAATGATGTTTATATTTACAATTCACACACCAATGTCCTATGTATCTGTAACTGCAATGCGAAACATTATAATTTCGTTGCCTCGTTATGCATATATATTGAGATACAGGAAGCACATGATTTTATACGCAATGAAATGTGTAATCTTGTAACTGTTTCTGTTAATATGCCTTTCAGGTACAGATATGTTGTACTTAAGGCTGTGGGTTCTTAGGAGGTAGTAGTCTTTTGTGTATTATATACTTTTCAGATTGTTTATTCATTTAGATTGTGTGAGTGAGCTTTTCACTCTTGTCTGGCATAACATTTTGTTAATTTATTTATATTTTTGTATATAAATTGCTTCTTTATGTTGTGTTAAACTTTAGTGGAATTATTTTTCAACCACATGATATTAGAAACTATGGAAAAATACATGCGTATCAAGAAGCTTTAAGGTCTTTCTAAGGAAAACGTTCCTAGATCTTATTGTAATTTCATACTTTGTTACCTAGTTGTTAGGGCTGTTCTCTGCATCCCTAAATTCTAATATATTATACAAAAAGTTAATGAGGGAGAATATAACATTACTTATTACTGGTTTTGCTTGAAAGCTTTAAAAATAATATTGTACGTTGGAGGAACAATCTTTAGAAGGCCTTGACACGCACGTGCGCTCTTTTATAGCCACTGAAATATAAGATGCAGAATCGCCGTTGTTAAAGAGAATCGTCAATATTTTATAGATCAAAGAAGATACAAAGTACGTTTCGTTAGAAGACTTTATTTATTTATTCATCACTTAATGTATCATGTGCAAACCTGCATTCTACTATTTCTGAGGCCAACTAGCTAAGAAAAAAATATTCGGTTCAAGTGCCTTGTCTATTTTCTTCAAGACAGCTCATTTCAATTGTTAGAGGAATTTGAATATTAGAAAAAAGTCTCGCGTGCTCTCGCGCGCCAGAGGGAGAGAAAGAGACATATATTGATAATAATTATAATAATAAATATAATCAATGTATAACAAGTATCACACAGGTACATAATACTGCTATTACAAAGATGATAATAGAAGTATCATGTATGCAGAAATTCACTTATATTTTTTAGATTTACAGTACTTTTTATAAGCTTACTTGATATAGCGACCTACGTCAACCCAATGCATGGTTAAATGTAAGAAAGCAAGAATTAGCAAATCTTACCATACTTAGTTTGGCTAAGAATTTGATAGAAGCTGTGCATGAATATACTTTTTCTAATGAGTTATAAATATAAAAATTGTAATTATTACATTCTCTGTACACATAGATAAATAATGTCGAAACACGAACTTTATTGTAAGAATATACTACATAACTGATTTATTGTTACATAAGAGTTTTTCTTTTCTCTCCCAATATGTAATATTACATCTTAATCTCGTTCAATTAAATTTGATACATTTAATGCTTTTAATTGTTCAACAAATCCGCTATTGGGTTTGATACAATTTCTTTTACTTTTAACTTTTTCGTATGCTTCATCATATGACATATTTTCTAAAGTCATCAAATAAGAAATAACAATAGTTGGTGAGCGGGACACTCCTGCATTACAATGTATAAGAATATTTTCATGACGATTTTTATGTATTATATTAATACATGTTTTTACTGATAAGAATATATCTGATTCTGGCAAATCTAATAATTCACACTGATAATATTTTATGCCATCAAATTTAAGACTTAAATTAATACCAATACTCAAAATGTGTTTTATATTGTATTTCTTAAGTATTTCTATATCTACGGCAGGATCCTGTGAACTAAGAAATAAACCATGTATAATACAAGAAATTTGCATATCAGGCTTTTCATCAATAACAAAGGGTAAACCTCGTGTTAATTCTTTTTTTATGCCATTCTCAACTTCGTATCTTCTACCAAGATTATCTGTAATGACTGTTTTAGTTGGTCTTAAATTCATACTTTTATTTTTTATTAGATTTTGTAAATTCATTGCAAAATAAAATCTTATCGTACAATGAGTAATTTTAATAATATACAAAATGCAATGCAATATTCAATTAACTGACTGCATACACCGATCAATATTTAATTCCTTAATTTCATCTTTTATTGTATATTTTTCTAATTCATCAAGATCATAATCTACTTTTACTAAATGTAGTCCATATGGTATGACAACTTGTAAACGTGAATTCCAATTCTTCGTTGAGGGAACTTGTAGCATTGTATTTATATCTTTTTCAGTTATTTTTCCAGTTCCCAATCCAAGTAATGCTGATGTTATTCGTCTAACCTATTTAATATCATACAAAAGGTATTAATATTAATACAAAATTTATAAATTAATATATAATAAAATTCCACATTTTGCAATATATTACCTGATTAAATAAGAAACCTTTCGAACTAATTACAATATGCCAGTAATCAAAATTGTTAGATAGTTCATCAAAATACATTAAAGGTTGTGCTTTTTCTATAGTTAAACTATTTAAGCTGCGTACATAATTTCGGTTTGAATATTTGTTTGATTGTGATGCAAATGTTCTAAAATCTTTGAGGCCCATAAAAAGTTGTGTACCTTGTTTCACTCTTTCTACGTCAAAAGTTTCTGTTCTGTAAAATAAATGTAGCAATTATGAATACTTAATATAAAAATTGGAATTAAGGAAATTTTCTTATTATATGTATTTTCATTATCAATACTTTAAATGGAGAGTATGATATATTTCTGATATAGGTAGCCTTTGTTCACCATATTTTTTAGCTATCATAAACCTATATATATATGTTTTTGATGTAATTATCTTCTTAGCATCGAATTCTTCTACAACCGGAACACATTCTAATATCCTACAAAGAAGAAATAGTTCAGTATTTATATTTATGATAAATGTTAATTTGTTTTATTACCTAATGAAATGTGAAGTTTTTCTTAAAAAGTTATTAAGTTGTCTTATTATTTCTTCAGGATTATATAATGTATTATACTTATTTGTTAACGTTATTTGACCAACTGTATATAAGGCATGTACACCCGCATCAGTTCTACAAATACAATAAAACTGATATAATTTTGACTTTCATATTAAAAGTATATAAACAATATTAAACAAGAAGGTTCAATACAACAAGAATTACCTGCTAGTTAAATGTAATCTGGGCTTCAATACAGGTTTTGGATGTATAGTTAGTAGACTTGTTTCAATAGCACCTTGGACAGAATCAATATCAAGGATGTTTTTATTTGCATGCTTCTGCAATCCTCTTTAAATAGATTTTACTAATTATTATTTTTTATTTAATACGGAAAATAATTTGTACATATATATATACAAAATGACATGACTAAAAATCATAATTTACATAATTAAAGTAAAGTTAAACTTATATTCATATTGACATTTGCATTCTGCTTTTCATATAATTTTCATATAATGTTTAACTACATGTAGTATTTTTATGAAAGAGTATATATTGACTGAGAGATATTTTATCTTTCATGACTGTATATATATTTAAATTTAACAGATTTTTTAAAAAGATACCTATATAATGTCCCAATAAATGAGAATTTTATAAAATATTTTCCCATTATATTACTAGCAGTATAACCTCATCTCTAAACTACTGTACAAACCACGTGGTGGCGCGGTGTTTACTGAGAGATCAAGTTAGAATATATTTGTATAATATACCCTATATAAATTATAAGGTAGACATATCGAATGAAAAATTAAAAACAATACATATATCTAAAGATCGTATTGTTTTTAGTTAATTGTTTTATAACTGTAAAAATAAAATATATCAAAAAGTGAATTATCGGAAATTTAAATAATCCGCTAAAAAATTAATCACTTTTGCGATATTCTTAATTTCGATAACTTGATAAAGAGGGTGCTTGCGGAAACAAGTAAGACGGTCACAGATGGCACACTTTGTTGTTTGCGGATCGTTGAAAATGGCAGTGTATCCGCTCTTATATTTAATAATCTTCTAACTTTCTTCTGTTGCGAATAAAAATGTTTTTTTATCAGTATTCGTCTTTTGTTTGAAACAATGTCGGATTCAAATTCACCTAAAGCTGATACAAGTAGTCCTAGTCCCTTGGGTAATTTGAGGCAATTCCGTTTTCAAAAGAAAGTGAAAAAAATAAATATGTGTAAGAAATTATAATCGTTAATTATTTTCTTTATTCTATCTACTTCAATTTTTCATTTTACAAATAATATTATACATATATACATATACATTTGCAAATATATAAATATATACACACACGTATTTATATATTTATATATATATATATATATATATATATATATATGCACACGTATATATAGGTTGTTTCAAAATACGTGGGTACAACTGAGGGGTGGTTGTAGTGACGAAAATAAAAAAAAATTCATATAATCATATACCTGATATGACCTTGTTTCCAAATGATAGCTGTTTAGTCTTCCTGTTAAATAATATAAATAAATAACTTACTTGCTTCAACTACTTACAAGTGAGCTTCTTATCTCACTTACAGTTTCCTTATTTGCTGAGTAAATATTTTTCAATCAGTTTAGCATATTTTCTTAGTGATAAAAATACATGTAAAAATTAGCTATACATTTCTTTGATAATTTACGTTGATAATGACACGTTATACAAACACCGACACCGACATGGCTAACATGCATTTAATGTATTGTCTTGCTGAATGCAATGCTGTCTTAGCAAGACGTTTATATACAGAACATTTTCTTAATAAGTGTTTATTAAATAGGAAATCTTTCGAAAGAATGTATGAACGGTTTCGATATACAGGTTCATTCGAAAAACGTTTGTGAAATGTTGGTAGATGCAGAACCAGGAAATCAGCGACTTTGAAAGAGTTCTTCATCGCATTCGCTGAAATATTAATGAAAGCATTTTTAATAAAAGCAAAAGTAAAAAATGTTGGAAACTTCAATGTATGGAGAATTCTAAAAGGTCATATCAGGCATATAATTATATGAACTTTTCTTATTTAAGCCTACTGCAATTACTCTTGAAGTTGTGTCCACATATTTTAAAACATCCTGCATACATATTACAATAATTTCTCATTTCATAATACAAGTAATTTTAATATATTATCTATAATTTTTACAATTTTTTCTTTATAATTATTTATTTTTTATGTTATCTTTATAAAACTAACATTTTGTTATTATATTCATATTCATAAATAGAAAACAAATATATTTTCATGGTATAATTATATTTATGATTTTTTTTCAATAAATTAAAAAAAAGAAATATATATATATATATATAATTTTTTATTTTAGCTGACGATGACAGTAATTTAGTAAGTCCTGATATTCAACCACATAGAAAACCAATTAATCGTATTGAAGATAGTGATAGTGATATTGGAAGTCCTATTAAAGTAAATGTTACAAATTCAGAATCAGAAAAAGAATCAGAAGCTAAACAGAAAGAAGTAAAACTCAAATATTTAACTACGTTATACCCACAAAATGATACTGTTGTATGTATTATCATTAATATTTTGGTTTTAATAAATTTATATGTTATTAATTCATATTTCTTTTAGTATATACAAGAAGTACTTAATAATGTCAATTGGAACATCGAAGAAGCTGAAAACATTGTTAAAAAGAATAGAAAACGAACTTTGAAAGGGTCAAGTAAAAGCAGCTACAAAAAGCGAAGAAAATTACACGATGAAGATGCTGATGTAGATTCAGATGAAATCAAATATAAGGATAAAGTATTTAATAGGTATAAATATAAAATGTTTAATAGGAATTCTGTATTTTTGATTATTTTTTACATTTAAAAAAAAAAAAATAATAAAAAAATATTGAGAAACCTTTTCATGTGCATATATATATATGTATATATATGCATAATCTTTTAGCGACGATGATGATTCAGATGCTGAAATATCAAATGATTTAACTCATGATAAAAAAGCAGTTTTGGAATTCATGCGAACTGCACTATTGTCGGAATTGCTTCTAATACCACAGTGTTCTCAAAAAAGAGCAGAAGCAGTGATAGAAGCAAGACCATTTGAAAACTGGAGAGATCTAGTTTTCAAATTTCAAAATAATAAGTATTTGGATACAGAACTCTTAAATTCAACTCAGGTATATTTATTTTATATCAAATGTGCTAATAAAAGTACTTCATTAAATCAAACTTTGAAAGTGATTTAACTATTGTTATGAAATAGGAATTATTGGCTACACGACAAGTAATAGAATCTCTTATGAAAAAATGTATTCGTTTGTCTACAAACCTTGAAAAAGCAGTAGCTGCTGGTTCATCTACTATAAAACAACAGCCAAGAGGATTGTCATCAAAATTAACATTAGCGCCATATCAAATGATTGGTTTAAATTGGCTCGCAGTTATGCATGCTCAGAATGTAAATGGTATACTTGCAGATGAAATGGGATTAGGAAAAACTGTTCAAGTAATAGCTTTTCTTACATACTTAAGTGAAGCAGGACTTATTAATGAAAAAGATGGGCCTCATTTAATAGTTGTTCCAAGTTCGACAATGGGTAATAATCAATTAATTTTTACGATGGATTGAATTTTCTATCAATTATGTCTAATAAGATATTTTTTAATCATCGTTTTTTTTTTTTTTTTTTAGAAAATTGGAGTAATGAATTAGAAAGATGGTCACCTAATCTAAAAGTTGTTCAATATTATGGTTCTCAAGAAGAACGTAAAGAAATGAGAATGTCGTGGCGAAATGGTGAACTTGATGATGTAGACATCCTATTAACTACTTATAATTTGATCAGTAGTACTCCAGAAGAACGTAGATTATTTCGTGTTATGCCAATACATTATGTAGTTTTCGACGAAGCTCATATGCTTAAAAATATGAGTACGATTAGATATGAAAATCTGGTTAGAATTAATGTATGTATAACAAACAAAACTGATTAACTATTTTTAAATTTTCCATGGTATATAAATTAAATTCTTTTTTTTTTTTTATAGGCTAAACATCGTATTCTTTTAACTGGTACACCATTACAAAACAATTTACTGGAATTGATGTCTCTTTTAATATTTGTAATGCCATCTTTGTTTGCTGGAAAGCAAGCAGATATAAAAAGTTTATTTTCTAAGAATTCCGTAAGTAATAGAAAATAAAAAAAAAATCATTATTATTTCAATCTTTAAAATATTATAATAAATGTTTTAACGGTATGACTATATGCTGTGTAATACATTTTAGAAAATGTCATCTGATAAAAACAATAAGCAGCCCCTGTTTGAACAACAACAAGTAAAAAATGCGAAACAAATTATGCGTCCTTTTGTACTTCGTCGACTCAAAGCAGAGGTACTAGGCGATTTACCTGAAAAAACGGATGAAGTGATACGGTGCACTTTAACTAAAAAGCAAACTCGTATGTACAAAAATTTAGTTGAAAAATTTTCTGCCGAAGCTAATGAAAGCACCGAAGTTAATGGAGTTGGTATGATGATGCAACTGAGAAAACTTGCAAATCATCCTCTTTTAGTTCGAGATTATTATCAAGAAACACAACTTAAGGTAAATAGTTAGTCCTTATTTCTATGAATTTTACATAACATTATATTTTTTTAGAATATGGCTAAAAAATTAGCTGCAGAACCTGGATATAAACAAAAAAATTCAGAATATGTATTTGAAGATTTATGCTGGATGTCTGATTATCAAATAAATCAATTAACACGAGTATATAAAAGTTTGGGAGGGTTTGGATTACCACAAGAATTTATTCCCGGATCTGGAAAATTAACGAAACTAGATGAACTCCTAAAGGATTTTAAAGAAAATAATCATAGAGTATTGATTTTCAGTCAATTTACAATGGTATTAGATATTTTGGAAGAATATTTAACTATTAGAGGACACACCTATTTAAGGTTAATAATAAATTATAAAAGCCACTAATAATAATAAATGCAAATACATTTTTTCATTATAGTATTTTTTTTTTTTTTCTTAATAATAGTACAAATAATTACTAATTCAACGAATTGTTTTATAAATCCGGAATATTTTTATTTTCTAACTGTAGAATGGACGGAAGCACACCTGTAACGGAAAGACAGTCTCTTATAAATGAATATACAGAAGACAATAGTATATTTATATTCTTATTATCTACAAAAGCTGGTGGACTAGGCATTAATCTAACAGCTGCTGATACTGTTATAATTCATGATATAGATTTCAATCCATATAATGATAAACAGGCAGAAGATCGCTGCCATAGAGTGGGTCAAAAAAAGTATGTATTTTATAATAATACTATTTATATTAAATTTATTACATATAAAATATTTAGAATCAAACAATATGTAATTTATTTGTAGACCCGTACGTATAATAAGACTTTTAGGAGAAGATACTATAGAAGAAGGCATGTATGAAATAGCTCAAGAAAAACTTAATCTTGAACAGCAGCTTACTGGAAGTGAAGGTATGTTAATTAATGATTTTTTTGTTACTGTTAAATTTAATTCATATACTTTTTCGCAGAAGGTGAGAATACAGATAAAAAAAGTGTTCTAAAATTATTAAAAATGACACTTGGACTAGATCCGCATAATAGATCATTATCACTGTCACCTTCGAAAAATTCTAGTAAAATGCACAGTGAACTTGAAAAAAATCAAGCAGAAAGTGATATAGAATTTTGATTAATACGTTTCTCTATATGGAACAGAAAAATAATTTATAAAAGGCAACGTATCGACGCACATTAAAGAGAAAGCATATTTATATTAATGCATTTTGTATCAATTTCACTTATAGAATTCATAGATATCATTTATAATTTGTGTAATACACGTTTGTAGGGTAGCTTTCCAGGAATATTTTCAATCATTTTTATTTATTCTTATAAAAACAAAGAAATTTTGTAACGTTTGTGGTAAATGCTATGAATATAAATTTGTGTTAATATTTAAAAAAAAATAAGAGATCTATCTAAAAGAAAAATGTAAACATTTAAAAATATTTTTTAACCCTCAACAAGTATGATATCTAAAATAGCAAGCATTCTATTTTAAATAAAATTTTTATCCATTAAATCTTTTACATGGCAGCTAGATAGCAATTTTATTAGTATACTAATTTTTGTATTATTGTATTTTTTTTAATACATTTCAATGAAATGTAGGTACGTAATGGAAAGACTAATAATAAGTAAATGCATACGTATATCTAAATATGGGACCATTCTAATACAATTTATCTATACTGATTTGTTTCCATAGCTACCTTTCACTGCCTTGATTTTATTATACTCAAATAATCAGTATAACAATCTATGTAAGCTATATATTTATATATATTCAAAATTATTTTAAAACTCGAAAATTTTAAAACATTTAAAAATACATGCTGCTATTATTTTATTTTTCATGTATTCATTTATTTTTTTATTATATTTACATTCATTATTTGAATTAATTTATATTTGATTTTTTAAGCATAAATATACTCGCGTTATTAATTTTATTATAATAAAAATGTATTGTAAAGAAAAAAAAAAAAATAATTTTGGAAAGTTACCCTCCATTTATCATATATAATAAAACCTTTTTTAATTAATATTTTAAATAAAAAAAATATTATTTTACATATACTTTTTAGCTTACGTTGTGTATAATTACTTAATTACAATGAATAATGTCGTAAATAATATAAATGCAATTTTAAATACTTTCAATATGAAATTTTTAAAAGTAATTTTCAACTTAAGTTAAAAATTCTATAAAAATTGATTTATATTTTTAAATTTATTGCTTTTCTACATTAGTTTTATAAACATCCTATAAATCATGCATTTATGCATTGGTGTTCAAATAATAGCAATACATAATTAAATATTACACGCCATTTGAAGGTTCTTTTTACACACGTATTTACAAAAAAAAAAAAAAAACGTATTCTTATTTTTTTCTAGTTACTCTGTTTTTGAAAACTACAATAATATTTAATGGTAATCTAAATTTGCGAAAAAAAAATGTATGATAACATAATCATGAAGTACAAATAACTGTTTCATATTGTAATTATAATAAATCTCTCATATTTGTATATAAATCGATTTTCGATTATACTTTGTGAGTAAAAACACAAAAAATCTTATATTTTATATACCTTACATTTTTCTTATTTTTTAATAACCAACAATTATGTTAAATTATAAAATGATAAAAGTATTGTTTAAGTAAAATATTTTATTTTAATATAATGCCAGAGGAGTGTGTAAACGATTATTCAGTCGGATATCGCCATATTGCTGACGACATTCCGACCTACTATTGTGTATACGCAATTATTTAAATTAAATTATTTCCGGACAATAATTAAAGTGAAATAATATATAACAGTAATTAATTCTATTTTTGGAAAATCAATAATACTCTACTTATTAAATAATAACTTAATATATTCTCTTTTTCATTGACAATATTTATTATTCGAATAAAAAATTGTCAAAAATGTTTAATTTATGACATTTTCGAAAGAATTTAATTGAATATTTTATAAATATAAATTTTATTGTGAAAAACTGAAGATATTTAAATTAATATTTAATATCGTTTGAAAAAATTACATATATAAATCTCTTCAACTTTTATTATTACCTATTCTTAAACGTAATAAATTAAAACGTATGTTTTTTTAATCTAATGATTAATTTTTATAAACTTATGTAAAATAACTATAGAATTTTATTAACAGTTTAGTCATCAAAAAAATTTCGTAGAATAGTCAAAATTTTATTAGCGTAATAAAAAAAAAAAAAAACAAATTATATTGTCCCTTTTTACGATCATTAAGAACGTAATCTTCAGTTGTGTTATTACAATCCAATCTTTGAAAAAAAAAATATGTATATATATATATCTATTAGCATATAAAATTCTCAAGAAAAATAATATTATTTTTCGATTACCTGATAGAATTGAAAAAAAAAAAAGAAAAAAAGAACTGAAATATTACAATGAACTCATTTAATATTGCATTATAGCTGCGTTAGCGTAACGTTGCGAAAGATTAAACAATGTAGGTAGTATAAATTTGGATAATTCGAGATTGCGAGAAGCAATTTAAATGTCAGAATATTTTGTTCTATATTTATAATAATATTAATTAAAAGTAGTTATAAAAAAAAAAGAAAAGAAAAGAAATGAGACTTATTTTATACTGATAGAAAATAAATCGATGACGCGAAAGTGGCGCATGTGAAATGTTGTTTGAGAAAAGCATATTCATCTCCTGATTCCTCTGGTCAGCCTCCCAGGAGTCACTCGTTCCTTTTTCATTCCCGTGTCATCAACGGGGAAGAAAAAAAAGACTTCTCTACTGTGCATATAAATTTGCGCGCCTCTGTTTTATCTCACAGATCAGAAGAGTGAATCGAATTGATTTTTCTTTCTATTTAAATGAAGAACGAAGAAAAGAAGATATTAATTTCATAATTTCTTTGTTAAAATCTTAATTTAAGATAATGAAGGACTTGGAACCTGCAACCTGCCCAAAAAAACCCACCAAATTAAGAAATCTTATACATAAGACAGAAGCATTCGATGTATTACATACAAAATATGCAGAGGTGAGTATCGATTATTTCAATTTTTTTTTTTCTTTTTATATTTTAATTCTTGTTTTCTATTATTTGTATTTTTTTTTTTTTTATGAAATAATTCTACATTATAGTACACTAATAATAATAATAATAATAATAATAATATTGTTATTATAATATTATATAAATTTTAATATAATATTAAAATGTGTAAGTATTATATTCAAATTTTTCCGTATTTTTAAATATGACTTTATTCATTTTTTATGTCGCCCTATTATCTCTATTTAAAATTTAATTATACGATAATATTGATAATTAATTTAATTTAACAATGATGTATACATATATATTATTTATTGTTAATTTCTTTTTCTTTTTTTTTTCTTTTTTTTTAGAGAACACTATGTTCTGACCAAGTTTGTCTTGGAAGCATAATGGCCTTACCTAATCATGGAATAGAACCACGACCTAAAGAAGAAATACTCGTTCATGCGAAAAACTTTCTTGAGCAATATTTCGCTTCTATTAGAAGGTTTTAAATAAAAATATTGTTATATGTTTTCAATAAGAAATATTAAATAAATTCGTTATTATTTCGTAGACTCGGCGGAGATGCACATCGTTTACGCTGGGAAAGTATACAAAAAGAAGTTGCTATTACTGGTACTTATCAATTAACAGAAACAGAACTCGTCTTTGGAGCAAAATTAGCATGGCGTAATGCAGCCCGTTGTATCGGCCGTATACAATGGTCCAAGTTACAGGTTTATTTTTATCCATTATTGTTTTTATATCCTGTGTGTGATATTTATTATTATTTATTAAAATAATGCTATTATTCGCAGGTTTTTGATTGTCGCTATGTTACAACAACCAGTAGTATGTTCGAAGCTCTATGTAATCATATTAAATACAGTACAAACAAAGGAAACATAAGGTAAATTGATTTTATATTTTTTATACTTTTTAAAATTTTGTTATATAATGATTAATATACATATTTATTTATTAAAAAAATGCATTTTTATTAAAATATTATTAAACTTTTATTATAGATCTGCAATAACTATATTCCCTCAACGAACAGATGGAAAACACGATTATAGAGTATGGAATCAGCAATTAATTGGGTATGCTGGTTATAAGAATCCAGATGGTACAATTACTGGTGATCCAGCAAATGTTGAATTTACAGAAGTAAGGATTAGCTTTAATAATAAATTAATACTTTTTTTATTATACATAAATAAAAAGTTCCTTCTAGTAATGAATATTTTGTTCAGCTTTGTATGAAATTAGGGTGGAAAGGTGAACGCACACGATTTGATATATTACCTTTAGTTTTATCAGCTAATGGTCATGATCCTGATTATTTTGATATACCTTCCGAACTTGTCCTTGAGGTACCTCTTAGTCATCCAACGTAAGTATGATTTCTATTAATGTCTTGATAAAAAAAAAAAGAATTTTTTTAAATTACTGTTTACAGATATCAATGGTTTGAAAAATTAAATCTCAAATGGTTTGCTGTCCCTGCTGTATCAAGTATGGTTTTTGACTGTGGAGGATTAGAATTTACTGCAGCTCCATTTAATGGATGGTATATGAGCACAGAGATTGGTGCAAGAGATCTATGTGATGTTCAACGATATAATTTATTAGAAGTATTCATCTATATCTTAATATATCATATTATTTTCAATTAAATCTATATATTTTTTATATTAATATATAATAAATATTTTACTAGATAATTGCTACTCACATGGGACTTGATACTAGGACATCCACTTCATTGTGGAAAGACAAAGCTATGATTGAAGCTAATGTTGCTGTACTACATAGTTTTCAGGTAGTGAATTTAATACTTATATTGATAATAAATATTACAGAACTGAAACTAATAATTAAGATAATATTTTTAGATGAAAAATGTTACTATTGTTGATCATCATACCGCTTCTGAATCTTTTATGAAACACTATGAAAACGAAATGCGTTTAAGAAATGGCTGTCCTGCAGATTGGTTATGGATAGTACCACCAATATCAGGTTCTGCTACTCCCGTCTTTCATCAAGAAATGGCACTCTATCATCTAAAACCTTCTTATGATGCACAGGTTTTTATTGATTATTATTGAATATTCATTTTAACAATATCAATAATAAAATTAATATATATATAATGATATAAATTATAATACTAGGATCCAGCATGGAAAACACACGTTTGGAAAAAAGGTAGAGATAAAACATCCGCATCAAAAAAGCCAAGAAAGAAGTTTCATTTTAAACAAATTGCAAGGTAAGCCAAAAAATAACGGGATAAACATTTTTATTTGTATATATGAAACAAATATTAAAATGAAATTAATTGTAGAGCTGTTAAATTTACATCAAAATTATTTGGGAGAGCATTATCTCGAAGAATAAAGGCAACAGTATTGTATGCAACAGAAACTGGAACTTCACAAATGTATGCTGAAAAATTTGGCGAGTTATTGGGTCACGCTTTTCATTCTCAAGTACAATATTATGCTACATATATATCTATATATATTTAAGATGGATTAATTTCTATGTTAAAATCTAATTAATTAAATTGTTTAGGTCACTTCTATGGCAAAATATGATATCAGTAATATTGAACACGAAGCATTACTCTTAGTTATAACATCTACTTTTGGAAATGGTGATCCTCCAGAAAGTGGAGAGGTACTCAAATTTACCTAAAATTTTTCAGATGTGAAAATATTTTAACGCGCTAAAATATCTTTCAGGCATTTGCTCAAAATCTATATGCTATGAAAATGAACGAAGCTTATGTGAATGGAGAGAATAAAATAAGGTAATTGCATGAATGAATATTAAATATACAAAAAAAAAAAAGATTTTTATGTGTGTATACACAGAGTACATACACGCACAAACATATTTTTACACACATTTTTTTCTGCATTTAATATAAAGATTATTCGCAGCTTTTATGTTTAGTTTAGCAGCATCAAAGTCTTTTATAAAGGCAAATAGTCAAACGAAAACAGATAGTATTAAAGAGTTGAACAAATTAGATTCGCTACGTGGTTCAACAACAGATTTACATACAGAATATACATTTGGACCTCTCAGCAATGTCAGGTACTTAATGTGCATGTTTATCAATCTAAAATACTTTATTATAATATATTTTACCTTCATATAGAAATAAAAATATTTTTTACAGATTTGCTGTATTTGCTTTAGGTTCATCTGCATATCCAAATTTTTGTGCATTTGGTCGATATGTTGACAATTTATTAGATGAATTAGGTGGAGAACGTTTGATGCGTCTTGCGCAAGGTGATGAATTGTGTGGTCAAGAACAAGCTTTTCGAAAATGGGCGGCTGATACGTTCATGGTACACACTTTGAAAGATTATTTAAAATTTTGTGTTGTTCTTTTAAAGGCATAAAACATACTTATAAAATATAGGTCACATGTGAAACATTTTGTTTGGATGATAATGATACATTGTTAGAAGTTGCTCTATCATTAGGATCTGAAGCATTGACACCTACAACAGTACGATTTATAGAAGCTGAACCACAACCAATTGCAAGAGGTACTTTTTTACAAATAATATATCGAAAATTATTATGATAAATTATTATTAATACATTTTCAAATAATTTTTAGCATTAAGCAAATGCCACAATAGAGATGTTACTGTTTGTACTATGTTACGAAAGACTAACTTGAATGGAGAGGAATCAAAGTAATTTAAAATTCAAAATAAATTGATATCACGTGTAATTATCATGTTTAAGATAAACTTGTTTTTATGTTTAATTTGCAGTAGAGCAACATTACTTTTAGAACTTAAGTATACAACGAATGAAGAAATGTCCTATAAACCTGGTGATCATTTGGGAGTATTTGCTTGTAATAGAACAGAAATTGTTGAAGGAATCTTACAACGATTAGAAACGCCATTCGATCCAGATACATCCATTGAATTGCAGATGCAAAAACAGTCTCATACACCTCATGGTTTAGTTTAAAATTATTAATTTATGAAAGAAATTAAGTGAATTATAATGTAATAGAATTTATTTATGTCATTTTATTTAATGCAGGAATTGTGAAAACTTGGGTACCACATGATAAGTATTTATCTAATTCCTTGAGAGTACTATTAACACGATTTCTGGATGTCACTACACCTCCAACACCAAATCTTTTAAGATATTTCGCATCCATAGCTAAAAATGCGCAAGAGCAATCGCGGCTTAATCTTTTAGCTACTGTATGTACTCAATTTTCTAACAGAACGTATAATTTGTTATTTTTAAGAAATTTTCATTCATAAAAATGCATCATCATTCTACTAGGATTCTGCAACTTATGAAGATTGGAGACACTGGAAATTCCCTAATTTATTAGAAGTATTGGAAGAATTTCCGTCTGTGAAACCTTTTGCTCCCTTACTTATTTTACATCTTACACCATTGCAACCAAGATTTTATAGCATTTCTTCATCTCCGCTTGTACATAAAGGAGAAATGCATCTTACAGTAGCAGTCGTACAATACAAAACAGAAGGTTGATTTTACAAATTGAAAAAAATCATATCTTTTTATTAATAGAGAAAATAATTGAATATTCTTTTCAGATGGATCTGGTCCAATTCATTACGGTGTTTGTTCTAATTATTTACGTGATGTATTATATGGAGAACCCCTTTATGTATTTGTACGAAGGTAAATAGAACAATATTCACAGTTAATCTCAAAATATACTTGATAAATCATTTTTTATTATATTTAGCGCGCCTAACTTTTATATGCCAAATAATACCAAGGCACCCATGATACTTGTTGGACCTGGCACTGGGATTGCACCATTTCGTGGATTTTGGCATCATCGTTGTGCACAAATAAAGAAACAACGAAGTATGATTTGGCAATATATTGTTCATTGTAAAATATGAAACGTGATATAATAGTAATATTTAAATGGAAATTTACAGATGAAGAATTTGGAAAAATGTGGTTATTTTTTGGCTGCCGTCAAAGATGTTTAGATCTTTATGCACAAGAAAAGAAAAAGATGGTAGATGCTGGTGTTTTGGATAAAGTTTTCTTAGCATTGTCTCGTGAATCTGGTTTACAAAAAGTAAATTGTTCTAAATTTGTTAAATTTATATCTATAAGAAAAATGGAAATATTGAATTTAATAATTATTTTCTATTCTTGCAGACATATGTACAAGATTTAATTCAAGCTGAATCAGCTTATATTTATGACATATTGATGCATCAGCAAGGACATTTTTATGTTTGTGGAGATTGTACAATGGCTGAAGATGTTTACCAGACATTAAAACAAATTATTCAAACTCATGGTCAAATGACGGATGAAGAAGTTCAAGCATATATGCTGTCATTAAGAGTAAAAATCATGTTTAAATAATAAATAGAAATTAGTTTAAATGACTATATAAACTGTATATGTGTGTTATTCATATGTATTAATTATATCTTAATTACAGGACGAAAACCGTTATCATGAAGATATATTTGGCATAACTTTACGGACAGCGGAAGTTCATAATCGATCTCGCAAGGCAGCCAGAATTAGAATGGCTGCACAGCCATAAACCGACAATGAAAATAATAATTGTGATTTACTCTCTCTCTCTCTCTTTAAATAGATTTCAATGGTTAACATATCAGATTTTATGCATATCTTATAGAAAATTGAATTTTAATTTCTAATGCTATAAATTAATGTAATACTATAAATTTATAAAATCTGTCAGTAATATATTATACGAAGGTTGAAAATAAATAAATAAATGAACAAAATAAGATTATATTAGGAGTACATAATAAAACCATAACACCTAATAATAAAATTATTCTAAGTACTATGGATGTCAACTGATATTTGAAACATAAATGAAATATACATTTAATTTATAAGCACATAAACAAATATAAGTGTTATACGAATTAATATCTTCAAAATAAACTGGCTTAATCTTTACTTTATTACTCTATTAAAAAGGGTTTACTATTAATTTTAACAGCATCATTTGAATAAAATTAAACTATTAAATAATTACGTACACATTAAAATGAGCTGTGAAATATTTTTCTTATCCTTCTAATTATGCAAAGCTGTAGTGTCTAGTCCTGGCTTAGGTTTCTCCGCAACATTTGCTAATAATTTTTTAATTTCTGCTATTGCTCTTCCA
The DNA here is from genome assembly GCF_001465965.1 of Polistes dominula. Next base: position 231,432 of record NW_015149075.1, on the reverse strand, counting down.
GGATTAAGTCCCTAAAAAAAGAAATTATTTTTAATAAAATTATTTTATAAATTTATCTAATAAATAATAATAATAATAATAATAATCTTTTTATAATACTCAACCTTTGGACAAGTACGGGTGCAATTCATAATTGTGTGACAACGATAAACAGAATATGGATCCATTAATTTTTCAAGACGTTCTTTTGTCTGAGTATCTCTTGAATCAATAATCCATCTATATGCCTGAAACAAATAAGAGATTATCTGTGTATTTATGTTTATATAATAAAATTATTAATGTGTATAATATAATTTTGCAATCATGTAATAAAATTATATAATATTTAAAAATACTAAAGTTTTATAAATGCTTACTTGCATAAGAACAGCAGGCCCTAAATATTTATCACCATTCCACCAATATGATGGACAGGAAGTACTGCAGCAAGCACAGAGAATGCACTCATAGAGACCATCCTACACAACATAATACAAATAAATAATATATTATGTACAAATTTTTTTTATAAATAATATAACATTTTAAATCACATTTAACAATACTTACCAACTTTTTACGGTCTTCAACGCTTTGTAAATACTGCTGACTACCTGTCTCTTTAGCATCATTACGTTGAAGCCATGGTTGTATACTTCGATATTGATCATAAAAATTATTAAGATCTGGCACAAGATCTTTAACAATATACATGTGAGGTAATGGATAAATCTTACTAGGAACACTCAGGTTGTCATCAATTTTACTGTAAATTATTTTTATTTATAAAAAATATTATTTTTTAAATATAATATTGTTAAATGAATAATGAATACCTGATACATGCAAGCGTGTTAGTTCCACCAATATTCATAGCACATGATCCACAAATGCCTTCACGACAAGAACGGCGGAAAGTTAAAGATGGGTCTATTTCATTTTTAATTTTGATTAAGGCATCAAGTACCATAGGACCACAACTAAAATAAATACCAATAAATAATAATAACCAAACAAAATAATGATTTATTCTATCATATTAATACTTTTATAAATAACAACATGTATACCTATTTAAATCTATTTTATAATCTTGCATAAAAGGTTTTTCATCAGGTTTATCTGGATTCCAACGATAGACAGAAAAAGTTTTTAACCTAGCTTCAGCATGTTGACCAGCTGATACATGTAGTGCTCGTACCTATAATTTGAATTATTTGTATGTACTTGTAATTATATAATTTGTAACATATTTATATTTTAACGTATGAACTTTGAACAAATATTATAAACAACATATTTGATGATATCAATTTAACATTATAAATCAAATACTTCAGCAAATTATTTGACATTTCTAAACAAGTATCGTTACAAATTACAAATACTAAAGTATTCGTAAAAACGTATTTCGATTATGGGTATATATCATTTTTTATATGAATAATTATATTTAATAAATGAAAAATGCATAATAATCATAACTGCACAAAACACTTACTTGTCGGAATGCATTTTTACAACTTTGTGGAATAATACCTGCCATTTTCCACAAAAAGAATTTATCCAAGACGTTTATTCATTATGTAACTGATGCACGTGCGGAGGTACCAACGTAACTGCGTTTCAACGTAAAATTTTTATTTATGGTATACATATATATACACAAATACGACACATTATCGAAAGATTTTTAATGTAAACATTTTAATATTAATAAAATAAAGTCCACGTAAAAAACTATAATAAAACTATGTGAATAATATGTTTTTATATTTTTAGAGAAGAATGTAAGAATAAAAGAATATAAATTCGTGTCACCTATTCTAATTAAAAAATCAACGCTAATAAAATTGTTTATTTATTTTTTTCTAATATAAATATAATAATTATTATTATTTTATTAATTAATATTATTTGTATTAAATAATAAATGTAATTTAAATTTTATAAGTATTACAATTAATATCATCCTTCTCCCTCTTCTCTTACTTTTTCTTATATAAAGAGTGATATATATATATATATATATATATACTTATAATACACGTGAGATACATGCTTCAATAGTATGTTACACTTTGTTCATATACATAGTTTAATAAGTTATTTTTTGTTAGAATGGTATTATATCTTTGAAATATAAAGATGAAAGTGTTGAAAAAGTTATAACTTATGTATTGTTAAGAAAAAGAGCGAAAAAGAAGAAAAGAGAAAAAAAAAACGATGTTAAAATTTAGTGTAAAATCAAAGTTTATGGTGAAATTTTGTGAACACGTTTTTTGTCTTGTGTTATCTTATTGTGGATTAGAAAAATAGAGAAAATAATTATCTTTTTTAATATGTATAGGTAACAATATTACGTTATTATTACTATTGATAATCGCTAATGTTTATTTTAAGTATAGGTTAGGTAACAGTAGTTTATATGAAATATGTATTATTTTTATTATAATTTATTGTAACAGATTTATTAACAAAAAAAATTTACTTTATAACAAAAGACTAATATTATTGACATGTTCTTTATATATTTATTTATTTTTTCTAATTTTTCTAATTTATAATTAAAAAAGATTTTATTCAAAGAAAGAAGAAAATCTCCCTTAACATTTGTAATAACTTGAAATAAAAAACATTTCTAATAACCTGAAATAAAAAAAATGAAGTCTGTCATATAATATAATTAAATTTGTGATGGTTATTTCAGGAATATTTTACCACTAGAACAACGTATTTTACAATGTAGACATAATTACATTAAAATCAACTTTAAAAATATGACACAGCAGTCTGGCAAATTGAAAGAATATGAAGGCCGAAAACTTGTCGGGTAAGTACATATGTTATTTTTTTTTATTTTTATTATTCTGTATGTATAATTATATAGTATACATAATATATACATTTTGTTTGATATTGAGCATTTTCCATTTGTTGCATATACATATTTTCTCTCATTTTTAATTTAACAGTTATTTAACATTTAATTTTACATCATAAATACGAAATATTTGTAACTTCTTTTAAGAACTAATTTGATTTTGTTTAAACTTAAACATGTTGTAAAGGAAATAAAAATAGAAGAGATTCTTCTTTTATATATTAGAATTAAGATAATTAATTTAGTTTAATTTCTAAATCAAAAAATATGTTTACTTTTTCTCCAATATGTTTAAACATAAAGAAATCTAGATAATTGCTTGAAATGGTTTTTTTTTATATGAAATCTTATGAGAATAAATTGATATTTGACATTCAAATAAAAACTAAATATTAAAAATTGATTAGAAAAATACATTCTTTTTTTAGGTTTTCAATGGAACAAATTTACACTGTGGTAGCAGATGTAGGGAATTATAAGAAATTTATACCTTTTTGTAAAAAGTCAGATATTATTTATAGAAAAGAAAATTTTCTTAAAGCTAATCTAATTATAGGATTTCCTCCACTTACTGAAAGCTATACTTCTGAAGTATCAATGGTACCTTCTTGTCTTGTTAAAGCAGATTGTACTGACGGCATATTATTTGATCATTTGAAAACTTTATGGATTTTTAATCCAGGCTTAAAAAATAATGCAAATACATGTGTAATAGATTTTTCTTTATCGTTTCAATTTAAATCAATCATTCATTCGCAATTGTCTAATTTATTTTTTAATGAAATTGTAAGGCAAATGGAAAATGCTTTTCTTCAAGAGGCTGAAAAGAGATATGGTAAACCATGCTTAAAAACAGTACGATTAGAAAGATAACAAAAATAAGACGTTCTATGTAAATTTATTGGCAATCATAATAATTTACTAAACAATTTATTTATAACGTTAAAGAATTATTCAAATATTTTATTTCCTTAATCATTTTTTGGATACAAAATATCCAGATAATAAACAATATAACAAAAGAATAAAATAAATATGTATTTATAAATATGAAATAAAGAAAACAGTATATGGAATAATTATTTCATTATCATTAAAGTCACAAATTTTAAAACGTTATTGATTGTAAGAGTTTACTTAGAAATTTATTATGATGTGCTTTTAAGACATATAATATTCCAAAATAGTAACCAAATAGGAAGCATTACAGTCATGGTTACATTATAAAACCAATTTCCATAAATCATAGAATCAATAATACTGAATACAAATGCTTGTTTAGTGGCACGATATCCACTAAATATAAGAGATAGCAAAGGTTGTTCTGAAAAGTTTACATAAGTATAGCCTAAAATAACAATAGACGACGCAACAAATGGATGAAGTAAAATCCATAATATATACAACAAAATTCTGAATCTAGAACAAAATGATATACACATAATCGTTATTATAGCGTTAATATAATTACATATATAATTATTATTTTTATATAATTATATTCTGTAAAACTTACCTTGAAGTGGACCCTTGCCTTGGTTTACTAAATAAAGCAGCTGGCACATACACAGATGCTGCTAATAATGCTAATGAAAAATTACACATTGCAACGCATATAAGAGTTGTAGCTAATTCCACTGACGCAATTACGCAAACCAATAAAATATTTTCATATTTCACTTCTCTGAAAGAGAACATATTTATTAATGTAAAATTATTGTTCATTAAATTCTAGTATTTATTTTACCTTCTTGCAGTCAAAGGCCATAGTAACGTTAAAATTGTAGCCATAGCATTACCAATATATATAGAATCTTCTGTACGCAAATTGTTCCCCATTTGTCTACCGATTGAAGTAAACATTTGTGGAGATAAAAGCAAACATACCCCAAATGTATGTGCCCATAGTATTTCTGAAGCAATACTCCCAATGTCGAATATTTTTACCTATAAAGTATATTTAATTAAAAAATATATTCATACTATAATAATACGTAGTATTTCATAAAAAATGTGAACCTTAGCATTTTTAACTTGTATGTTGTTTTTATCATCATTTTGTGGTACTGGAGCTTGAAGTTTTTGCCACATAGAAAATGCTTTTATAAAAAGACTAGCAACAATTAGTACTAAAGGACGCATATATAAACCTACAAAAATTTATATAGAATTTATATAAACTAGTGAGTTTATTAAGTGAGCTTATAAAATACTCTATTAACTTACTTATTGAAACATATCTATCTGTTGAAGGTAAAAGATAAAAAAAGTATGATTGGTGAAAACGTTCTAATAAATTATTTAGCGAGCGTACCATACTCTCTACCACACGTCCAACTTGATAAAAACTTACTGAACTTTTACCGGTTTTTTCAAATCCTTCTAAAGTAACAGCTTCTATACCAAATCTATAAAATATATAAATTATATATATATATATTATTCAAGAATGCTAACACTTTTACTAAATACTATACCTGTGAAACAATCCATGATTTCCAGTTGGTGTTCCAGTAGCTTGAGTAGCTACCATTGTCATTAATGTATTAAATTGATACCACCATTTTTTCAACGTATTTTTATCATTACTATCAAGTCTGCGTTGGAATGTTTTTTGAATGTCTTCTTTAGCAATCATATTTTGAGCAAGATTGAAAAGATCTAAGTTTGGTAGTTGTCCATTTAATCCCTCAACCTTTTTCAATATAATAGACATTAGAAATAAATATTGAATATAAAGAATGTTTGAAAAACTATACCTTAACATCTATAGATGAAATTCTCATTGCATGTAATTCTAAATTAATGGCAGCTTGAATAGAACCAGCATGGCCAGGTAAGTCACCAGATAGTAAAATACCTTCTTGACCACTTGTAACACCATGATATGCATCTAGCCATGCCTGCATACCTAATTGTTCATATTCAGTTACCAGAAAAATAATATCTTTAGCCCAATACTTTTGTTCTAAAAGGAAATTCATAATATAAGTTTTTTATAATGTCGTTATTACTAATTATATTGATTTATAAAGATTATACTTCTGCAAAACTTCGCAAATGCCAATAGCAATGCAACAGAAGGTGCTGTACTTAAATAAATGCTATTAATAGGCCGGAAAGGTACACTAACAACAATTGATTCAGTACTTGCTGCTTTGGGGGCTCTAACTATTCCATAAATATTTTGTCCTGTAAACTGAAAACTTTATTATTAATTTTGAATAGTGAATAATAATTTGAAATTGCATGAATATTTTACATTATATAGATACTTAATTTCTTTACTTTTTGTTCTTTAAACGGATATATCAGCGAAAAATTATGGACGAAAGTGTCAAGATGAAGTTGATTAAATTTGGCTGACAACCATGCATAAGGCATACTATCTGGATATCTTTTCATTTCATTTAACAATTCATAATAAAATTGTTTTGACGTTTGATCTAAATTGCTCTCTTTTGTTACTAATCCAGGCAATAAAGCATTCTCCGAGAAATAAGTATCTGAAAAAAATAAACAATATGAATTAACTATCATAATCGTTGACAGATTATTCATTTATGATTTAAATTTAAAAAATATTTTTACGATCGTTAAATGCTGGTACTGCTAGAATCATTGTACATATAATTCCACCAATATAAAGCAAAAAACACAACTGTTTTTCCCGTTTCAAGAAAAATTTGATTAATTTTCCTGTGCCTGCTCTAGGATCAGTTAATAAACCCATTTTTTATTTTATTCGGTAGTTTTATATTGTATTAATGAATAAAATCTATTTAATAATTATATATAAACAATTTTTGTTATTCAAATATATATATCCAACATATTTTTTGGTTAAATTTATAATATTATATTATTCTTATACTAATAAGCCCAACGAATCTTTACAAGTTAGTCTAGTTTCTACAGTGAGGTGTGTATAGTTAAATACATGTAACTAGATCTGCGCAGTTTGTTCAATTTTCTGTCGCAGGATATTTTAGCGGGAACATTTGAAACATGATTCAAGACGATGCAAAATTCAACAGCAATATATTTGTGGTTGCTTGAGGAATTTAATGCAAGTTAAGTCAGTTCAAAAGGCAAAAAAATAAGCAGAAAACAAATTCTGCTTCTTATTTCGTTGATATTTAAATAGTATTATTGCTCCATTGCATATATTCTAATGTTTTTTAGTCGGCGCCATATTCATGCGTCCGATTTAAAATTTTGGTACCCCTACTTTGTAATAATATAACTTCAATAATAAATATTGCTATATTTTGCTATAATATTTTAGTTATTGATTATATATTTAATATATTGTGGCCAGTTGGATCAGGAAAACGGGGAAAACAGTAGAGTACTGATTATATATCATTTTTTGTTCATTATGCGCATACGCGACAAGTCTTTCAATGAATAAAGGCGGTAAGGTTAATTTACGCACTAAAATACATTATTTGGAGAATAAAGCACTAAGGAATTTATTAATTTAATATATTTCTAAAAATTTAAGACTATTTGTCTATTCAATTATTTAAATTTATTATAATTTTTTGATGAAGATGAGTAAATTGTGTTTTTTGTTGTGTCTTACCTTTACAACAATTGTATAATCATTTTCATATTTGATCAATCACATGCGCAGAAAATTGCGCATAACGGGTAAAAAAAACTTTTTCTGTCTCACTTCATCGTTTACTCTTCCATTCTAAAGAAACTAGAAATAAAGAAATAAAAAAAAGCAATTGGGATTGATAATTGAATTAAAATTAAAAGATATTAAAAAAATATATTAGTAATTATGTTGAAAAAGAGAGAGAGAGAAAAAAAATTGGAGAAAATTTTATTACCAACTAATATTCTACCAAAGAAGTAAATATTTTTATTTAGGGGAATAAATGTTCTTGCAATTTGCTATAGTTACACGTGGAGTACTCCACGTAGATCTGTGATATCGACATACTAATCATATACCTTGCGTCGTATGGAAGACTTATTACTTACTAGTGCAAGATGCCAATTTGTGATGATTACTTAGCGTGACATGTAGTAACATAGAATATTTAAAAAAATAAATTCTCATCGAGATGGAGTACTTTAAAAGTAGTTTAAAATCTGTTCTGGGTGCTACACCGACTGGAAATCAGCCATCAGGAGCTGAAACGGTACATAATAAATATATATTTATACCGGGTAACCTTATAATTGCTTTATTAGAGCAACAAGTTTTTTATAGAAATTTTTTTTCAATAAATTCAATCATTACATTTACAATCAATATGTACATGTTTGCTTCGACAATATTTATATATCGTATAAAAAGCTGTTTCAATTGTAATTAACATATGATTGATGTACAGGTGGAAAAGTTGGTGGACAGACTTCAGTCATCTACATTACTCGATGACAGAAGAGATGCATGTCGTGCACTTAAAGCTTTATCTCGCACTTATCGTGTAGAGGTCGGTGCCCAAGGAATGGATACTTTAAGGCAAGTCTTAGAAATGGATAGAACTGATTGTGAAATCATTGGTTTAGCGTTGGATACCCTTTGTAATATAACACATCCTGAAACATTTAGCGAGGAAGGTAAGCCAAAATATGATCTTATTGTAATCATTTATTATAGTATCATAAACTGTATGTTTGTCTTTTTAGTCAATAAACATGGACCAAAAAGTAAAATAGGTGAACAATTCACGGAAATATTTATTAAACAGACGGACAGTGTTAGTTTGGTTCTAACATTTTTAGAAGAATTCGATTTCAGAGTTAGATGGCCAGCATTGAAATTACTTACGCATTTATTAGCTAATAGACCTAAAGAAATTCAAGAAATCATTTTGGTTAGTCCAATGGGAGTTTCTAAGCTAATGGATCTTCTTTGTGATAGTAGAGAAGTTATAAGGAATGATGTATGTATATATTTATTAAGCACTTATTACATCTAACATTTGTAAATATTTATATTATATAAAGCATATTATAAATAATTTATAAACAATACAACCTGTATTTAGGTATTATTGTTACTAATACAATTAACAAAAGGCAATGCGAACATTCAAAAAATCGTGGCTTTTGAGAATGCATTTGATCGTATTTTTGATGTTATCATGCAAGAAGGTGGAGCTGAAGGTGGTATAGTTGTGGAAGATTGTTTATTACTGATGTTAAATCTTCTTAGAGGAAACATAAGCAATCAGACTTTTTTTAAAGAAGGTAATTGTATATTCTATAATATTTAATGGAATATGCAAAGATAAGGAAGAATAATTTTTTTGTATGAAAATATAATAGGTAGTTATATTCAGAGATTAACACCCATGTTCCAAATGCAAACAGAAATGGATGATAATCTGATAGGTTGGAGCCCACAGAAAGTATCAAATGTTCATTGTATGATACAGGTTGTTCGTGCTTTAGTAGCACCTAGCTGTCCAGCTCAGGTATTTAAAAATAATGCAAAGATAGCGATATAGTATTATAAATATAGTAGTACATTTTCATCTTTGGACATATTTAAAGGCGTTAGCAGCTTGTCAGAAAAATATGAAAGCTTGTGGGTTATTACAAGCCTTATGTAATATATTAATGGCTAGTGGAGTACCAGCCGATGTGTTAACTGAAATGATAAATGCTGTAGCAGAGGTTATTAGAGGAAATGCTGTTAATCAAGAATATTTATCAAGTGTTATGGCCCCTAGTACACCTCCAAGGTAATAATTATATATGCAAAAGAATTGTTCTTAAAAAAGATAAAATTATCTTATTACAGGCCGGCAATTGTTGTTTTATTAATGTCTATGGTAAATGAGAAACAACCATTCCTTCTAAGGTGCTCTGTATTATACTGTTTCCAATGTTTCCTTTATAAAAATGAAATAGGACAAACTCAACTAATTCAAACTTTATTACCTCAAGGCAATGAAGTACCTTCTTTAACAACAGGTTTGCTGGATATTAATATTATTAATTTTTATATTTCATTAAGAATGTACTATATATCTTAAATATAATTTGAAATTCTGTTTAAAATTGAATAGTTCGTTAGATAAATTTTTCTTTTAAACATCTTTTAGTTCTTTTGAAGGTAATTACTAAGAGATAAAAGATAGTTTCAAAACCTGTTGGTAGGACAGTTGCTGTGCGGAGGATTATTTTCTCCAGATCCACTTTCAAATTGGTTTTCTGCAATAGCATTATCTCATGCATTGATTAATAATAATATTCAAAAGGAAGAACTTTTGAGAGTCCTTCTTGCTACTAATATCGGCAAACCACCAGTTACTTTGATGCAACAGTGCATTTTGTTATTGCAACAAGAAAACAAAACTCAATCTAAATTAGGACTAGTAATGCTACTCTGCAGATGGACTGCTAATTGTACTGCCGCAGTGAAGGCCTTCTTAAATATTGATTCTTCCATTACATATTTAACAACTCTTTTATCATCGCAAGAAAATAATGAAGATTTACTGGAGACTTTATTTCAAAGTATGTGTGCCCTTTTAATTGGTTTGTGTGTGCATTTTAATGACGACAATGTACAAGCATATACAAAGGTATAATGATTTAATGATATTAAATATGTCCAACATTTCACTTCTATTACTGAAATATTTATTATTATTTTTAGGAAAAATTATGTAATTTAATAGAAAATAGAATTGGCCTAGAAAGATTTCAGGATATTATTGGTGGTATATCGAGACACGAAGTTTATTCTCGTGCACTTAAACATCCTCAACCTGCAGCAAAAAATCCATCAGAACTTTTACTAGATTATGAATTTTGTAGATTAATAAAAACTTTAGAAGGTATTTTATTATTTATCTCATTGTAAATTAAAATTTTAACATTTTTATTTAATTTAAAATCATTTCTGATTTGTAATAAATTAGGGGCAGTGGTTAAATCGATATTAGATATGAGTAGCGTACAACAAAAAAATCAAATGTCAGTATTGGCGCCAGCTGATTGTACTCTAGTAACACAGTACAAAGATCTTATCAGAGAGCAGGATATACAAGTGCAAAAATTAAATCAAACCGTTGATACACTCATGAAAGAGAAACAAGAATTAGAAGTAAGTATAAATAATAAATAATTAGATATATTGCCGATTTTTAAAATATATTTATAAATTTTAATTGTTATTATATTTAGTCCCATGTAAACGAACTTAAAGCTACTGTTAGTTATTTAAAAGATCAAAATTTACTCCTCCGTGTTGCACAAACAAATTTAAGTGATGGGAAACAAGCTGTACCTTGTCTAAATAATTCATGTTCTTCAAAAAAAGAACTTGATAAATGTAAAGAAATAGTGACAGAATTGGAAACAAATTTAGCTAAGCATACTCTTATAATAGAAGAATATAAACAAAGGGATATAAATAAAAAAGAATCTAATAATCTTGAGGAGAAACTAAAAGAAAAGACAGAGGAGCTTGAAAAATTAAAGAAAGATCAGGAAGATCTTCTCGTACTTTTAGCAGATCAGGATAGTAAGATAACACTTTATAAAGAAAAGCTTATTACTTTAGGAGAGAAGGTATTACTTTTATCTATATTCGTCAAAATTTGTTATATGTAATTTAAATTATACGTTTATTTTTATAATCTCTAATATCTATTTGAAAATGAATGAATAATTTATTTGTAGATCGATTCAGATGAAAGTTCTGCAGATCTTGATACTGATGATTTACCAGAATCAAGTAATTGAAGTATTATTATTATGGAAACAAATATTAGGTAAGATTGTTAATAAGATTATTATTATTAAACTGTATCTTATCCAAATCTAAATGATTGTTCATATTTATTTTATTCCAAAAAAAAAAATGTCATTTTGTCTTATAAATAAAAATGGAATCTTTATCTAAAAATAAATAACTGCACATTTTAATCATAAAAAAGGTAATTGTACGATATGTTCTATTTGTTTATCATATTTATTTATCCTTGTAGGATTCAATGACTACAGACATATGTGAATTTGTATCCAGCTGTTGAATAATTTAATCTGTGCACTATTATAAAATGCATATTTTTGAAAGTGTTAAAGCCATGCTTCGATAAGAGAGAAACAAAAACAATTTTAAATTGTTATTATTTCTCTATTATTATACAACTTTACTTATATACATAACAATGCTACACTTTATACTTCACTCTGACGCTGTTTTATAACTGCTTGAACGCACTTAGCCATAGTTGGGGAAGCACGAGATATAGCATCAGTCATGAAAAATTGATCCAATGATTTTTGTTTTATATTTATTGGATCTGGTAGGAATGAACCTTTTGTTTCCTGCATTAGTATTAAAATGAAAGTATTTGAAATTATTTATATATTTTATACACATTTAATCAAAATTTAGTAATTAAATCTATTCATACACACCTTGGATAATTCTAATGCTTCTGTGAAGAAATTAGCTGGTTCAAAATCACCATATCTGACTAAATGTGGTGAAACGTCCTCTAATCTCAATCGTATATCGTTTAAGTCGTCATAAGGTAAAGTCATACTACATATCTATACAAAGTGAATAAAGATATTAATTTTTTATATGAAATTACAAACAATAAAAAATATATCAAATCACAGAATCACTTGTATTTTTACAAGTATATATAATCACATAATTACCTCAGAAAGAGCACGAATAATTTTCCAATCTGAACGGGCCATACCAGGAGGTGTAATAGCTGCACAAGTTTGTTGTGCACGTCCTTCTGTGTTAACATAACTAGCATTTTTTTCAGTATATGCTGCACCAGGTAGTACAATATCTGAAATGGTTGCTCCTTGATCGCCATGACTTCCTATATTTACAATAGCAATGTTAATAATATATCTTCGAGTTTTCAGTTATAAACTTTAATGCTATCAATTGATATTGAAATGGACATACCTATATAAATAATGAAGGTATTAGGAAAATCTTCCTTAGTAATTTTTGCGTCATCTGCTCCTAAGAGGAATAATACTTTTGGTTGTTCTTTCTTAATTTCTTCTACAGTTGAACTATAGCCAATATCTAATGCTGCTACTTGAGATGCATTTGTATGAAGCAAGTTTAATACTTTCCATTCCTCGTTGATCTTAAAATAAAGAACAATTATAAAGTTATAATTCACTTTTACTATAATCGTATAATTGGATAATTTATTAGGAAGTTATTACTTTGGAAGTATTTTCCAAATTTTTGGCTATGGCTTGTACTTCTGCAAGAATTTTAGCTCCATCTTTTCGAGTTAACAATTCGGCACCTAAGATAATGAGCGGCTTTTTGGCATTCTTTAGAGTTGAGCAAAATTTATGAGTACCATTCTTTAATTGAGTTATTACATCTAGCGAATCTCCTAGATGCTGAAATATATTTTACAATTTATTTAACAAATATTTATTTGGAATGTGTATATATATATATTTATACAAATAGTATATTTTAATTTTTAAATACCTCATGATCATACGTTAAGTCTACATCAGGGCCTATTAATGCAATGTTTTGTTCACCACGAATATATCCTTTTCTAAGACGAGTATTCACTAATGGTGCTTCATATCTTGGATTTGTGCCAATCAATACAACAACGTCTGCATCTTCGATTTTCGCTATAGTATTATTCAAAAGATAGTTGCTTCTTAAATCAATACCAGCACCATCTTTTGGAAAACTCTGTTCCGTTGCTAACGATTCACTTCCTAATTTGTTTATAAAATCTTTCAAAACTACAAGGGCTTCTGCATCTGCCAGTTTACCAGCAATCGCAGCACATTTATTGGATGCAGAAATTATTTCCTGTGCAGCTAAAATATAGAAAAAATAATTCGACAATAAAACTGTAAAATAGATTTTGTAGAATATAAAAATTATAATAATTACCTGCAACAAGTGCATCTTCCCAACCGACATTTTCTAGTTTTCCATTAACTTTCATCATGGGTGTTATAAGTCTTTGAGATTTTAACCCATCGCAGGCAAAACGAGACTTATCAGATAACCATTCTTCATTTATTTCCTATCAAATAAACGTAAGATAGTATAAAAAAAAAATATAATTTATAGTTATCATATGACAGAAATATATGAAATTTTGTATTACCTCATTTACTCTTGGTAAAATCCTTAGAACTTCTCCAGTTCTATGAGAAATAACTATATTACTGCCAACTGCATCATGGACATCAACACTGTCAGTTCGGCGTGTTTCCCAGGGACGAGCAACAAAGGCATATGGTTTGTTTGTTAAAGCTCCAACAGGGCACAAATCAATGATGTTTCCAGATAGTTCTGATAAAAACATTTTCTCAACATATGTTCCTACCTGTATTTTAATTGACATAATGTTTTTTCTATTCTTCAATATTATTAATATTGTAGATCACATTTTTTGGAGTTATACGTTTTTATGCAAACCTCCATATCATTTCCACGACCTGTTGTTCCTAAATCATCAATGCCAGCAACTTCGGAAGCAAATCTAATACATCTTGTACAATGAATACATCTTGTCATTACTGTCTTAATCAGAGGACCTATTTCTTTATCTTGTACTGCTCTTTTCCCAGAGAAATTAATATCGATGAATCTACTCCTGTCACTGCCAAAAGCCATGCTCTGATCTTGCAAATCGCATTCGCCACCCTGGTCACAAATTGGACAATCCAAAGGATGATTAACTAACAAGAATTCCATTACACCTTCTCGTGCTTTTCGAGTTAAATCAGAATTAGTCTTTACACGCCATCCTTTCATAACGGGCATGGCACAAGCTGCGACTGGCTAAATAAAATATGAGATTGATTTTATACTTTTTACTTTATGTATACAATTTTATATAAATGTATATATAATATCGGCTTACTTTAACTTGTTTTTCTATTTCGACTAAACACATTCTACAGTTTCCAGCTACAGCAAGACGCTCATGATAACAAAATCTAGGAATTTCTACTCCAACAGTTGCAGCTGCCTGTAAATGTAATCATAATTTATCGTTACCATTTATGTAACATCTAATTAAAAAACAAATCATAAGATAGAACAATAAACTATTTTAAAGAAGTTTTCATTTCAAAAAGTTTACCTGCAGAACTGTTGTTCCTGGCGGAACTTGTACAGGTTTATCATCTATGAAAAGCTCTACTAATTCTTGCTGTAATTTAGGAGATGTATGAATCCCCAATCTACCACATGAGAGGCCTGTGGCTCTCACTACTGAATGTCTCAACATTTTAACTTGAATTGCCTGTGTTAGTCAAATTTTGTTATATAATATAAATAAAGATTATATTTTATGTAAGCAGAAGCTTGTAAAATAACTTAAATGAGCAAAACTATATAAGAAATTAAATTAGAATAATTGACATATATAGCTACAATAAAGTAAAAAATAAGGCAATCCTACATGTATGAAAATAATAATAATGTCATTTTACAAACTTCTTACCTACGATTATGCTAAGATATCATCATTGCTTTACCAAACTCCCTCAATCTTTCGTTGCGTATGTTCAAGGTATTACTTGACCCCTTTCAACTCTTGTCAAGGTACGATTGTGCACAGTGCACAGTGCCAAATGGTACCAAACTAACTGCGAATCAATGAATATATCTAAATCAATATTACAAATATAAAAATAAATTAATATTATTTAGCAATTAAATTTGATATTTGAATACAATATATCTTTTTATATATACTGATTGAGTAATTATTCTATTGATAATTAATTGATAACATGAAAATAGAGTCCAAATTTGTAAAGAAAAACGCTATTGAATTGGAAATTTAAAAAAAGTTATTAAATGTTGCTATAATTCGTATATTGTTTAAAAGGACATATATTGAGAAAAAAAACTCAAAGAATTATATTAATTTAATTAATATTGTAGATAACTTTCGAAATGTTTTGTAATAATAGCAGTACATCGTTATTTTCATGATATTTTAATGTGATATATTTATGTAGTGCGTCATTTTGATTGGCTCTAAGTAGAAATGTCCACCAATTATAGCCAAGAATGAAAGAAAGTTAGTCACGTGAGATTTCACAATAATAACTACGTCGATCATTTGAAACTTGCTGAAATAGCTTATTTGGTATGTGATTTCATCAACTACACGTGTAGTTCGTGCGTTTGTAATTTCACAATCGGTATTGAAAGGTTATGCGTAAAAATTAATTATAATTAAGAATTAAAGTTATATCAATTACTTAAACAAATTTGATAGCAAATATTTAATTTAGAAAGATGGTTTCTGTAAAACGAAAGAACTCAATATTTGGAAACACAAATATGAAAAAGAAGAAACCTATTGAGAAAACACGTAAACAGATACGTAAAGAAAAGAGACAAGAAAAAAAAGCAAAAATGGCAATATATTATCAAAATAAAAAGCAAATTTCTAATAAACTTGTCATGAATTCTGATAGTATTAAAGAAAAAGTATCAAAGTCTCAAGAAATTGATGATAAAATAACACAACATAATAATAATCACAATGTTAGTGAGAAATTAAAAAAGCAAAACAAGAAGAAGAAGAGGAAAGAAAAGGAAAAGGAAAAGGAAATAAAATCAAAATTGAGGAATGCGAATGAGATCGAAGATAAAGTGATTAAACAATTAGAAAAACGATTAAAATTAAATAAACGAAAAAACAATACATTACCTAAGTCTTTTGTTAATGATGGTTTAGATTGTATCCTTTGTTAAAATTGTTGTTTTTTTGTATAAACCATTTTTTTATAAGATATTTTATTTTTGTATTTGATACTTCTTAACATATTTTGATAGATGTTTTGGATTTCTGTGATAATGATAATAGGAAACAAATAGTCGATATGGAAGAACAATTATTAAAAGACGAAGGAGACGAAGATCTTGAAGAAGATATTGCAATGTTTATTAATAATGAAGATAATACAGAAGATATTACAAACCGTAATGCAAAGGATGGTTCTGATAATAAACAGCATGGTAAAAATCAATATTTTTGATTACAAATTGAGCCGTTTACAAGTCAAAATGATTGACCACTTAAAAAATATTTTTAAATGTTTATAACAATTGTTACCTAAATTTTTATATTTAAAATAGTTTTTCTTAAAAATGATAGAACTTTATCAATCAATCTGTTTGTACTTACACATTAGTTGTACTTAATTTATTATATACATAGTAAGTACTACTTTGTACTTACAATTAGACATAACAGTATATATATTACATTATTATCAATAGGAGCTAAAGCAAAGAAAACAAAAGAAAAATCGAAGAAAAGAAAGCAGGATGAAATGTTAGATTCAGCAGAGGAAAGTAACGAAGAGGACGAAGCAGATTCATTGTCAGATGGAGGTACAGATGGAGGTACAGATGATATTGAAACAGATATTTCTGAAGAGTCTCCTGGCAATGATAGTTTATGGGAAGATATTTATGGTCGTACGAGAGATAAAAAAGGTAATATTGTGAATAATGTATCATCTGCTGTACAAAGGAAACCGTTGGAAATTAAACAGGATGACGATGAAAAACGATCTAGACTGAAAAAACAACTGAAGGGTCTTTTAAATAGATTAGCAGAAAGCAATATGCAGTTTATTGCTAAACAGGTAAATGAATAATTAATTTTATAATGATTTTGTAATCTTTACTAGTTGTTATGTTATTTACTATGTCATTAACATTGATATTAAATATTTCAGGTGGATGAGTTATATATGTGTAATAGTCGTAATGATATGAATACTATTTTATCCGAATTAATAATGCAAGCATTGATTTCACCAATATTAACTCCAGATCGTTTGATTTGTGAGCATATGATGTTAATTACAATTCTACATGCAAATGTTGGGACTGAAGTCGGTGCTCATTTTTTATTAACATTTGTTAAAAAGTTTGATGAAATGTTAAGTGCACCACATACTGTAGAAGATAAAAGATTAGATAACTTAATATTATTGTTGTCGCATTTATATAATTTTAAGGTAAGATAAATTACACAAATATATTTTATTCCAATTTTTATTGATTCTTAAAGAGATATTTATTTATAATATATTCAATGCAGGTTTATAGTCATCAACTTCTTTATCAAATATTAAACAAGATTTCATCTAAATTTGAGGAAAAAGAAATTGAGTTAATATTACTCATTTTGAAAACGGCAGGTTTTCCATTACGGAAGGACGATCCACTTGCATTAAAGGAACTTATATTAAATTTGCAAAAAATAGCAAGTAATACTAAATCTGAAAAGTTAGTATTCTTTTATATGCTGTTTTAATTTGTATTTTTTAAGAATTGTATTTAAATATTATTCTTACAGTACACGAGTGAAATTTATGTTAGACGTCTTAATGGCGATAAAAAATAATAATGTAAGCAAAATACCACAATATGATCCATCTCATACAGAGCATTTAAAAAAACTTATGAAGAGTTTCATACACAAAAGTAAAAGTATAGTGAAGTTAAATATTTCTTTAGAAGATTTATTAAAAGGTAATTAAAGTTATTTTTATTTATAATATTGCACATTTGATCTTGCTTATCAAAATTTTTATTTATGTAGCTGACGAAAAAGGAAAATGGTGGATAGTAGGATGTGCATGGTCTGGTAATACAAATTTAGAGGAAGGAAAAAAGGTTTCAGAAGGGAATAAAGAAATGTTCAATAAAAATATTCTTGAATTGGCGCGAAAACAAAGAATGAATACGGATATTAGAAGAAATATTTTCTGTATATTAATGACAGCGGAGGATTACTTAGATGCTTATGAAAAACTTTCTCGCCTTGATTTAAAAAATCAACAGGAAAGAGAAATAATATATGTTTTAATGGACTGTTGTTTACAAGAAAAGAAATTTAATCCTTATTATGCTATATTAGCAGAAAGATTCTGTGTTTATGACAGGAAATATCAGGTATATATAAAAATAAGTATTTAAAGTTTCATTTATACATGTTAAACATTATATATATATATATTTTTTTGTTGTTGTTATTATTAATGTTATATATTTTAGTTGACGATACAATACATGTTGTGGGACAAATTTAAAATACTAGATAATTACAATGCAAAACAATTAACGAACTTGGCCAAATTTTTAATTCACTTATTTATTCAAAAATCTTTATCTATTTCAATTTTAAAGGTAATGTTGATTACTTGTATTAGTTTTAATGTATTTAGTACATAATTATAATAATAAAATAATAACAAAAAAAAAACATTATTATAGGTTTTAAATTTTGCTGAATTGGATAAACAAACGATGAAACTTGTGAGGCAAATTATGATTGGTATTCTCCTTACCAAGAATGAAGAAGACTGTCTAGAAGTATTTGAAAGGATATCTTCATCTACTTTATTACAAACTTTTAGAGAAAGTCTTAGACTCTTTATAAATCATTTTCTTATTCGTAATATTGAATCATGTAAATTAATGGAAGTAGAGTGTACACTTATAAAACAACGAGCGCAACAAGTTGACAAGGCACTGCTTAATCGCTCTTGTAAAATATTATTTTAAGGATATTTATAAATAATCATAATAATTAGCATAAGTGTAAATAATTAAAATTGTCATAGAAATAATGAAGTCAAAGCTTTTACATCATGAAATGGTTCTTGCGACGAATTAAATGTAAAATAATATCAGTAGAAGATTTTTCTAATTGATTGGCATAAAATATTAATTGAACATTTGTATGCAAGTTTTGTAAACATATTCCAATTTACTATCTAATTGATTCATGCAACCGTTTTTACCATAACGATGTATACGAATATAATCGTCGCAATTAACTATGCCATCTCCATTGCAATCCTATAAAATGAGTAAACAAAAATTTTTATTAGTAACATATCAATTTTTGATATAAAATAAAAAATATCATCTGTATAGATCACACAAGTTAGAAGTGAAACCTTCAAATAAACAAGTTTCGAGGATAATTTATTATATAATATTATTTGTACTTTTAATTTGTAATTATTTATTTAATTATTAATTTTATTATAAAAATGCGCGCCTGTTCGTATGCAACCCTTCAGATACACTTTGAAAATGTTGTCTGCGAGCGCCATCTACTGGGACGGAATTTTTTTTGTAGTCAAAACTGTTTATACATATATGTATGATGGGTTGCCTATCTTTCGAGCAAAACAAATTTCCGTCCCGACAGGTGACGCTCGCAAGCAACATTTTCAAAGTGTGTCTGGAGGGTTGCATTCATACAGGCGCGAATTTTTATAATAATTACAAAGAAAGTAAATAACAAAATACTTTAAAAAGTGTTTGCAAATTAAATATTTTTATAAATAATGATAAAAATTGAATTCTTTACCCCACTACATCGTCCGTTTCCTTTTCCCACTACATCACCGCGTTTTATTTTTTTAAATCACACCAATTCTAAAGAAGCTTTCACTTCAATAAATATAAAAAATTATTTGTATAACTTACTCGACCAAACTTTTTCATGTAACTTTCCACTGCGTTTCCAGCACAGAATGCATCGTTAACACAATTTGGATATGCTGCATATAAAAAAGAAGTTATGCACAGAAAAAGTTGACAATAACATGGATTGAAACATGTATACTTATATACGTATATAAAACATGTATTATAAAATATTTACTGACCACCTTCATTGGTATTCGCTTCGTTGTTTAGCGTTGGTTTACCAGCGTCAACCCAATAAGCATGAGTTATGCGAAAAGGGCCGCATACGTCGCCGTTGCAACCGAGTGTCGTCTTGCATCCTGATACAGCTTCACAAATGCATCCTAAACATACCTTTGAAACCTCTATCGGATTTTGTGCTGAAAAAAAGTCATGTATAAATCTTTTTTTTTTCTGAGGTTCGTTTTTTATTCTTTACTATATAAGGTGACTCCAAAATATAAAGTTATCCAAATAATATATTGTTTAAATGCATTGCAAAAATAGCCTTGAACTTTGAAAAAGATAACAAATTAATCGTGTGTCGACTATTTATTAGCATTGATTCCTTCTTCTTCTTCTTCTTCTTTTTTTTTTTTATGCATTGATTCGAAGTATCAAAAAAATACAATGAAAAAGTGGTATTCAATAAAATCTGAAGACCGAATCTGGTTAAACTGGTTTGTAATCTTCCAAAATAACTTTCTCATAACATTTCTGAAAAATCTACGTCTGATATATTCTTGTTTTCTAATCTCAAAACCGGTACAAGAATTGTTATTTTTTTGGTTTTTCTCGAAAAAATTTGAATTCCATTAAGAATTCTCCAGGACGAGTCATTATATATATATATAGATAAGTGCACAAGGCTATCAAAAAAGAAAGGGATCTGGTAAAACGAGATTCTTGGTAGTTGTGACAAGGTGAAGATCGTATCGTATCCTTGAAAATAAATAATTTGAAGGATTATACGTATGATAAAAATAGGATCGATCATAGTTCATCGAACTTCTATAAGATTTTTATCAGATTTATTTCTTAATATATTTTTATTTATAATCACATGATTTATCGTAATATTCTTAATCATAATGATATCATTAATGATTTATCCATGATTTTAATTATCATTATGTTATTAACATTTTCAACTTTTTTCTTTCGAATTAATGCAACTTGTTGATCATTTAGATTTGCAGTAATTATCATAAAAACATCTTTGAACGTGATATCGCAGAGAAAGAAATAGAAAAAGAAGAAATATGCATACAGACACTCAATGTTATTCTTACATGTCCTGATTATAAAAAACCTTATGAATTATGCTAATGTAAAGTTGTACCGATAAACTATGCGTGGGTGTCTGTATGTGATAAAGAAAAAAACCCATGACGAATCATCGCTATACATATTTACATACGTATACGTATTTACGTAGAGTGTTAAATTATTTAAACGAAGTGCTCTTTTCTCCAGGATTTACAATTACTTTTGTTTGTTCACTATAACCAATTTCGTGAATGACGACGGGTATCAGGAAAGTAAAAAGAAGAACGAGATATGAATATGCTGTACAATATGATTACGTCATTATAACTACAGAAATTTTTGTTATGGATATTTTTATTTGATTTTTCGTGTAAGAAAAATTTGACTTTATTATACTCTCGAACATTATTTCATAATATGTTATACATTTATTAATTACTGAATATACGTTTATAAATTTATTATAAAAATAATTATCATTAACTTACATAGAGTCGGACCGTTAACTTTGCGAGTCTACTCAAATAATTCAAATTTGGATTAGTTATGATGACTCATTCACCATTTGGTTAAAAAACTATTCCTTTACCCTTTTATTTTAAATAAGAAAAATTATAAGTAAGAGACATTGAAGAATTTCTTTATTCAATTTGATGTGTTTGATTATACTAATATTTGATATATTATTAAAATCTAATAATGTTGTAAACCAATGATTTAAACTTTATTTCGGTACAAGAAAATTCTGTATAATTTATTTTGTTTTTAATTTTTAATTTTAATTATTTTTATTTCTATTTTTATATCACGAATAAGATTACTAGCCTAGTTTGAATGTCCTTCCCCTAGACCTGTATTTTTTATCAAGTTTAATTTATTTCATATTAAAAATGGAGTAAATTATTTTTCAAAAATATTGAAAAAAAAAACCAGATATAAATATAATACATATAAATTTATTTCAATATTTTTATAATTAGAAATATATCGATGATTAACGATCTATATCATCGTGTTCAATTTTCAAATATTTCCAAAGAAATTAATCAAATACGATTGATCTATAAAAAGGATAAATGATTTTTAAAATAAATATTAAAACTGTGTCATTCAATATCCGGTTAAAAAGATATATTATATGTTACATGTTAGTATTAAACACTCAAGGTTAATGTAAAACCGCATGTTTTAAAACTGACGTTAACACTGAGCGATTCTTTTTAAAACGTTACATGATGATTCGCATATGTATCTAAAGTCACATTGGATTTTCCCATAATTGATAAAACAATTATATAATAAAGTTAAGTTTATCTTAAAAAAATATTAATATCTTTGAATAAGAACATCAATATTTACGAACAAAATTATAACAAATTATAATATATGAAAAAATTATTACAAAAACGTACTGATCTTATACAGATTTCAAAATGATATAGTTAGTTATCTATAAATCAAACCGGAAGTCGGAACATCGAAGTCTAATGAAAGTTTAAATGTTAAAAGAATATTTAACAAATTATTCAACATAAGTTTTTGAATAAACAATTAGAGTATGTAAATTTGTATAAAATGTGTAATTAACGTGAACACTTCTTATTTTTCTAAATCATTATAGTAAATCAGATTAAAGGAAGACTTACCATAAATGCCGGTAAATGTTAAGAAACACACAAAAATTCCAATGAATTGATAAAATTGTTTAGACATTTTGTTATTTAAATGATGAGATATGAATTATTAAATAGGATAAATTCAATCTCGATTTTATACACAATTATAATTCGTCTTTTCTCTTAGGAATATCTTTACTCCTTACAATTCAGACGTCAAATCCACTCTCCAGGCGAATAAACGTCTTCTTATATAGGAACACGTTTGAATATCTTCTTCGAGTTGTTAGTTTTCAATATCCCAATGGGAAAGAGAAGGAAACAGAAAGAGAAGTGGGGAATTGCAGATCTTGTTCATAGCAAAAACACAAAAATAAAACAACAAAAAAGAGCAGACAATTTTTTTTTTTCTTTTAAGTGCTATTATACGATATATTTCGTTATCATGAGAAATAATAAAACAAAAAAGAGAAGAAAAATAATCATCATTTTATCGTCATATTTATCTTAGAGTTCATTCTCGTTGTAAAGATGAAATTATTTTAATTTATATTTAATAGCTTCTTCGAAACTACGTAATTCGAAAACAGAAACAACCTGTAAGTCAAATAAGTAATTCTGTTCTATTATAAATCAATAATCGTCTATGAGTGATAATTATATATATATATATATATATATATATATATACTTTTATCAACTTTTAATTTAATTTTGTTTCTTTAATTATTTTTCTTATTTATAGTTACTAATAGAACAGATAAAATATATGCATATATTATATCATGGTAACATAGTTAAAGGATCATTAAAAATGTCACTTAGCGACCTCTGGAGGAAAAAAAATAATAAGTAGGTCGTCGATAACTTATCGACGTGTTCAAGTGGAAAAATTTTTTTTATATATCATCTGTAGGATTAGGATTTAACATCGCACACATTGAACAAACAGAAAAAAGATATAGAAATAAAAGAAATCCAAAGAAATAGTTAAATATTATTATCATGTCTGATATTTTACGACTGACATATGTTCTAATAATTTTACCCATTTAATTATATATGACGGGTCGATAAATTTTTTAATTATTTTATTCACGTATGTTTTTAATGCATGATTACATATACATATGAAGTGTAGTAATAGCTTGATGCATTGATAAAATATATATATATATACATGCATATAAATGTATATATGTATATATGCATGTGTATGTCGTGTGTCGTGTGTGTGCTTGACAAATTTTGATAATAAATTATATTTCATTATTTAGAATTTAGCGCCCTTTAAATTACAAATAATTATTACTGCCCAATGAATTTATTTTGCCTTGAGTCACATGTTGCTATTATGTAATTAAATAAGTCAAGGTTATATATAGGCCAAAATAAAAAATAGTTTAATATCGAAAAAGGAAGTTGAACGACAATTAAGAATAATGCCTGAAAATATTAATCGTTCTGCAACTCTCATAGGTGCAATTGATGAAGGTACGAGTAGCGCTAGATTTTTGGTAAGTCGTTATTTCCTAATATTTTCAAAACATTTATCAAAATTAAATTTGTATCTATTTATAATTTATTTGTGCGTACGATAATAATTAAATGGCGTGTGTAATAGAATATTATGTTGCTGAATAACAAGTATTATTATTATTATTATTATTATTTTCAATGTATATTTTAGAAATGACTTTTGTTAGGTGATTATTTGATTAAAATAATTTTCAAGAATATATGTAAATATTTTGTTTTGTTTTTGTTAGGTATTTGATATTGTACTTAAAAAAGTAGTGGCATCTCATCAAATTGAGATCAAACAAAAGTATCCTCAAGAAGGATGGGTAGAACAAGATCCAAAAGAGATCCTTCAAGCTGTAATACAATGTATAAAAAAAACAGTCGAAAAATTAAAAGAGTTTGGCATAAGTCCATCAGATATCAAAGCAGTTGGTATTACAAATCAAAGAGAAACTACTTTACTTTGGGATAAAGAAACAGGAGAACCTTTGCATAACGCAATTGGTATTAAATATAATTAATTAATACAATTATCTAATTTAAGATAGAACTGAATTAATATTGTTTTTTATTTTCTTCAGTATGGTTAGATATGAGAACGACAACAACGATGGAAGACGTACTTGAAAGTATTCCAAATAAAACTAGGAATAAAAATTATTTAAAACCTCTTTGCGGTCTTCCAATGTCTCCTTACTTTAGTGCATTAAAAATACGATGGTTAATCGATAATGTACCACGTGTTAAGCAGGCTATTGAAGCACAAAGATGTGCTTTTGGAACAATTGATACTTGGTTGATATGGGTAAGTTAACTATTTTATAAGAGAATGTTTATTTATTAAGTGTCTTGTTCTTGGATTGATATATTTTCTATCTTTTAGAATCTTACCAAGGGACAATTACATATGACAGACGTATCTAATGCATCGCGTACAATGTTAATGAATATAGAGACTTTAAAATGGGATCCTTTATTATGTCGTTTCTTTGGAATACCTCAACATATCCTTCCACAAATAAAGTCAAGCGCTGAAGTATATGGTACTATTTCAAATCCTTCAGTTTTGGCTGGTATACCTATTGCAGGTGTAAGTTACATATGATCTTTAATACTGACAAGAACCCCAACCATGTAGAGAGAGAGAGAGAGAGAGAGAGAGAGAGAGAGAGAGAGNAGAGAGAGAGAGAGAGAGAGAGAGAGAGAGAGAGAGAGAGAGAGAGAGAGGGGGGACACCAATTTTTAAAAAATTTTACACAGTTGTAGAAGTTTATTAGGATCATACACTGTACAGGCAGTAAGACCTAATATTCGATCGTTTTCAAGAAAATAAAGGGAAAAGTTTTATATACATTTTGATAGATGGCGAAATAAATATTAAGAAATTATAGAAAAAATATTCATGAGTAGGCTAAAAAGTTTTAAACCTAGTAAACGACGATGGGCTGAAATTTTAAGCCTAACACAGTATGGACAATCATAAAACTCAACTGTGTAGAATTTTAAAAAAATGATGTTCTGTTTACTTGACTCTTCCCTTGTGAGTAGTATATAAACATTCCTGTCTAAATTTGTTTATAATTTATATTATATATTTATATATAATATTTATTATATATTTTGTAGTGCGTAGGTGATCAGCAAGGAGCTTTGTTAGGTCAGTTGTGTTTAAAACCAGGAGAGGCAAAAGCTACATATGGCACTGGCTGTTTTTTACTTTATAATACTGGAAATGTAGTAAGTATACATGTTATTTAAATTAATTATATAATAATGAATAATATTTTTTACATTGTTTATCTATTTATAATATTTTTCATTGTTTTCAGAAAGTTGACTCAACTCATGGCTTGATAACAACAATTGCTTATAAAATAGGAAAATCGCCAGCAGTTTATGCGTTAGAAGGATCAGTAGCAGTAGCAGGAGCTGCTTTATCTTGGCTGAGAGACAATTTAGAACTCTTTAGTAATTTTTCCCAGTCACAAGATATGGCAGAAAATGTCAGATGTTCCGGAGATGTATATTTTGTTCCTGCGTTTTCTGGTTTATATGCACCTTATTGGCAACAGGATGCACGCGGGTATATATTTTTATAAATTAAATTAAATAATATTTGATAAATTATATAACAATAATTGTACTATTATTTTTAGAGTTATCTGTGGTATTACTGAAGATACACAACACTATCATATTGTCAGAGCTGCTCTTGAAGCGGTATGTTTCCAAACAAGAGATATTTTAGAAGTTATGGCAAAAGATTCTGGTACGAAATTGACAACACTTCAAGTTGATGGTGGAATGACTGTAAATAATTTATTGATGCAACTTCAAGCAGATTTAACTGGAATAACCGTTGGTATATACGAATTTATTTTATTTAATTGTAAATAAAATTGTTGATGAAAATTTGCTCAATAAATATCACGTTTATATAACTATGTTATAGTAAGACCTAATATGGTAGAAACAACGGCATTAGGTGCAGCCATCTTGGCAGGTGTTGGAACTGGCTTAATTGATATTAATGATATAGATGTCTCGCAAGTTACGAAATTTACACCTGTGATAGGAGAAGATGGTAAAGAATTACATACATTATTATTATTATTATTATTATTATTAATGAGTATTGAAATATTTTTATAACTATGATATGTTACCTTTCTTATATTTTGTTTAGAACGAGATCTCAGATATTCCAAATGGAAAATGGCTATAGAAAGGTCCATGAAATGGGATAATTCTTCAACGTTGATGAACGATTAATTATTTGTATAAAACTTGTAAGTATTAGTTTACAAATTCTAGCGAATAATTGATATGTGCACAAAAGAAAGAATCATTTTTATAAAAGATACTCTAAACACATCTATACATATTTTCTTCTCTTGCTTGTAAAAAATATATTATTATCTATTATAATTTGTTATTGAACATAGAACAAAATTTTATATATTAAACAATACTTCTCGTATTTTTTACTATATATGTATTATATAAAAAATTCTACAAATGTTCAAACGTATTTTAATAAAGATTGACATTTAATTCAAAAAATTTACAAATATGATTTGATTTTATTTTTACTCCTAATCACTGTTTTGATCCTAAAGAGTATTAATTACGATAACTGGAGTAAAATGCGAAATAAAAATCATGAATATTTTTTATCATTATTTCAAAACAATTTGTGCAATACTATTATTATAACAAAAATATAAAAAACATATATTACTCTTTGATTGTGCATGTGATAATGTACGTTAACATATATATTATGTTCTAATAAATTTGTTCTTTTGATTTCCGTAACGTCGAACTTGCGTATTTCTTAGCTTAAAGAACTTGTTCTCACTAAGTGAATTTTCTGTTTCCTAAATGGCAAAAAAATATATATTATAGTACAAGTTATCATGTTCTTACAAATAAAAATGTATTTAATATATACCGCAATAGAGTTTTGAGTTGCTATAACATTTGACATTTGTGTTGGTGCATGTTGCGAAGATGATTTTTGCAATTCATTAAAAAGATCCTCTTTATCCTTTATTTAAGACAATATTGATTAGAATTATTCATCTGTCTTTGGTTTAATATAATGTTACAATTGGTTTTATTTATTTAAAAAGTACTTACATTCTGTAATTTTGTTTTCTTTTGAGGTAGAGAATTTACTGTTAGTGGAATTTCCAACATATCTACTTGCATTTCTTTTTGCTTATCACATTTAGCTAGCATATTTTTATATTTTTGCTCTGCTAAGATTAATTCCTTTTGATACTTTGCGTACTTGTTTTTTAATTCAGACTCGGCTTTTTCTTTATTCTTGGAAATGTTACTGGCACTTTTTTTTAACTTATTGCTATTATTTTCAGCTTTAGTTTCTTCGAGTGTTTCATTAAGTTTTGTAATTTCTTGTTTTAATTGTTCTATCGTTTTCTCCATTTCTATAGTATTAGTTTTAAATTCCTCTTTCAAAGCAGTTTCCTGCTTCTCTTGAATTTTTTTCTCAGATTGCTTTATATGCTATATAAAGAAAATAATTATAAAAGTAGCCTGCGAATATTTATAATATTAAATAATGTAAATGAAATACCTGAATTTGTGTTTGATATTGCGAATACATTTCTGCCTTTTCTTTTTGTAATGTATCTATTGCTTTCTGAAGTTTTGTAATAGTTTCATTTTCATTATTTTTTAACTGTTTTATAGTATTTCCTGCTTGTTCTAATTTATTTTTCGTATCTAATAAATTATTCTCAAAGTATCTACATTGTTCTACTTTTTGCTCAATACTTTGAGTTAATTCATTCTCTTTTTCTTTGTTTTTACTTATCACTTCTGAAAGTTGTTTTACCTATATTCAAATTTAAAAAAAAAAAAAAAAGAACACAGCAATCAATCATGGACGATAATGTAAAAATTTGTGTATCATATTTCTCATTACATACCTCGTTTGCTTTTTCTTGTATTTCTTTTTCTTTTTCTTTTTCTACATTTTCGAGTTTTTTAATTAATTCTGTATTATTAGATGACAGTGCTGTTATCTGATTACTGAATAGAAAATATAATAAAATAGAAAGATTAAAATATAGAAAATAGAATATAAAACAAAAATTATGTTCAATTAATGTAATATTTTCTTATATATTTATTATTACTTACATATAAGAATTCATTTTATTTTGCAATTTAGTAATGGTCGCTTCTTTTTCGGCTATTAAATCTATTGTATTTTTTGTTTTCTCTTCCATTTGTTTTATCGATAATTGTAATTGATCCCTTTCCTTTATAATAATTTCATGTTCCTAAAAAAAAGAAAAAAAAGAAAAAAAAAATTGGACATTATTAAACCATTCGAATTACCATTAATTTAATTTCGTGACATATGAGAAAATATACATTGATTAATTTTAGTTTCTCTTCTGTATGAGTACTCATTAAATAATTTTTTTCAAAATTTAATTTTTCTTCGAAACTTTTCGCTTGTTCCTCCAACATTTGTTTTACCGAGATCAATTCTTGTATTCTGTAAGATATTTGAAAATATATAACTATTGTATGTAATAATTTTCATGTTAACTAACACATATTTATAATGCATAAAGAACACTATTTACTTTTTTTCTTGCTTCATAAAGTTTTCTTCTACTTCGGCAATATACTTCTGATGTTCAGCATCTACGTTTGTAGGAAATAAATTAATAATTTAATTAAGAGCATACATATTGTAAAATACATTGTCATGATTAAATAACATACCTTTCGTTTTCATATCATGTATTTGTTGTTCTTGTCGTTCTACCGTTTTTTTTTGCATATTTGTTATGGTGTTATATGAAGCTGTTAAATGATTTATATGTTCTTGAAATGCTTTCATAGTCTCAGACATATAATTACAATAGTTTGTTATTGTATCTATAGATTCCCATGTAGAAGTTAATCTATGAAAAAAAAAAAAAAAGAAAAATACATTAAAATTGAGAACAAGTGAAATAATTTATGTAACTTTATTAATTTTTTTATGCTCTTTCTTTTGTTTCAGTTAATCAATTTGAAAAATGAACGATTTGATATAATAATGAAATAAATATTAATATATCTAACTTTTCTGATATTTCTTCTTTAACATTGAGTTCATTCTCAAGATTGGTAGAAAGTGTAATTATATTATCTTCCGCCTCTTGTAATTTCTTTTCTAAAATTTGTATTTTAAGATTTTGGTTATTCACTTGTTCGGTATCTATATTTGATCTGTACTCTTCAATCTGAAAATTTCATTCGTTAATAATAATAATAATAATAATAATAAAAATAACTTTAAATATTAAAATGATACTTACTTGTTTTGAAGAAATTTGCATTCCGGTATGTTTTGTCCATTGTCCTATTAAACTATCAACAAATCTATTGTTAGTCTGACCAACTTTTCTTAATTTTTCAGGACTATCTGTATGCTCTAAAAAACTTCCTTTACGTTTATTTTCTTCTGGTTGCATTATAAAGTTTTAAGATGATCGTAGAAAGAAATTATTTCTTATCGCAAATTATTAATAAAGAGAGTATGGAAAAAGAAATTACTATACTTAGTACATAACGTAATTAATAAAGAAAAAATAAATTTTTATTCTTTCCTAATTTAATTCTGTTGCACTTTCTCTATTTATATCATAATTTGATATAATATTTACGATATTGTAAACAATCATACAATAATATTTATAGAATATTTATAGAAAATGATCTTGATGTGCATAATTTCATTAATATACTATTAAATATGTACTAGTATTGTACACGCGACACTCTGTCGAAGATCTTTTGTCTTCTTTTTTTTTTAACAGCCAATTTGACCAATCATACTCTTTAGATATGTCAACATTCCAAGTGTACTGCTGAAGTTAATGAACATTTTGTTAATATCAATTAAACGATAAAATTTAATATTTATCATTAAATATTTATATTTTAAATACACACTCATACACACACACACACACATGCATATCACTATTTTAAAAAAACTTAATTTTTAATATGATTATTTTTATAAAAATATTTGTTGCCTTTTTTTAAACTTTATTCTGATTGGTAAAGAATAATATATGTATTTCTTATTATTAACTTTTTTTTTTAATAATGTTTAAATTATTTATAATTCCTTGTTTTATAATGTATATATTCAAGCTTACTTTATATTTGGAAAATATTATTATGATATATATATATTTTTTGTTTTGAAGACAGTAATTCTAAAAGCATTAGTTGAGTGACATTTTGTTTTATTCACAATATCAATGTGATACAAGTATAATGAATTTAATTATTTCACATTGCATAGAAAAAAGAGGTTTACCGTATTAGTGCCCATATATTAAAATTTATGTTACTTTAATAACTTTGTTCATTTCATTAGTACATACGATCTATTTTACAACATTACAAGTTTAACTCACAAAACTTTCCAATATTAATAACATTAAATATTATAATTTACATAGTAGGTGTAAAAAAAGATAATTCTTTTACAATACAATTGTATACAGTAAAAAATATCTATAACAATTTATTTGACTTTATGTTGTAATATTATAAAGTGTCTCTCTATCATTGTGATTTCGATTTATTCATTAATTAAATTACTCAGACTTAGTTTTTGTATCTTCTCGATAATGCAAAAATACTAAAGAAAATAGAAATACACCTCCCATCATTGAAAAAGCGCTGACATAGTATGGGAATGCACTTGGAATAAAACGTTCATATTGTGTATGCTGTAAAGGACGAACAGACACTTGAGTCGTACTGTATAAATGTGTCAAACCCATGCGAGTATAATCAACTTTAAATTGATATACTCCGTATACATCAGGAATCTTAAATCTTGCTTCATAGTGCCCTTTGCCGGTTGGCTTCATGGTCATGCGAATGAACGGATCAATTCGCACAAATTCCAATTGTAGGTCGTTAGTTTCATAAGGAACCCATTTATCACCAGATAGTTTTTCTACATCAATGGAATACACAACATCATCTTTTACTGTATAGGCTGGAGGTGGTTGTATTTCTCCAACTCTATGATGGTGAACAGCAGAAACTCGTATTACTCCATTTTCTTTAAAGACCCATTTAGTCATAGCTTTAGCTACTGCTTCATTTCCTGATTTTTCATATTTTTTATCACCTAAATATACAAAATTTTATTTTACATTGGAACAAATATTTTGGCGAGTATATTGATACAAGTTGATATTTTACCTTGTACTTTTTGAACTGATTTGGTAAATGCTTCATCGCTAAAGAAGAAGAGCGAACCAGAGAATAATACTCTAGCATTATTTCTAGCTTGCAAAGCTCCGATTAATAAAGTATTTTTACCAACAGCATGAGGATATTCTTTGATTGGATTGTAAGGATTATAAGAATAAGCAGAATTAGCTGCAGTTAATAAACGTAGTAGTAAAGGATTGTTAGCATCTGCTATTAATCCAGTTCCTTCATATAATAATGGAGGAATATTTTTACTTCCTACGATAACAGAAGCATCTATTAAGTTGGTCGGATTTGCTACTATCATAGTATGATAGCCACTGTCTGAAACATCATAATTCATATGATCAATAACAGAAGCTCCTTCTTCATCAATTTCGAAACCACATTCTGATGCCAGTTCACGTAATGCATCTCCTGACTGAGAGGATCCTGCAACCAGTACATTTCCACCTCCATCGATAAAGTCTGTAATAACGTCTACGCTTAAAGCACCACCGAATTCTTCTATGGATGGTGCGAAAATAATTAAGTGCTGATACAAATATTCTCCATACTTTGAAAGTTGTAAACTAGCATCATCAGCTAATTTAAATGTTAAACTATATCCACCATCTGTAATTACAAATGCATAGATAAAAATATTGAACAAGTGTATTTCATTGTAAATATAAAGATTCTTTTTATAAATATTACTTCAATTTCTTTCTGATATAAAGTAATTAAAAGATTAATCATAACTGTCAGTGACAGAAAATATGAGTGTTTATATACCTTGTAACGTTCTGAAAAATATGGAATGTGTTTCTTTGATTGCAAGGTTATCAAGCAATACTAGAGTTGGTCCACCGGCATTCGCAAAAGCGAAAATACAGAAAAAACATAAATATTTAAATGTTAAGTTCATTTTGGTTAACAGTTACGATATTGCCACGAGACACAACCAGTGCTGTCGTGTAAATGTGCGTAGGGAATTTAGTTAACGTTTTAAAGGGAAACAAAATCTGGAGTAAAAATCTCTCCTGATTGAAGCACTACCTAGTAGTCAATTTCGAAACTTGTTATTTCCTCTTTCTCTTTCTTTCTCTTTCTCTCTCTTTTTCTCTTTTTCTCTTATTAGCAGTAGCGGCTCGTGGCTTTAAATGGTAGGGGTGTTAATTAAACTATTCTGATACTAATTATATTGTTTTGTTTCGGTCAAGAATTAAAAGCTTAGGGGAATTTATTGTTGATATAAAGCATTATAAAACTAGGAGTGATGAACATATTTAAACACACTGAATATAATTTTTATTTTCATTTTTTACTTTCCTTCACTTAATCATTTTTATTAATTTATTTTATTTATATTTATTAATTAAGTCGTATATAGTTATATTATTCAGATACTTGATTTTCCTCTTCTTTAATATGATTTTTTATCCAATCTAGATAATTAAATACACGAGTAAAAACGTCAGGTAGATTTCTTGCACATGGAATACCCCAAGAAACAATTCCGATTTGTTCGTCTCCGTCGATAAGAGGACCACCAGAGTCACCCTGTATATTACCGACCGAGTATTATTTGAAATATCTTATAATCATTTTTTCAATAGCAAAATAAAAAATAAATACAAAGAACGTACATGACAAGCACCTTGTCCGAATTGATTTAAAGTACAAATGTTAGAGTCTGTAACAGGAATTCTGGTAATCATTACCATTGTGGCACACTTTTGTTGATTGATTACTTTTAATTTAATATGCTGAAGTTCGTTTGGTGAATTTCCAGGATACTGAAATGTGTCGGTAATACAGTACATACAAATGATATTTTTAAAAATACATCTTTAAAATAAAGTTAATATAATATAAAATTATTATATAATATAAAATATACTTACACTTGTTCTACCCCAACCTGACAATGTAACATAACTGTCAGTTTTTTGATAATTTTCTATCGGTAAATTAATTGGTTTAACTTTTTCAGTAAATTCAATATCTTTATCGAGTTTAATTAATCCAATATCATTTTTCACTTTTCGTGGATCATATTCCTCGTGTGCTATTGTTACATTTGCTTGATACATGTCACCACCTTTGTCTAAGGTATTAGTTCCTAGTACAACGGCTATATTGCTAGCTTCTAATCTGTTTTCATTTAATTAACGACATAATTATAAATTGTATAATGTCTATAATACACAAATATTTTTTTACATTTAATCATTAGAATACGTCGCATCGTTCACTCTAAGAATTTTTCATTCTAATATTACTTCCTTATGAATATTAAGAATATTTAATACGTAAACTTACCCAGCAAGACAATGAGCTGCTGTAAGGATCCATCGTTTATTTAAAACCGAACCTCCACAGAAGTGTTTTTTTTTATAACGAAGAGAAGCTTGATGTGGATATTGTCCTTCTTCTGCGGTTAAACCTCCGACAATTTTAGGAGCTGTCGAGTCGGCTGTTTTTTAAAGAAATAAAAATTAAAAAAATTGTTTTTTTTAATGATAATACTAACTGGCATTATAAAATATAGTGTTGCTCACCTAATGCATCGTATATAGTGATTATACTACAAATATAAAGAAATATCAACATTTTGAATAGAATCGAGTAATGATACGTCTATTAATTGTAAGCTGTGTTTTCCTACTATTGTTCCGAAATTCTTGCAACTTATATATATATATATACATATAAGGGACAGGTGTCATTTGCATTGAATATCAACTCCTCAAAAAGGATATTTAAATTTAGGTCAGATATAAGTGACAAAAAATTACATCTTAAATGTATCTCACGTAGAACGAGATAACTGAAAGATATACCGACGGTATATTACTTATTTTACCGGAAGGGTACTATCGTGAGGTCTAAGAATATTGTTTGTAAAATAAAAAAAAAAAATGAATGCTTATTGCATAATTTAAAAATATTTGCGAATTAGAACAAAAAAAGTAATCAATTAAATGGTTAAATGACAATTTTAATTATTGATTCAAATATTTATAAGGGTAATAATATATGAGAATAATAATATTTATTTTGTTATTTATAATTATAATTATTAATTGTTACGATTGTACAATTAAATTATTTCTATTGTTTTGTATTATTACACGTAATGTGTGAAAATTAATTTTATAATAGATCAATTATTTTTTACCCTTATAATATTTCGATAAAATGTGTAATTCAAGTTTCTAGTGCCA
This sequence comes from Polistes dominula, assembly GCF_001465965.1. The sequence goes on along the minus strand of NW_015149075.1, from coordinate 195,693 downwards.
TCTTGAGTCGGTATTGGAACTTACTACTGAAGTCAATTGATGGTTAAATTTTCGGATTTTTATATTGTAATGATTATTGTTATGTTCTATTGATTGTTCTTCTTAAGCTAAATATATTGTATTTAATATAATAATAGATTATTTCATTAAAAATAATGCCAATATTTGTGAATTTTACTTTCTTTATGTGAAAACTATAACCTAAAAAAAAGTGACTGGTGGTGTGACAGCTGTGCTGAGTGTACTTTTTTAACAACGTGTTATCTGTGCACATGCCGCATTTCAAATACATTTACCGTGTAAAGTATTAATTTATTTTAATTGACAATGACTGCAGAAATTGTAGAAATTGAAGCATTGTCCATAAATGGAACTGGCGACGAAGAAGATGTTGTAACACCTTGGAATGTTACGAGCAAAAATGACACCGGAATTGATTATGACAAATTAATAAGTAGGTAGTGAATCATGCATTTAATATGACAAGAAATTTTGCATATTTTTTTATTACAATTTTGTTTAGCTATTCGATGTTACTAAATTTTACTATTATCCTTTTATACAATTTTCAAACTTTGTCAATTTTATTTACAAATATTTGTATTATTTCAGAAAAATTCGGAAGTTCCAAGATAGACGATGAATTAATAAATAGATTTGAAAAGATAACGCAAAAGAGGCCTCATCATTTTCTAAGAAGAGGAATATTTTTCTCTCATCGTGATATGCATACTATATTAAATCTTTACGAACAAGGAAAACCATTTTATCTTTATACGGGTAGAGGTCCTAGTTCAGATTCTATGCATATAGGACATTTGATACCATTTATGTTTTGTAAGTGGTTACAAGATGTCTTCGATGTTCCTTTGGTGATTCAGTTGACGGATGATGAAAAAGCTATATGGAAAAACATTGATATAGAAAGCGCTATTAAGTTAGCACATAATAATGCGAAAGATATTATTGCTTGCGGCTTTAATTTATCTAAAACATTTATCTTTTCTAATTTAGAACACATTGGAAATAACCCAGCATTTTATCAAAATATGATAAGGGTACAACGATGTGTTACGTATAATCAAGTGAAAGGTATTTTTGGTTTTGGTGACAGTGATCCTATTGGAAAGATTGCATTCCCACCGACGCAGGCTGCGCCAGCAATCTCTGGAACATTTCCTTTTATTTTTCAAGATAAAAAGGTTGCTTGCTTAATACCATGTGCTATAGATCAAGATCCATATTTTCGAATGACAAGAGATGTAACGCCTAAAATTGGATATCCAAAACCCGCTCTGTTACACTCCACTTTCTTTCCAGCATTACAAGGCTCTAAGACAAAAATGTCTGCAAGCGATAATCTCACAGCAGTATTTTTAACGGATACACCTAAGCAAATTAAGAATAAAATTAATAAGTACGCATTTTCTGGCGGACAAGCCACTGTAGAAGAACACAGGCGGTTAGGTGGAAACTGTGAAGTAGACGTTTCCTATCAATGGTTACGATTTTTCTTAGAAGATGATGAAAAATTAAAGAAGATCAGAGAAGTAAGTTTGTAATCATAAATAATTTCATTAAATCATTTTATTTTATGATTTACAAATAATCATAAAATTCAATATTTCTAGGGTTATACCAGCGGACAAATTCTATCAGGAGAAATCAAGAAAGAGTTAATCGAAGTCTTACAACCTCTCGTTGCTAAACATCAAGAAGCCAGAAGTAAAATAACGGATGATATCTTAAAGGAATTTATGAAACCGCGAGATTTAGGTTTTGTATATAAATCATAGTTATGTTAGACAGTTAACATTTCGTACAAAACGTCCTTGTTTGCGAGCTGAATTGAACTATTGCTAATTTTAAGTTAATTTATCGTTAAACACACAAGCACAAGTTTAAGTGTCTTAATACAGGTATTCGGGCCTTAAGGAAGTAATTTACGATGTTAATAAAATTAATTTAATTTTTCGATTATATTCACGTTTATCTATAAAACCCATGTCGTGAATCTCTTCCTCAACTATAAATATAATTATGTAGCTTTAATATATAGAGATAGATCGCGAAATAAATCAGAATTTGGTAAGAAGTAAATAATATGAAATAACAATTGATAAAACGCTAAAATACTAGTAACGAAATATAACATATGTGTTTTATTTTATGAAACGTTTGAAGGGTATAGTCATAATAGAAAATATAGTAGTACGCAAAACTTTCATCCTTCCGTTAACAAACGATTCGGCCAAGAAGCTTTTCAATTGGATGGACTCAGCCGCAAGAAAACATTTTGGTGGTATGAGAAAGGGTTTCTATAAGGATGTGGATCAAGTAAAGTCGGCGATGTGAAGATATCTCAACGGAAATTCGAAGATATAGTGCGTTGGTGTCGGGTGGACGGAAAAAGTAGGATTGGAGGATAGAGAAGAAGAAGAAGAAGAAGAAGAAGAAAAAGAAGTAAAAGGAGAGAAAGAGAGAGAGAGAGAGAGAGAGAGAGAGAGAGAGAGAGAGAAAAAGGGAGGGAAGGAAGAAGAGAAAGGGTGTAGAAATGCAAATGGGAAGTCCAGTGTTTCCAGCACTCTTCGAAAATTGCGTAGCAGAGCCAGAATTTTATATCAAACAGTTCAACGTTCGCCGAGTAACCAGAGCCAATTTTGTCCGATAGTTATTTTCCGTGCCAACCCTTTTTCAAAGCTTTATGTTGATATTATTCCCAGACTTTTGGATAATAACGAACTCATCTAGGATTATTTATATTGAAAGGATTATATACCGATCGAATGTGTAAGAAATCGAATAATAATAGAGTATTCCTCATATATATTTATGTATCTATTACATACATATTTATATATTATATACATACATCGAATAGCTTTTTTTGTTCTTCAAAGTTTATTCTACAAAGATGAATAAATATTTATATCATTTTTATCGAAAGCGGGGTGAGAGGTTGAAAAAAAAAAACCACGTATTTTGTAATAACGTTGCGACCGAAGGCTAACAAGTGACAGAGAAACAATGGCTAAAAGGATCTCGCAATAAAGTCATCCCCGACTATATTACTTGCAAAGAGTATATCCCTTGCTAAAGATTCAACGGATAATCTTTATTATATGAGTTTGCTTTAATACTATGTATATATATAGATATATATATACATACATATGTGTCACAAGGGACTGCGAAAGTACTTAAATAAAATTGTTCTTTTTTTTTTTTTTTTCTTTAGCACATCGTTCTACTCGTTATTTCTTTGTAAAAATGCGAGTATACATATATGAACCGTTCACAGGGCCAAAGTGGATTAACTCCGGCTTAAATATTTTTTGTTTAATATTAGTATAGAAGCACTTTATTGATGCTTTATTCTTTAGATTTAAAATAAATTTCCTTAATAATTATACTTAATGTTATATAAAATGACAACAAAATTTTCTGATCTTTGAGTAATAAATGATATAATAATGAATGTAATTTTATTTTATCCCCTACTTTTTGTTTTGTGAAGTTAATCAATTTGGAAAATGAGCGGCACAGCCATTGGTACGGTAATACGTTAATAAACTTAAAAAGAAAGAAAAGAAGAAGGAGAACAGACAGAAAGACATAAATAAAGATAAACGAGGACATGAAGAATTCGATAGATCGTAAGTATTATCGACTCATTATCTTATCACATGGAGACTGTTGAGAAGAACCCATAAATTAAAAATTGGTCTATTATTTAAATTCTGATACTATTATTTCACAATTGAAACAAATTTATAATAATTTCCAGATTTATACAAACCAAGATATCGAATTCAAATTATTTTACAATTATCGTTTGTTATACCTGATGTAATATTTAAAAATGTGAAATATTATTTAAGTGTTAGTTTAATACAATACAGGAATGGAGAATATTATTTAAATTAATAATAATTACCTGAAATGATGAAATATTAAAGTATACGAACACGGAGAGAAAGTGTTTCGTTGTTTATAGGTCGAGTTCGAAAAAATAATACTAAATAATCATATGCCAAAGTCAATATAGCTTGTGGTATTATTGACGTCAACACCCCCACTCCGAATTTAAAGATATTGTTTATTTAAGATTACATATATGAAAATTACCGTTCATTTTTCAGGATATATTGTTTGAACAAATGTATAATAATCTAATTAATGTAGTTTAATATATATGACGGATTAAAGATATTGTTTAAATGAATGTTAATTAATTAAAAGTATTAATTATATGATCAAATTTTGAGATTTATGCGAACTGAGTTATCGAATGAACATTTTACCATGATCGTTTTTCTTGTATTTATGATGTAGGAACCGTTATGTGTTTAAAAAGGGCTGCAATCGTAGGGATTCAAAAAAGCATAGTTTTATTTTTCACAAAAATGACGAAACTACCTTCCAATCTCTTACGCAGTTAGTACAAACAAAAACAATGTTCTCCGTTTCATAGCTTGTTCCTCGACAACGACAAACTTTTATACGAAATATTTTTTGCTATCAATAAAACAGTAGAAATTTGTAAGATGGCAGGTCTCAGCTGACCCATACACTAGTATACCATACTATTTTATACGTTTAAATCTGTTTTATTTCTTTCAGTTATTCTTTTAGAAAATTTGGAGTCTAGAATTTATGTGAATACTTTTCGCAGGGAGAAAGTACGACTACCATGTTACGAGAATATTTTTTAAGAGAGAGGGAAAGAATAAAACTTATATAATTTCTCAGAAGTAACCGCGTCTCTCTTGGTCGTCCTCCTATCCCGAGGCAGTCGTTATAGTTACACCGTATATTGTCTCGAAACAATGGTGAGGTGGCAAAACAAAGGCATAAGCGAGAAAAAAGGTCAAAGAAGAGACCCCGGTGAAATATAATAATACTCGCGGAGCGAGAAAGCTCGCGTTTCGTCCTAGCGGTTTAACCCTCTCTTTCTCTTTATATATATATACGTACTTATACATATATATATATATATGTACACATACATATAATTCTCATTTCATCCCTCATTCTTACTCTTTAACTGTCTCTTTTTTTTTTGTCTATCCGCGGAATAATTTCAGATATACTGACAATAAGTTAAAAGAACTGTTTCGAGGGTGGACGAGTAGTACGCGTCGACGTCTCTATATCGTAAATTATTTTCTTCTCGGACGTGTATCCGTGTAGCGATAAATTCAGGATATCATTTTTCGACGTTGTTCTATGATTTATTTGACATAGCCATCGTCATCGTCGTGAACTCCAGATTCTATTTTACACTTGTGATATACATACGATATAGATTTGAATTCAATATTCCCAAAGTTTCTTTTTTTTTTTCTTTTTTTTTTTTTTTGAAGTGAAAACTTCTTTAGAATGGGGGTGATTTGAAAAAATGAAACACTGCAGCGATGCAGCGGCCATGATACTAAGAAGAGAAAAAGAGACAAATAAATAGGATTGAACCTACGAGAGAATGAGACAGAATATAGCTATATAGTTTTTCCTATTCTCGGTCTCCTTTTTATGCGATGCGTTGGAGAACATATACATAAACATACACATGATTTTAAGTCATGGATCGTTCTCCAATTAAAATTATGAACAACTTTCTAATCTTTTATTATTTTTACGACGATCATTAAGTGTCTAACATTGATTAATTTCAATTTTTAAATATTTACTTTTCATATAAGATATTAAATATTATTCTAAAAATATGCATTAATTAATTAAAAAATTAAAATTAAATTTGTATCATTATTTATAAAAAATATTACGTCTGTAGGTATGCAACCCTCCAGACACACTTGAAAATGTTGCTTGCGAGTGCCATCTGTTGGGACGGAATTTTTTTTTCAGTCCAAACTGTTTATACACGCATGTATTAGGGGTTGCCTATCTTTCGGGCAGAAAAAAAATTCCGTCCCAACAGATGGCGCTCGTAAGCAACATTTTCAAAGTGTGTCTGGAGGGTTGCATCCTTATGGGCGCGCATTTTTATAATTATCAAATAAATAATTGGAAAAGAAGTATAAAATAATATTATAATAATATTATATAATAAATTATCCTGTTTCTGGTAACTATGCGCTCATCTCATTCTCTTGAAACTTGATTTATTAAAGGTTTCACTTCTAACTTCTATGATCCGCACACATGCTTTTTTTTCCAAACTAATCAATAATTTTTCTCTCTCATTCTAATGATCGTGTCTTGAAGTAGTTAACAAATTTAAATGATTAAAAATATTCTTTTAATTTATCTAATAATAATTATTATTATTATCGAGTTTATCCTGCAAAATAAATATAAATAATATTAATAATTAATAATAATAATCGCAAGAATTTGTTACAGGATATTAGAAGTAAGACAAACAAATTTTAATATCAATTTTTATCGGAAATGAAATATTTCTTTTTTTTCTGCGTTGACATTTAAATAACTTAAAATATAGCCATATTTTTTATTCACTGCTTGTGTGACTCCATTCAATAAGAGAAGATTTTTTAATTTTCTGTTTTCTCATGACAGCACGTGCTGAATGCACGAAAGAACATCTCATCCCCTATTAACCCACATTTCGAAGTATGGCGTTTAGTTATGTTGTAGGTATAGTGGGTAGTAGTATAGGGAGATGTTAAGTTTTCCTATCCCTCACCAAATGCTATATCCGACGGTTTAATGTTCTCGGATTTTCCTTGAGTAGTTGTAAGGATGATACATCTATGGTATACGTTAAGCTATCGTGTTTGGGTTTTCTATTAGGTTAATCAAGACCGTGACTATGAATATAGGGAGTTGATGCTACTACGTATGGAGAGAAATACGGTTTGGAAGAAGGACTCTCATACTTCCTCTCTTCACCTTTCCCTTTACATTCCTATCATACACCCTCTTGATATCCTCTTTGCACCCTATACGTCGTCTCTGGATTGTCTATGTTCTACCATGATCGCGTATCTATGGCGAAATCGATGCCCTCGCGAGAATAGTGTTGAAGCTGACCCGAGATAGATATATTGATAGAAATAGTGTGAGAGAGAGTGAGAGAGAGTGAGATAGTGAGAGTGTGAGGATAACGTGAACATGTCGATACCTCAACTAACGTTGAGGATACGCACGCGGAATCCAGGGACGTCAAACCTTTGCTATGTCGACGCTATGTCGTTCAAGTACATGCAACTCAGCTTCGTTTTATTCCAATGCCGTTCGTGCGATTGACGTGCTACAATGATGACTTTACCTACCTCCGAGAGTCGGATTATTCGATCTGTATATTATAGAAATGTAAGTATCGATGTATGTATGCATGTATGTATGTATGTATGTATATATAGAAGTATGAGCATATGGGTGTGTATATAAATAATAAATGCAAATTTTATGAAGTTGATTACAAATTATATTTGAAAGAAGATAAGAAGTCTTGCAACGTGACTATTTTACTTACAATTAAACTTTTTATTCCGATGAAAATATCATAATATTAAATATTTTTAGAATTATCTCTCGCGGAAATGATTTATAAAATATTGAATATTGTTGCTTGTTTAAAGTATTTATCGTGAATTAATGAAATGAAATGGAAATAGAATAAATTTTCAAAGTGAACAAAACCAATGAAAAAATGTTTCCCGAGATTAATATATAATTACTTACGTATTACATATTTCAACCTATATCTATATTTGCTTTCCATAATTCCATAATAACCACGAATATATATTCGTTAAGTAACGTATTAAATATTTTTTTCCCCTCCCATTCTCTTTCTTCTCGTTTGCATTATAAAATATTAATCATTATGGGTTGAGTAATAACAATGATCAAATAAATTCTATTTCAACAAAACAGCTGAACATTTGATTATTTGAACAATACCACGTATTGCCATTTTCGTTTTCCTTAACGTAATGCAAATCATCATTATCGTTGATTTTTATATATCCGGCGTGCTTGTATTATCGTGTAATTTCATATTTTCACGAATAAATTCGCTAAGTTAATGGTTACGAGAATTAAATTTGTTTTATCGATGTTTACAATCTGGCGAGATTCTTTTTCAAACTCGGATGAAACAATTTTAACACGTTTTCAGTGAATTTTAATCGATCGTGATTCAATTTCATTGCTATTAAAATATCATTATAGTATTCAGGATTAAAACGTGAAATATATGTTTATACGCGTGTAAATTATATTAGTATGTCTATCAATACGAAAGGAAGAGAAAAAACACGGTAGAAGTGAAACCTTGAAAGAAAACCAAACTTTGAGACGTAAGTATATCGAAACAATTGAATTGTAATACAGCGCCATCTATTGAAAGAACCTTACAGAACTTAGATAACCTCTAAATTAAAAATCTTTAAATTAGTAATAAAAAATAATTAAAAAAAAAAAAAAAACATCGCGATAAAAATTGTGCTATGTGCTAAGTTGGAAAAAAATCATGTGAAATAAAATAAATTTGATTAAAATAAGTTGAGTAGTTTCGGAATTATTAGTGGACAAACATATTGTGACAATGAATTTTTATCAATAGAATTTTATTAATTAATTAATTAATATATAGAATTAAATTATATATTGAATTTTATTAATTAATTAATTATTTTTGTTTCATCGATTTCATCGGTTCTTCCGTTTCACGATTTTCAAATCACCCTGATTCTAAAGAAGTTTTCACTTCAAAAAAATAACTCAACATACGAATTAAAAGGACACGATATATATATATATATATATAGTAATTGTTGACGGGACAAATCCTCGTATCAAAATCATATTTTAACGAAAATGATACTCTTGTTTCGCGATAATTCGAATCGACGTATATTTAAAAAGTTATCTTCGTTTGAAACATTTAATAATTTTCTTGAAACTTTTGCAGAGAAACATATTTTTCTTTTATTTTAATTTTAATTTTGTTTTTTTTTTGTTGATGTTTTCTTCTTCTCTTTTTTTTTTTTTTAATGCATTTCGTAACAATTTTGTTCGAGTCAGGACATTTTTTGCTAGGAATAGAAGTCAAATAGAACTGAGAAAGGGTGGTAACAAGGGAAAGGAAGAAGTAGAGCGTAAGAAAGAAAGAAAGAAAGATAGAATGAGAGAGAGAGAGAGAGAGAGAGAGAGAGAGAGAGAGTGAGAGAGAGAAAGAAAAAGGAGAGCAAGAACTAGAGAGAGAGAGAGAGAAAGAGCGAGAGAGATAGATGTCACATTCCAAGGACATTCCTAGAAATTCGCAGGACTTAGAAAATTTGTAACTTTATAACTTTGGCAATTTCGGTACGCTCTCAACGACCACGACGAGAAAGTATTAAGTAGGGTGATGTATGTCAGTAATATACTTAAGGCGAATGTCCGCCGGGATTTTAAAGCTGACACTTTGGATCAACGTGGTTCCACGAGAAGTCTTGTATAAGTTTGCTCGCGCGTAATAAGGCAGGGATATTTTTAAAAAGTGTAAAAATGTGAATCCTTGTGCTTCACACTGTTCTCGCTTTTTTAACTACCTGTCGTTTAAATTTATTTTATTATTTTCATTCATTAAATTTGGATTGTTTTGTTGTATTTATTACTCGAGGGCCTAAGATTCGTAGATTTAAATTGTTACTTTCTTGGTGTTAATAAAATTTGGTTTTATAATATTATAGATATATATATATAAAAAAAAAATAAGAGATAAATATGCAATGTCAGAGATTATGATCGTTGATTAATAGATAAGGAAGGTAACGATGTTTTAAATTAACATATATTATGGATACATCGCTTGAGGTACCGATCCAAATGAGATAAGAATATCGTCAACGAATTTTTTGTTATTTTCAAATTGTGAATAAAAGAGCAACGATCATAAATTGATGATAATTTCTCCCTTTCTTTTTCTCTCCTTGATTTTCATTCGTATTGTTAAGAAACGATTGTATATTTTCCGACTATAAAAGTTAAAAGGTTGGACTTTTATAATAGGAGATAACACTGATAAGATTCTTCTAGTATACAAAGTAACGCAAGGGTGACTGTGGAACAACCCTAATATATCTCGTGTAAGGACTTTAATTATTATATCGAGTATGCTTAAAAGGGTTGATTATCATAGTTTTAATACATTGAGCGAATAAGTATATTATCAAGTAATTTTTGAAACACGTGTATGAAACGTAAATATACGTAAAAATTAGTGTAATATATACGAATAAATGTATACAAATTTATAATAATTAACGACGATTCGTAAATGATGTAAAACAATTCATATGTGTATATATATATATGTATATAGCTTGGATAAAATATTCGATGGAAAAATTGGAATTATTTTGAATTTGTGAGATGAATGAGAGAGATTTGTATATGCGAGAGAATGAAAAACAGAATAAATATATATATATATATAAAAATAATATGATCGAAAGCAAGAGCTCACGTCTCATCACGAGTCGGTTTTATCTTCTCCTCTTCTCCGTTTTGACGATCAACTTTATCGAAAGTTCCAAATAAAATAATATTTTCGTTGGATACGTGCGTTTTTCGTTTTTCCAGTAATTGGCAGCGACGATGTACGCTTTCAAAATGACTGGACGTTATTGCGTGGATACTTCACGCTCGATTTTCGAGTGTCAATTAAAATATGTGATGGGAAATGTCGAAACAATGCATCTGCCAGTTAACTGTACCCACGAGACTATCGAACCGATCGAGCTATCGACCAATACAAATAGACGACTGCTTTATATTTCTCCATCTCTCCCTCTCTCATTTTACATCTATCCATATTTTTTCAATCCAGGTTTGTTTTTTAATATACAGGATCATCGTTTTGAATGAAAAGTTAGAGAAAGCGAACATTGTGTTCGGTCTTTCAGTTAACGATTTATTTCTAATAGATTTAACATTTAGTTTTAATAAATCATTCATTGGACAGTAAAATAAAAAAAGAGGCGACAAGGGGGTAATAAAATTTGTATATTCTGTTATTTTTAAAGATTACAATACTAATGGTGAATTGAGCGTGCCATTACAATTTAGTTTTTGTCAATTTTATCTAATTATTATTTCATTGAACGAAAAAATGCACACAACATAAATCAAGAATAATAGCTTCTACTATTCGACTATGATGTATTAAGATAAAATCAATTTAATTTCCTAAATTAGTTTTCCCCACATTGAGATTAAGCTTTTTTGTATCCGAAAACGATAAATTCAGTCCAATATATCAAAATTCTTCGAGCTCGTTTTCAAGATCCTATTGATAAATATATATGAATATAGAAGAATTGTTCGTTTAATGATATAGGATTCTTTCTACGTATAAATCACAACTATTAGATCGTGTCTCGTATTTTAGAAAACACATCTAGTTTTATCTTGAAATTATTTGATTCGAATATATAATCTCTCTTAATTAGTACGGATAATCGAAATTGTGGATATTACCGGAGTCGAATCGAATCGGATTAGATATTGGATATAAATTGTTCAAAAAGAGAAGTCCCCCTTCGGGTCTCGAAACAATCCTTTATTCAGGTACGGTTCAATGCCCTTATCAAAAGGACCGCCAATTTCAGGGGAGAGGAATCAGAAAGAAAGCAGAAGGTAAGCAGGTAGACAGACGAGCATGCAAGTAAACTAGCAAACAAGCTAGCAGGGAGCAGGCAATCGGACAGGAAAGGTCGACAGTCATCGAAACGGCCCCATGAATGGTCGTTTCTTAACGGACAGGCGATAGCCGACCGACATGGTAGAAAAGAAAAGAAAGAATGTTGTAACAGAGGGTTTCTTTTTGGATCCCTTCTATAAAACATCGCGGCAGATCGTCTTTTTCGATAAGAAGGATCTTATAGTAACGTAGCTGTCAAGTCGTTTAATTAAGGAATCTCAGGAATATCGCTACTAACAATTCAAGGTATAAGTACTTACAGTAGGATGAAACATGCGGATATTTGATATGATCTAAACGATTTCAAACAAACGATTTGGAACGAGATTGGTATCGAGATTAATACCGTACAATACAATGATTTCTAATCGGTTTCGAGTATACGTTTGTAAAAGCTATGACCTATCAAATACGTTCATGGTTAAGCAAAGCTAACTGGATAATTACTTTGGATATGATTCTATCGTTAACAGCTGACACCAATGTGCGTACACCTATTGGAGCCTCTTGCATAAATTTTGAAAGATCTCACGGCGAGATTGTTTATCGATAGTTCAACGATAAAGGTTGAGTTGCTTGATCGAACGTAAATTGATTTTCTCTACTTTTCCACGGAGAACCGATTTTATCGAGTTTAACATCGCGAAATATTATCGACGTATTTCTATTCTCTTTGCTGGTGGTTTAGAAACGGAGAGTGTCTGTTCGTTCACCGAGAGCTTATCTCTCGTCCCTTCAAATTATTTTCCCATAATAAGCCTTTCATGACTTACCAAGCGTGGTATTGAAAGGGCAGCGAGAGAGAATGAGAGAATTGGTGTAAAGGAGAGAGAGAGAGAGAGAGAAAAAGAGACTGCAGGTGGTAATATGGTAATCAGGTCTCAAACCTGTTTACGGTTATCTCTTCTTCTGATAAAGAAAAGGAGAGCATCCATGGATTTTAAACTGGTAGGACTGCTCTGGCAAGGCCGAGTGTTGTAAGAAATCCGATATGCTTGTCCGTTCTCCTTTGGTATATATATATATATATACATATATGTATATATACTCACACATACGTTAGAACTGCATCCGTTAATTAAAAAGCAACGATTTTGAGACACGATTAAAAGTTGTAGAACAGATAAGATTAAAATGAATAATCCTATTTGAATATCGAGTATGCAAGAAAAGTTCAAGTATCGATCTTGTTAAAGAATAACGATAAAATCACCAACGATTGATGGAAAAAGTAACTTTTTAGTCAGGATTGTACTCGAATTTCTCTTTGATGAATTTTCAACAATATCCTATCTACCTTTAGCAATATGCTAAAGGAGAAAACACAGTGGTAAATATATCGGCATATTTATCTTTCATCTTCCATCTTCCGCGTTATCATGAAAGCAATTTCTGTCGACTCTGACGGAAATTTCATTCTGTTTTAGACAGATATTCCCGTCCGGTTTGCGCCTCATCGTCAATTTCAAAATTCTTTTTGTAGCTTCCTCTTTTTCCTTCTTCTAACATAAGTACGATAGCCTAGACCCTTGTAAAAATTGTAAACGAAGACAAATTTCCAAATATACAAATAGATGCCCTTTTTTGTATGAATAAAGTTGGTTAGAAAGAAAAATTACATAAATGCTGATAGCCACGTTTATTATATGTGTCTACCAAGTATTATATGCAAATATGTATATGCATGTAGCATACAGGGTGATTCACCAGCTCGTGCCATCTAAATGGCTCCGAAAGTACGATAGTAGCAGAAAAGTGGATAAGGAAACAGTTGCATGAAAAATTCAAGAATATAATATGATGACATTAGTATTTTTTTGCTAGGTTGAGTCGTTTTTGAGATTTATTGGTCAATTTTAATTTTTTTAAATACTATATTATATTTTTATTCTTATTTTCGGATAACGGCTGTCAAGACGAATCTAATGATGTGCAACATTACTTTCGGATCTATTTCGATTGCAAGAGCTGGTGAATTACCCTGTACATATATATATTTATACAAGGTGTCCCAGTTGAAGGAGCTCAAGTAAGACTTGCGGGCCAAGTAAGGCTATTTTTTCTCCTGTTATAAGGTACAACATAAAAAAAAGTGCACATTTATAGGGTAAGAAATATCGAGGCGTTTGAAAAATCCATAAAAAAGAACCATGCAAGAAACTTGATTTTCCATGATGAATTTCTTTTGAAACCAATCAAAGTATGTCTTAAACAGTTTTCATTTCATTAATTTCAAAGAAAATACCTGGGTGGTCTCCTTCAGCTCGGACACCCTATATATATATACATACGCAATCGATTCGCGGAAAACCGATGAAAATAAATCGTAGAGTAATTCAACGATTACGTTCGAATAAAAGTGACCAATTTATCTTCGATAATCGATGTTTCGCGTGACCTAAAAACGGCTTTTAATTCAGATCGAACGTGTAATAACGTTGTAGTTAACTTTTTAGTCGCCATCTAACGTTTTCTATAGCAACGTTCTCGAGTTACTACGTAAACTCTTGTCTATTTTAATCAAATAGCTCCAACATTGTAGATTTTCAAGAGAGAAAGGCCGCTACTGATTATCCTTTTTAATGAGATTAGTACGCACGAAGCGAACAATGAGCTTAGAAGGTCTATTGATTTTTTATTATAAACTACTTCTTCATCAAGCAACTCATTTAAAAAAGAAACAATCGAGTACACGTACAGGTATATTTAAACTTTTACATTTTTTTTTATTAATACGTGGGTTGATTGAAAAATATTGAGCTTAACATATAGAAATACCTTTGGCCGTTCAAATATTATATTTGAAAAAGAATAAGCTCAAAATTTATCAATTCACCTTTATATTTTACCAACATCGTTTCTCTTTCAAAGTAGTCATCATTGATCGTTACGATTGGTACCTTCGACAGAGAATCAAGCTTGTTCCTCGAAGTGAAATACGAAAGTCGACAACATAGGTACCGTACTAGAAACCAATACATTTCAAATGTCGAGAGTACGTACGCGACAATGAAACATAAATCTTAACGGAAAGGAGCAAATAGCAAGCGATGCTTGGCGACCTTAACAATGATATACAGTCTGTTCTACGAGGGTTGTATCCCTTCTCATTGTCACGATCAGTAGCAGTACTGTTGTCGCTTATTCGAGATACACCAGGGAAATAAATAATAAACTGTTATGGCAGTTAAAGCTTAGAAAGAAAGATGCGAACGAGTGTAAAGCTCTAACTTTTTGTATTTTTTTTTTTTTTTTTGAAAGAATCTAAAGCAGTGACTTTGAAATAGTTGAAGTAAATTTTTATCGGTATTATTGTTTATTTATGATTGACGTTGCAATATTAAAAATCAACTACTTTTCGAGAGTAGAAATTTTGTTGTTTTTCTGTTTTCTATTTTCACAATTTTTTTTTTTTTTTTGTTCAACATGACCGACTAATCTTGCACTATTAAAAATCAACTACTTTTCGAGAGTAGAAATTTTGTTGTTTTTCTGTTTTCTATTTTCACAATTTTTTTTTTTTTTTTNGCTTGGTAGTTCGTCCGAAACTTCGTCGACGTCAAATCGAGCCGGAACCGACACCGATGATATTCAAATCCGTGCTTGCGCGTAAAGCAACGGGTGTCGTGCCAGCTTTCGAATAGTAATCTCGTAACTGTTTGTTCGGTCCGTAACACGGATTGCAATTCATGCGAGGAATTTCACGCGCCGTCCTACCTTCTGTTTATTCAAAGAGCAACGGCCTTGAACTCAGGAAAATATTATGAAGGTAAGAGAGATTGTCATCGCATGTATCAATGAAATTCATTAAACGACTGAAAAACGAGCAATTGATATTTTCGATATAGAGAAAATAAAAACAACTGTTTCATAATATTTGTTTTGTTTCTTTTTATTTTATCGCATAGATTACTTGTACTTGTCGACAGCATTCTTAAGATTTCATTTCAGCATCAATTTGTGAGTATTGACGGTTGAGAAGTGACGATGCTTGTTTTTACGTACGAATTTAATCTCTTCGTCGAACAAAATTCTTAACCTTCTCGTAACTGCCAGTCGAAAGGATTATTAACGTTAGTTTTATTTTTTTTTCGTTCACACACACACACACACACATACACATATAGAGACATACACAAAGATACAAATTATACATCTCATATCGTTCCCGGAGGAGATAATCTTTCTGATTTATGACGAACGTATTCGAAAAATCGACGATAGATATATCGTTGCATGTAAGATCGTAGGATGAATTAATATCTTTTATCGTTTGATCTTGCAAAGGTAGCCCGAACGAATAACGATTCTGATGGTTCACAAGTCAAAGAAACGTTTAGATATAAGTTCGGTTAGATGCATCCGGTGAGAACGTTTACGTGGATGACAGATGAATGCGTCGGTGAATTCAAACGAACACCGATAACAAGGCCTCGATCTTTCGCCTCGAGGCAACTCTTTCGAAGATGTCCGGTAATAAGACGATTAAGATTCCAAAGAAGCCGTTTCAATAATTTCCGACTAATGAAGTCGAAAAACATGAAAATCACCGATCATTTCGTTAGTTTTATTTCAGATGTTTCGAAATACAAATGTGTTAGGGATGTCAAATTTCCTATACCTTTACTTAATTATACTATCATCATTAAATGAACATTCTTCTTAATTGTAAATTTCCTTTATGGCGTTTTTTTTCCAACTGAAAGAGAATTTATTTAATTTTTTCGGAGTCCTCTTCCATTAAAAATACAAAATGTGCATCACCTTGATATACGATAAAAGTGAAATTTGTGTTATTACGTCGAAAATAATCAATTTATTCGTATATATATAGTGACTGTTGCTTAAAATCGTATAGCGTTACGCTTATTAGATTTTTCCTTGAAAATTATTAATAAAGTGTGTTATGAATATAGAGACAATTTATAAATAATTCAATTAATATACCTTAATTACATATTAAATGAGTTTAAATTGAAAGTATTATTTATAACAAGTGAATTAAATAAATACGAAAATATAATAATATAAAAAGCATCTATTACTAAAAATCATACGCGTTGATATAATCATAAAAATAAGAGAAATTCCTGGTTTTATTCGTGTTTAATAATTGGTCATCCTTTGTTATCATTATTATTTAAATGTTTTTTAGTATCAAAAACAATACGCATTGAAGTAAGAATAATTCAAAGTATATATCTATTAATTAACCAACAATTTTTAACTCAAAGTTATTACTGGTTAAGAATATTAAAAGTAATGTATTTTAGTTTAAACAATCGAAAATATTAGTAACGTATATTAAAGTGTTTGATATATATTAAATAATTGTTAATTAATTAAAAAAAAATGTATATTGTAATTTAAATTCAGAGAATATAAGTTTGACGTACCTTTCTCTTCGAAATTCATCGTTAGACTGGCTCATTATCCTCTATGAAAGTTCTTTTATTAAATGTTGTTTATATGACATTTCGAAGGAATAAATTCTATTTATTACGGTATATTACTTTTGTTATGCATATATAATCTTCCGGAAAGTAATGTAAACGACAATTAATGTATACGCGCATACATATAGCGAGTGTTGTTTAAATAATATAATAATATAACGTAGGAACGTTAAAACACAAGTGCATTTCAATTAAAACAATCGTAAATATTAATAAAGTATTTTAGAGTGTTTGATATACCTTAAATAATTGTTAATTAATCGAAAAACATGTATGTACAGTGTTGTAAAAAGGTTTTTTGAAAGAGAAAACAGTTTTATAGGATGCAGTGTTGTAGGAGGGTTCCCGCAATTATGAATTGTGTTATAGCGAAACCGTGTTGTTGGAGGGATACCTGTATATTATAATATAAATTCAGAGAATATAAGTTTGACGTACCTTTCTCTTCGAAATTCATCGTTAGACTGGTAATGGACTTAATAAAGTTTTTTATTAAATGTAGTTTATATGATTTTCCGAAGGAATAAATTCTATTTATTATGATTATTATTTTCATTATAAATATAAAGCCTTAAGAAGTTTTAATTTATAAATTGGACGTAATAAGTTGATTTTGATAAGTCATATTAACGTTGAATTACTATATTCCAAGTAAAGAATCGAAAAAAATTATAGGACGAACGGGACGATAGACAAAAATCGAAGTTTATCGGGCCAATTGTGAATTCCGATCAGATCGTCGAACGATCTCTGATTAGTGTCGCGCCTCGACCATTCTTTGTTTATTCCAATAACGAGTTCCATGTTGCTGGTAGAGAAAAGAAAGGGCTCAGAGGAGCGGAAGAGTGACGAGCTTTATAGAGAAAGAGAGAGAGAGAGAGAGAGAGAGAAAAGGATAGAGATAGAGAGGGAAAGAGAAAGAGAAACAGACAGCAGAGAAAAGCCAAACGTAACTCGCGCATTGGTCTGCGAAATTGTGTCGCTATTATTTGTCGACGAGTTGATTGTCGATTGGCTACGAGCACGTTTGAAGAGAGGTACCAGTAATTATTACGAGCTAGCCGAATTTCAAAAGACAACAGAGGCGTTACTCTGTCCTACGGAAATGGAGAGGTTCGCAATTGCTGTCGAGCGAACGTAATGTTACTTTGTTAGAGAGAGAGAGAGAAAGAGAGAGATCGAATCGTTTTCTAATTTACACGTTGGATTAATGCAACGGCGTTCCGCATTAGTGCGTACGTATCTAAGTAATACTTACTTTATAACTATAGTAGATAACACTTATCATCGTCTACTATTTTGGTCTTGCGCTCTTGGTTAGAACGAAGTCGTGATTTTGTTTCCGCGACGGCCGTTTAATAATTAAAGCGCTTATCTGGCTGGCACGAAAGTAGTTTTAACAAAATTGCAGGATATCGCATGGATGTAGTCCGAACGAACGTGTGTATGCGAATATAGAGATAGACATAGATAGAAAAAGGAAAGAGAGAGAGATATATATATATATGAAGAGAGGAAGAGGGACTGAAAAAGAAAGAGAGAGAACGATCGAGCGGCAAACAGAGGAAGAGAACAGTGGGAGAGTCTCTGAATACCAGACCATCAGAATGGACCACGTATTCCCCATTCTGCTGTTGTCGGTGGTACTGCAGTTGCTGCGCGGCAGTGCACGAATGGATCTACAAAATATCGGGAGTGTTTGATGTGCTTCCCCATTTACTCAAATGGCGTGAAATTCGACAAAGCTGCTGAGTGGCACTGGCTACTAGGCTCGAATGTCCGATGCGACTAGCAACCAACGATGGCACCCTTTCCGCAAACTCCCATCTATCCCACCTATCCTCTCTTTCTCTTTATCTCCCTCATTCTCTCTCTCTCTTTTTCTCTTTTACTCTATCTTTCTATCTCATCCTCCCTCTTTTTTTCCCTCCGATGCGTCTCCCCTACGGCATTTTTCTCATTCAACCGCTAGCCCTTCCGGTGGACCACGAGCTTTGGCATACCCTTTTAAAGCATCACCGAATTTCATTTGGCGCTCGGCACCAGCTGATTAAATGCTTCTACCGGAGATGTAAATTCTCGCCCGCGGGATAAATGAAACGTGCGTCGGAAGTACTATCCGTTACTACCCTGTCTCGTCCCTTTGACTTTTCGTCTTCGAAGCCGAACAAACTCGTCCGATCTCGCATCGTTGATAATATCCTCGTTTTTTCTTTCTTTCTTTTTAATTTTTCTCTTTATAGAATTTTTTTTTAATTCATCATTGCGATATGAAATTCAAACATTTTTTCAAAATCCAATGTCTGTTAAAATTCGTTGAGATCTCTTTTCCCATATTGCGTACATCTTGATATGTCTGTTAGATTTTTACCTACGTTAGTCACGTACTAGGGTTCTTTTTAATTTTAATATAAGATAAGCTCTCTTTTATATTAGAAAGAGACTACTTTACGCCCTGACACCATTTATTAGCACGCGAGCACGAGCTAAGCCGATTTCTTAGAAAACAATTACTGTCAACACTTGTAATAATAGTGATTGTTTGTTAATGGTGAAACAAAAAGATGAAAAAAATTATATTTTCTAATTCTACTTTCGAAAATTTTATTTCATCTTATTCCCTATAATTATCCTCGCAAGCATTCACAGATAAATATACACGTACACGCATGCACACGACACACATAGAAGGGTGTATCACTTTTGTTCACCTTTTTTTTTTTCTTCTACTTGCCGTCCAGTTAATAAAAACCACAGCCCTAGGGTAAAGATTAAATCGCGAGCGAGACTCTCTTTCTCTCTTTGTTCTCCTTCACGTAGAGAGCTTGCTATCTTTCATCCCCGGAGGCGCGAGGCCTTCGTCTACTACGAGGATAACTTTTACTCGACGATTTTGTTGTTGAAAGCGTTAATCTCGTCCATTGGTTCGAAAGGTAGAAAAATGAAGAAAGAGATAGAAATCTAGAGAGAGAGAGAGAGAGAGAGAGAGAGAAAGTGGGAAGTGGTCGAACGAGAGCGCGAAAACATAATCGCGACGTGATTGCAGGTCATGGGTAGGTGATTTAGACACCAACGATCTGTCTACGAAGAAGATCAGAAGTGTCGATGACGCTTTGGTTGCACTCGAATCAAGGATACGAAGGGAGCTACACTAACACGAGAGTAAAATTGGTTCGCTCGTAAGGGAAGCGTATATCTATTGAAACCTCTTCATCGTCACGCATACACACACACATAAATGTGGCGTATGGATTTGCAAGAGCAACGGTAGGGGTAACTGTAGCGAGCGAAAATTCGTTGGTAAATATGCACGCCCACCTTTTCGATTCTACTCGTCTCTACACACCTATCTCTACTTCCTTCCTCTTCTATCCTCATCCTTCTCTACCCTCCTCCTCCTCCTCTCCTCCTTGTTGTAAACCCTCGATTCACGTTCGATCCCAGCTTCACGATAAAATAACAGAATAATCCCCGAGTATATCGACGTTGCTTCGCCACCGCCGCTGGCACATTCAATTCTACGGAATCTCGTATCATCTGATATACACTTAATCCCTAGAGTGAAACAGTGACTACGCCACCAATTCCGTCGAGGGAGAAACCCAACCGACTTGCCTGCGAAAGCGAGTCTGCTTTTGCTGAGCGCGCGCGTTCATGCAAGAAAGAGAAAGAGAGAAAGAGAAAGGGTGTAAGAACGAAAGAGATGAAACAGATGATGGAAATGAAGAGCGAAAGAGAAACAGAGAGAGAAAGAGAGAGAGAGAGTCGAGGAGTCAGGAGTCGGCGAATGAGGAAGAGGAAGGACAAACGGAGAGGCGGGCTTGGAAAACGGGAATAAAGACAGCAAGAGGGAGAAAGAGAGAGAGAGAGAGAGACAAGTCGTCCAATAACAGTCACCCTCGTATTACCTCTCATCCGAAGTCGAAGGAAACCTATGTCGATGAAACGGAATCTCAAGCCGGTGCCGAGAGCTGATATTTGCACCGACGATACTCTCCAAGACTGTTTAATGATAGTAGCTTCGGGTAAGCTAGTAGATGGTATAGGTGCATTATATCAAACGATACCAGTCATAGTCTGCCTCCCCTTAACTTTAACCAATGTTAGACCACTCATTGATACACACCTGATATCACCTTTTATTTATTTCTTCCTTTATTTATTTCTTTCTCATTTTCTTTTGTCGTTTTTTCTTTCTTTCGATATTCATAGGTACAACATTGAATCTTCCTATTCATTTTTCCTCGTCACCAATGCAAGCTTTCATGAATCACGAATTTATATGCATCGTATCCAACCATATGGTGTGTCTCGCTTTTGCAAATCAACTTGCTCTCGCGTATATGATTCTTCATAAAATTCATCGACGCTTGTTTCACGATCATGACGCTGATACAAACGCGACGAATATTTTCTATAGTCTGATCCGTCTTAAATTTTTGACATTCACCAAGATGAACGTAATAATTTTCGTATAAACAGTAAGAAGAGGTGGAGCAGAGTATAGTGTGCCTCAAAATTATTTATTAAAAATGTGTAATAAAGTGATACTACTAGATAATAATTTTTGACTAAATTAATTATCTACCAAAGTTTTAATTGACAATATCTTATATATTCTTGTGGAAGAAATTATCTATAAGATAAATCAATTACTCGAACAGTTTTTTAGTTTTGTCAAAGTTTTTGGGACACCCCGTACATGTCTCATAGGAATTTCAAATGGTATCTAGCGACGACGATAATGGATCGGATATTAGCGATCGATTCGATGATGGAAAATCATGGTTGCGCGTCGTTTACGTTCTAAGAAAATTTTCGCAGGATCAACGAAAAGACGCAAGATGGATTGGTTGCATCGAGAAGCTCTCGATAGAGTGGTAAAATGATGCTCGTCACGCGAGAAAGTTTGATAAGTGTGAAAGGTTTGGTAATTTTTTTTCTCTCTCTCTCTCTATTTCGTTCCTTCTTTTCTATTTTTGTGGCGCCATTTGAGTATGGATAAAAATCAAAAAAGAGGATTAGGATTAGATGTCAAACGTGGCATTCACAAACGATCAGGTCGATCGGACGGATGGTGGTGAACGTCTTCCGATTAGGCCACTTGTAGGGAATTAGTGCGTGCCATTTTGATTCCGATCGGGTATCGATATGGGAAGCCGTAATATTCTGTGTCTACATAGTTCGGGATCAGTTTAAGCGCCTTAAACACACAGTGTGATGCTTATGTATATAAGAGTATTTGAATCAATCAGTCGATTGACTGCCCTGCTGAGATTCCGTAATCATTTTCCGTCGATCTATCTCCGACAGATTGATTTATTATATTCTGCTACACGAGTAGAATTCGTTTTAAATTTTCTAGTCAAATTTATATTTTTTTATTTAATTAAGGTCGGTACAGGACCGCTAATAAACCTTTGTGTATTCGGTACCACTAATAAGACTTTCGAAACTATACGTATATATAACTACATTGGTATGTTATTTGGAAGATGCACGTTTGAAAAAAAAAAAATTACAGGTTGACCGGAGTATGGCGGTGACATAAAGAAAAGAGCCAATTTAAATCACATAAGCCGCTACCGCTGCAAGACAAAACTCCTTGATTAGACACATCAATAATCATTTATCGTACGGACCGTAGAGAGAAATAAAAATCAGTCAACCGTAGGTGGTCTCTGTTTGTCCACTGTTCTTTTTTTATCTTTCTCTGTCTTTCTATCCTCTTCTGAATCCAACGCATTCCGATTTGATTTTCGGTCAGTGTTCATCTCACTTGCTCTCATCCTATTTAAAAAACAAACCGACTCATGGACTCGTGTTGCCATTGACAAGAAGATCCTGCCGTGCTGCAATCTCAACGAATAATGACCGGTCGTTCGCGAGAGAGAAAGAGAAGAAAGCGAAAGGAGACTTCTTACCCTTCTACTACGTGCTCGTGCCCTTACTTCGTTGTCTGACGTGGTTCGTCTTATTATTTATGCATTTATTCAATTGTATTTGAATAATTGGCCACCCGACAGCAGGAGAAGCAAATAAACGGACTTTCGCAACGCGGCGTACGATATGATTATAGGGTAAGGGGATCCTTTGCGTATAAATCAGAGCAAACAATGCAATGGATGTTTATCAGGCGGCAAGCGTGTAGGTAAATAAGCGAGAGAGCTACCTTCCACCGACGTTATCCGAGTTTCGCGATAATTAACTCCGTGTAGAGGGCTTGATGAATATCGGCATTTCGTTAGATTCGATGTCAATTTAACCTAAATATTTATTAACTTATTTTTGATGATCTGTTTTTTATTATTTATCATTAGCCCTTGCATACAAATGTTTTATCTATATTATTTTTTATTTCCACACATTAATCTCTCGTTTCTTTTATTTATATCGATGTTTAATTCTAAAGTAAATAAAATTCCAATCTCGTCGATCGTACATGCATACACATATTTCAAATACATTGAAATAGCTAGGATTGCAGCACTTTCTCTCTTTCTCTCTCTTTGCCCTTGGTATGCATCCAACGGTGGAGTACAATGCACTTTCGTAAGACCACGAAAAGGAAATCTTCAAGGTGGTCGAGAGACATTCGCGCATTAACGTAATACTAGAGTTGGTGTACAACTCTTGCAGGCACATAGAGAGAGAGAGAGAGAGAGAGAGAGAGAGAGAGATGGAGAAAGGAAAAGAGAGAGAACACAAGCAGCAGGCTGTAACGTAGAATTTCTTTTCGAAGAATATGTAAAACCTGGCAAGTTCTTACCATCGCTACTACTGAATTAATCGAAATCGTTCTGGAGAATAAGTTATCGTAGCTGCCGTGCATGCCACTTTGCCTTCCAGCTATACTCACAATCAGTACTCGTGTGTAAAAGTGAGAAAGAGAGAATGTGTATAAAGTGTGTATAATGTTCTTACCAGAAGAGTGAGATATTATTGGTTGATATCTTCATGACAAAAATAGCTTCTTACTAAATGCCTCGTTGATCAGCCTCCGGTCTTTTAGCATCAATCTTTTATAATCTTAAGCGTACAACATACAGGACGTCATATTATGTCGCTCTTATGAATTAATGATTAAAGCTCTTTATACATTTTCTGAGAACATTCTCGTTAATTTGAAAAGTTATTTTAAAATTTAGATCGAAAGACAAAAATGATTTGACTTCTTATTCGAACCGTTAGTTATCTCGATAACACTTATCCAATTCTGTTCCAGTGGCAGCTTTAATTTCGAAGAAGGAAATTGGTCGGCGTTGCCCGAACGAAGTGTACTCTGTTCCAATTATCAGGAACACCGTCTTATGGTCCTTCGAAAATTGTACGTTTCGCAATTGAAGATTTTGGAATTCGAAATCTATTATAATTTCGTTAGGCGATAAGAGTAAGAGAGGGAAGTAGAGAAGTGGTCGGTAGTTAGGTGTCGGTCAATAAATCAAACAGGTTTCATTATTCCGAGATCGTTACGCCTCGGCAGTGAGCGTGGCAAGTTGAAGGGTAGGGGCTTACCGTTCTTACAACAAGAGGAAGAAGACGCGTCGCGTGGCGCACGGCGAGTGGTAGGAGAGTGTTCTCGTCTCTTTCTTACCAGGGATACACAACAGTCTTTCTCTCTCTTCTGTTCTGAAGGTATCTTTGTTGCTCCACACGTTTCTTCTCTCTCAACGACACCCGTACGACTTGTGATCCCTCCTTCTCTCCCTCTTTATCTCGTTCACGTTCTCCCTCTCTTATGTAGGCACCATTCTCGGACTGGCTAGCGTACCTAAGGCTCGTGCGGGTTCGGTAATATCCGTGTGCATTCGGGCATGTTCGGTGGGGTAGCGGCGCGCGCCTCGTGTCTCGCAAAACGTATCGTTCAGTATGCACCGTACAGTTGCCGTGTTGGGAGTGTATGATCTTTCGTGATACGATAATCGGTATCTATGAATACGAATGAATTGAAATAGATAAAGATAAGAATAAAAAAAATAAATTATCATTGAATAGTGCATATTCTATAGAATTAAAACGAATTGATGCGATTCGAGATAAATAAAAGCTAGTGTTGCATCGAAACAAAGTTTCTTACTAGTATATTTTATTCATTATCTTCTATTTAACTTGAATATTTTTGTGAAACGTATCCATATGATCGTCATCTTCGTTAAAAGAATATTGAAGAATACATTAGCTTCTTGCTTGGACCCTTGAAGGGTCGCAAAGTGGTAGAGATTAGGCGGTGACGTTTTAAAGAGCTGTCACGTATTTTTTAATTCGTACTGATATCGTAATACCTCCCCTGGGATGACGATTTTCAGCGAACAACGTAACGATAGATTGTAACGATCAAACCAGGTGGAGGCAAGGTGGAGGGAATAGCTTGCGAAGAAAAATTAAAGATAAAGAGAGTACAAGAGCGAGGAAAAGGGAGAGATAATTGTTATGGACACCAATGCGACAAACGAGCAGATTTGTATCATTCGAGGAGGCGGGAAGCTATTGGTACAAGAAACGAATGACACGCGGCTTGGAGAAATCGATCGGCTTGAGTTTTCAACAAGTTGTAAATCGAGAAACCGCCATTTGTATGGTTCGTGAGGAGCTATGCGGTGAATAAGTGTCGCGAGTGAGTCTCGCGGTCGAGACGAGATCCGAACGTGTTCTTTTCCTTTCATTTCCAGTTATTCTCGTTTTTCATAAGATAACGAGGACACGAAAAGAGTTTGTTCGTGACTTTAGTAAAGAAGAATTGATCGAGTTATTGAGTGATTCACGAACATATTCTTGGAAGTTTGATTCTTAAACATTTCGCCGAGAGATTCTCAAGTGAGTGATACGTGCTACTGTAGAACTACTGCCCTGCTTACAAGTCGACGAGTGATTCGTGTGTGTACCAAAACGTCTTTACCAGCCAACACAATTGGATTGGATTGCCTACTTGATCAGGTATTTATCTTATTGTAATAATTTATTATTAACAATTGATTTATAGATAAGCTAGACAGTTTTAATAATATCTACGAAGAATAGGAACGATCAGTATGAACAGTAACAAATGAACAATATGATTTATCAATATGACTATCCTTTCTTATAATAATATAACCTTTGTAATTATTAAGAGGCTCATGGTTCGGAAAACGTGTCATGTAGCAATAAATTGTGGCTTGCTTCCTGTTTGGATAATGAACGGGGAACCTGCTGTTACGAACGTCTGGTCTCGTTAAGGCGCATTAGAACGCGTTATAATACATCGCATTATCTCTCAAGCTTAATGATCCGTGCTTGGTTATATTGAAATAGAATCAATATACTGAAACATACCTACTTTCACAGAAATGATTTCTCGATGTGTTTACAGATATTGATTTTTATTTGTTAACCAATCTCGCGAAATTCGATGCCAGCCGTTATATTTCCAAAGCGAATACGACTCGTAAATGTTACGATGAGATTTTGAGTAAAAAAAAGGCGGTAACCCTTACTCTCTTTTTAGTGCGAAAACGAGCAACGGGATTGGTTCGTTTGACGTATGACACGTTGAGCGCGACTCGAATTTTCGCGCTTCGCTGGCTAACTCAGGTCTTCTGGAGAAAAAAAAATATATGTATATATTATATGTATATATATATATATATAAAAGAAATATTTGCCGGCTCGTTAGTCTTCATTATCATCGAGTCATTAGGTTCTAACCGCAAGTATATGTATACATACGCCTTGTATAAAACCACGAACATCGTTGGTTGGGTCGAGATAATTGAAGCGTCACCGATCCTCGGGTGCGCAAAATTCGCATCGTTTCGATGTTAATTAGCGGCGCGAAAATGTTTACATCGAAAATGTATGAGTGTGTGTATGTAATAATTCAATAATAAACTTATCTTGTGTGTGTGCACATATATATATATATACACACATACATATAGGATATTAACGTGAATTATGCGACTCCGTTTGTAGGTTTCTTTGGATATAGAATATAGATTCATAGAATTGGGTTACAGAGAAATTATAAGTACTATTTTCCGGTATGTTTTTCTTTTTCTTTTTTTTTTTTTTATGATGCTCTTATGCATGCATGCGTATATATATATGTGTTGACAAAAAAATTATAATTATTATGTATTCTTGAAAGAAGTCGGTCGACGCCAGTTTGTAGCTTATGAAACTTGTACTTTCCTAAGGATCGGCTAAAGTCCTTTAAGATTCAGAGTGGCACGAACTTCCGCCGCTGAATTTTGATTACTTTATTATTTGTTTAACAGGAGAGTGAGAAAGGAAGAGTGAAAGAGAGAGAGAGAGAGAGAGAAAGGGTAAAAAAAGAATACATTGGTCTCGTTATACATGGATACAAAAATTTTTCCCTACCAGAGAAAAACCTGTTTTTTTTTCTGTTTCGTTGCACAAATTTCTTACATTTATAATTAAATTATTTCGAGACGAACGTGCAAAAATGAGAGAACAAGAGATAGATAGGTAAATAAATCAAGAAAAGAGATCGCGCGAAAAAGTCGTTGAATTATTTGTACTCAGAAGGTTGTAGTTGATATCCAGATGAACCTGAGACTTGGAGTAGCGGATTAACGGTGAGGGAAAGTTTCCATGTTCTAAGTGATTTTGGGTTACAACTTCCAAGGTCCCGGATCCAGCAATTTTCATTGATGTCAGCCAGTTTTGTACGACAAAGCGCTTCCCGTCGACGTAACACGAACCGTTCGGTCATTACTAATGAGATACTAATGAGGTACAAGGATAGTTTTTTGGGATATATCATCATTTTATTAATAGATAATAATAATAATAATAATAATAATAATAATCGAGGTTAACAAATTTTGATGAGATATATTAGATGAAAAAGAAACTTATTTGTTTTTATTTTGTTCTTATCGATTTTCTCTTGCTTAATTGGATTGAATATTTTCTTACACACGCATATGCATATATCTATTATGTATGCATAGGATCGATATATCGATAGACGTGCAAAGATCGATGTTAAACTCGTGTTCGAAGAATTATTTTCTTTTTAAATAGCTGAAGCAATTTACGGTGAACAAATGTATCGTTAATATATTTGAAGCTCTCCGAGAGCGATTTAGTAATAGGATTCTCTTTTGGAAGATCGGACCGTTTGTTAGGAGAAGCCGACTTCAAAGAGTAATTCTACGAAGCGAACAGGGGTTTGGGGCCATACGAAACTCGTTCAAGAAGATGACTACTCACGCGATGTGCTTTCGGATGTATAGTATAGGATAATTCGTATGGTCAAGATCGCGTTTTAACAATCTAAATTAGCCTCTTGTCACTCTTTAACCAGTTATTTTCTTTGATTTTGAGGACCCGAGAATGCTCGTTTCAAACGTCTAGGAAGAATCATGTAAATAATTTTACGGACGTTTTAGGTATGAGTAAGTTTATTTCTTTTTAATAAGTGTTAGCTTATATCTAATGTAAGAAAATTTGTTGATAATTTTTGTTAAATGAAGAAATAATTTTCATTCAGTTATTTTGTTGTAAWTTTTTTTTTAACTTGCACGAGAGAGAATAGGAACAACTACGAAAGTTATGTTAAAGTATTTCGCGCTTTAGTAAATAGTCTTTTTTTTTATTTATTTTTGTATTTTTTTTTTTTTTTTGGATAAATGTTATTATATTTAAATTATAAATAAGGAGAATTGTTTGTGATGTTTTGGATGCGAATAAATAAGAATTTCTTTTTTTTCTTTATACTAATTGGTACAATATATTAAATAATACGAATTTTTGAACACATCGCACATATTTCTTCAGGAAAAGAATTTTCTAATTTTCTTTAAAAGGATAAAGAGAGAGACAACTTATGTAACATTATTGATAACAACGTGATGCAACGGAATATTGGGTTTTAAGTTACTGCTACAAGGACAGGAAATATTTTATTAATATAAATCATCGATTATAATATTCTATAAGGATCTCGTTTTTCATCTACATTATCTTCTTCTTTTTTTTCTCCTCCTTTTGCTTCTTCTTTTTTCTTTTTCTTTTTCTTTTTCGAGTTTTTCCATGATTACTTTTTTTTTTTTTTCTATTTTTGTTTATTATTGCATTTCGCTATAACGAGTAAGAAGAGAAGCAAGTAGAGAGGGAGATGATGCTTTTTAATAATTTATCGAGCAAATGGAATGTGTAATACCTCTAGCAGCTACTTTTAAATGAGAATCGAGAGAAATATTCTACTTAATAGTAGGACTTGAAATTAATTATATCCAAGTACGTTGATTTTGTAACATTGTATTCCCTTTCTCTTTCTTTTTCCATTTCTTGCAATAAACAAAATAATATTTACTGTATCTAAATTAATATTCTAGCTAGACTTGCATTTGCGTGTAACGAAGTACATATATAATGCATTAACATATATACCGAGTATCCTCAGTTTTTTTTCACGTAACTATGTCAACATATTCTACGAGTTAAAATAAAGGAAAAAAACAAAAATGTTCAGTTTTCGTGAGTTTAAAAATGATTCGTTAAAAAAGTTATAATAAAAATATTAAATAAAATAATGTAATAGTTTCCATTCGATATTGTACCAAAAACAAAAATTAATCATATTTATCTATGGTAATTTCATTCCAAAATATTACCTTTCGAAATACTCAACTGATATCCATTCGAAATTGAATTGATTACATTTTAAATTTTTTATTGATTTTCTCTTCGAATAAAAATCAATTTATTAATATTTCATATATTTCTTTCAACTTCTTAAAGAAAATATTTTTTACTTATATATATATAACATTAATCTTTTACTTTTACTCATATATTGGAAAAAAATGAGGACTATTTTATATGCAACACAAATCCACATATAATACAAGTCGTATAATGATGTGACATTTGCATTTAATAAAAATGATTTTTTCATATTAAGACATTCTCTCTCTTTCTCTTTCTCTCTCTCTCTCTCTCTCTCTCTATGTTACTTGTTACTAGGGAAAAGAAAGTCTAGATAAAAGCTGGCACTGGAAAGAATTGAATGGATCTGTTTCCAAAGAATAACAATCGGTATATTACCTAGAAACGTTTCTTTGAAGGCACTTTCGTAAAAATCTTGGCGTGTCTCTTGGAAAGCTATTTTCAAAGCTATAGGTACATTCGGTTTATCATCATCGATTTTGCATTTTTCTTTCTATCTTTCTCTTTCTCTCTCTCTCTCTCTCTCTTTCTCTCTTTCTCTTACTTTCTTGCTTTCATTCTCTATTTCTATCTTTATCTCTCATTCAGTCAGAACCTAGAAAATATCTACGTTACTTTGCTTAAAACCTTTCTTCGATAGTCTCATCGTTGAATCTCATCATTCTC
The DNA here is from genome assembly GCF_001465965.1 of Polistes dominula. The sequence continues at coordinate 165,213 of NW_015149075.1, read as the reverse complement.
TTTTCTCTATTTTTTTTTTTTTATCTATTTTTTACTGTCCTTCTTTTTTTGCGAGATAAGTATTACCATTTTGAACGATGGAATAAATCAATTTAGCATTTGACTCGTAGCATTATATTTATTTGTAATAGTTTGTAAGGATTATTTGTCGTTTACAAGACATTATTATTGATAACAAGCTTATTTTTGTCGATTAATAATCAAAGGCTATATATATATGTATAGAAGAACGAACTGACTGATCGATTTTCCCTAGAACAGATATTGGTTGTCATAACACCCGTTAGATCGTTCGAAACATGATGCTCTTGATACTGTTGGCCATCATCAAGTAACGGAGTAATCGAGTACATATACGTTTGCCTCTACAGATAATCGATAGTGCTGTACTCTTGATCGATCTAAAGGAATTTAGTAAGTGTTCTCGAAAAAATGTGTTTCAAAAGAAGATTTTAATAAAGATTTTATAATACTCTTTTAGAATCATTTCTTCCTCATTTATAATTTAAAAAGATCGTTTATTACAAGGAGCTTTTCCTAATAAGTCTAACCGAAGTTATTTTTATTTCTTTGTATGTAATATGAACTTATTCAAATAAATCAATTGAAAAAAAGGAAAAAGATCCTTATTACACAATTAAAAATAAGCTGCTCACAGGGCCAAAGTGATTACTTTCATTGAATAAATTGTTTTTTTTTTTAATTTTTTACAGTCAAAGTTCTTGTCTTGTCAAATGTCTTAATTTTTTTATTCAAAATAAATTTCTATGTAATAAGTAGACTTCTTTCTATTTATATATATATATATATATATATATATATATATATATATATATATTTAAAAATATTAAAAAGAAATGGTTATACTGTGCAAAAGGATTATAATTTATCGTTTAAAAGTGATATTACGTTTTACTTATAATATTGTATGTTACATTAAAAATATTTTCAATTAGGTTTTAATTTAAACGAATTATGCAGAACAACAATTCTCGATAATATTCATTAATCGATATTATATTACTAATATTAACGTGAAATTATACAATAGATTATTTCAAAGTAACTGTGCATAACTCGTTTGGTTTTAATTTCAATTGTTTAGAAACATTTCATATCCCAATTAAATTCCCTTATTGTCGATTTCTCGTATTGCTGATGTGTATATGACGTTCATGGGTATAACGAGAGGAGAGAGAGAGAGGGAGAGAGAGAGAGGAAGAGTGAAAGATGGGTGGGAGTACAAGTAGTACAGATAGATCGTGTTCCGATTCAATCTGGATCATACGCGAGGGCAATCATAGTCTATAATTTCAGCATCCAATGAAGCTTTTACATCAGAAATCTCTAAGCTTAAGCACTGGATTACAATCCTCCATTCTCAGAATTATGTCTTTAGAATCGTTCTTGAATTCTCTTCGTTTCAAACATCGTTTAAGAAGAATTTGAATTATTTAGTAATAATCATCGTGAAATTTCATTAATGAAATTATTAACATTCGTCAATGTTAATATATACGTAAATATTATGCATACTTACGTAGATATGAATTACACGAGTAATATTTCATTCGATGACATCTCGATATATGTTCATAATTTAGATTTATTTTTCGAGTAGATATGTCAATTGAAACGTGTGTTACTAGACACAGACACATGGTAGCGTAAGTTCTTTTGAAAGTAGTAAACAGAAATGATAATTTTCGATTTTTCCTCTTTAATCTTTGGTATTTCTACGTCGTAAAGTATGCGTCGTCTCACGCGATTCATTTACGAAAGCATCGTTGTGAGTAACTCAGCTAGGTGGGTGCGTTACAAAAAGAGAGATAGAGGAAGAGGAAGAGAGGGAGAGAGAGAGAGAGAGAGTGTGAGAGCCACACGATCGCGGATTCAATGTATAACGTCAGCAATCGAGACAGTGATCGAGAGTTCCATCGGCAACGGGTTTGGAATTGCCGATGGAGCCGAATACGAGTCGGTGAATGCGAGAAAGGAGAATCAGCAGAATAGAATTCAATGTGGGAGAAGGGTGGATGACAGGGGTGGTAACGTGGAGCACCGATGGAATGGTGGAATCGTGGAGAAAGAAAGAGAGAGACAGGAAATAGAGGAAAGAAAGAGAGGACAGGGTGGACGCGTTGGGTACGTCCATGATGGTGGAAAACGGAGGGAAGAGGGGTGACAAAAATGAATGGCAGAGCCAGGAGTTCGAGCTTTAATGTTCCTTGCACGATGATGTCGAGCTTGAAATGTTTTGCGCGACGGGAAAGATGCTTCCAAGGAAGGACTGATTCCTAGTGCTTTACCTTCATCTCTTCTTATATATTTATATATATACATATACCAATGTATATTGTATACCAATATACAAGTATATATAATGTATATATGTCTCTTTCTATTTCTATTTCGGTTTTGTTCTTTTACTATTTCTATCTTTTCTCTATATACGTAGGTATTATATGCACATATGTATTGTAAGATATGATTTACCGGGGAATTGCTTTGGAGAATCGTATTTCACCGTCAATCGTCCAAAGAGAGAAAGAGAGAGAGAGAGAGAGAGAGAGAGAGAGAGAGAGTTCTGTTTCTTGAAAATATCTATCCAAGAAGACGATGACGACGAAGACGAGGAAAAAGGACGAAGAGGACGAATAGAAGTGGCTTCGAGCGAGTATGCGTCTGCCATAAATCGATAAAAATTATTATTAGACCATACACGAGAACTTTACCTCACGAAATTGGCCATTTTATCTGTTTCTCTTTCTCTATATATTCTCTTTCTTTTTCTTTTATATTCCTAATATTATCAATCGTATTATCCTTTTAATCAAGAACATCTTATTTCACCATGGACGATTACTTCAATTGGGTTCCGAGATTTGATTTGATATATTATATAAATCATGTAATTAACGTCAAAAGTATAGGAAATCGAACATTAGAACGATATTGTATCGAGAAGAATAGGCTGAACTTAGATTGTTGATACTCTTAAGGGAATCAATCAAATAAAGAGGCTTCTGTCGTCAACACTGAGAAAGATAGAAGACGTTCGAGCGCGCGCACACACACACACACCTGTGTGTGTGTTTGTGAGCGAGAGAGGGAGAATGGAAAAATGAGTTTGAAAATTCCATCAAGGATACTAGCGTGACCACGATCGTGCGATGTCAAGATCGCTAGGAAATGTAATAGCTGGGCAGGCACTTGTATTTGATATAGGAGCATTTGACGTTGACAAAGGGTTGTATTCGATAAAGCTAAGGAGTCGCCGATAAAACTATCCAATTTGTCAATTTTTCAATACTCTTAGATGCCAGAACGGAAAGGCGAAATATCGTGCGTGTTATATGTTCTTGCCCTCTCTTCCACTTTTCCCTTCTTTTCTCTTTATTTCTGTTTCAATAGATATCAGCTTTATCAATGTGAAACATTCCAAATCAACAGTATTACGTATTGCGTAATAATACACGTGTAAATAGGATATATGAATTGTTAAATTATTTTGTAAAAATCTTGTTTTTGATGTATTTCGTACACTTTTATTTATCATTTCAGTTATTGTTTGATACAATTAATTCTATCCATGCATGTATTTATTTATTTATTTACTTTGTTGGATAATACGCAAGACTGAAGTTAGTTTTCTAATGTGATTATCCTTTGATTACTGTTCGTATCAAGAACTTATATCCATAGACGTTCGAGCATGTACTTAGAACCCATAACGAAGTTCTCTTTGATCCGTTCCCTTGGAACGAACCCCTATGGTGGCTCAGTATATTAGACAGTAAATTTGATATAGGCTCACTAAGTTTTCGCCGACATGAAACTAGGTCATTGTTTCGCAACAAGGGATATATTTTCTTCCTTTCTTTCATTTTTCTTTTCGAAAGATCATTCGAGATGCAAACTTTTGAAAAAATATCTATGCTAAACCTGGCACCCGCATCTTTCTCGACTTTCACCTTTTTCTTAACGCGCCGCGTTCCAAGCTTATCGATACACGATACAAAAAATATACTTTTTCAAAGTATTCAATGAAAACGATTGTTTTTTATTCTTCTTTATAATTTTTTTTGTAATGTAAAAATACTATTATTCTTAGATAGGTATATATGAAGTAAGTACTCTTGGAATTAACACTTTGCTTTAGGACACTATGTTAGGGTTTACTTACTTGTTTGTTAGCTCGATCAAGTTGCTGAAGGTCCATTCGTTCTTAAGTGGCATGTCAGTAAAGACAAAAGTTCGATGGAAACTCGATGTAAGCCCACGCACGGTACTTGAGAATTAATCCTTTCTAGACGTTGGGAGTATCACCGATAGGAATTAGCAGAAGGATTGACGACACTGTACTATCCAGAAGCGTTAACGCTCTCTCACATACAAATGGTTTCGTAATGGAGTTGGAGAGATGCACTATGTAAATATATATATA
>NW_015149075.1:145320-155622 GCF_001465965.1 Polistes dominula | reverse complement strand
TATATATATATATATATATATATATACGAGTGAATAATACATTCGAGTATTCTCGAATAATGCATTCACTGTTCACACGAGTGTTAATTAATGCGTTCTGAAGAATGAAAAAAAAGAGGGTCCTATATTTTAGCGAAGATTATCTTAACACATATAATATATTCTTATCTTTTATAACACAGCATTGGTTTTTGGTATACGATTGGTTGGTAAGATTATTGGATGGTTGTATGATAAATGTTGTTAGATACTTAATCAATTCTAACTAGTTTGAAAATATATTAAGAGACGTCGTGTATGTAATTAGAAAAATCCTAAACGAATCTCGATATCCATCCGAAAATAGTTCGACTGGCTCGTAAACAATCGAATAAAAAACACGCTAGACCATCCAGAGTTTTCAACGAGTATATATATATATATATATGTATACATACATTTGTTTTCGGTCGGTTTTCACTTTGCGGCGAGCGGACGTCGCTTTGTTTGCGAGATGAAAAAGTTGATACTATGAAAAAATGTTTTTCCCCCTCTGCTCCTCGCCATCTGCGCAGCCCACCTTCCTGGACCATCTCCCACTTCAACCCCTTCTCTCGAATTCCACCGAACTCGAATAAAACGTGTCCGTGGAACGAACGTTTTGAACCGATACGAGGCGTGTAGCAAGTTGGTAATACGTACCTACAGTTGGCGATCCAATCAAGTCGATATTGAACTTTTTTGATTGTACAACTTTCATTGAAAGAAACTTGTCCGATTTTCAATTGATCGCGTTGGACTTTCTACGACAACGCAACGTTGTTTCGATCGTAGTACCAATTTGACCTTCTTGATCGAGATTTTAATTTCGTTCGATTGTCCTTTTCTCATTTTGCGTATCAAATCTTGTTTTTTTCTTTTTTATTTTATTTTTTTTTTTTTTGAAAACACAGTAATCGCGAAGAAGTTAAACATTTTGCATCAAGAGTATAAGTCAAAAGGAAAGGTATATGAAAGTTGATGCAGGTAATTGAGAAAATAAGAATCTAGTGTAAAAGCTTACGAGCTCGTTTTTTACTTATGTAGGTTGGTACCTACGTAGGTAGGGTTCCCAGAAGTTTCACGTTTCCACGAAGTTAAGAGAAGTAAACCTTTTTCTTTCTTTCGTCAAAGTTACAGTGACCTGGGAGTTAAAGCGAGTTAAAGGTACATTCGCTCTTGACCCGAGAGAGCGGTTTGTCCTAACGTCGTAGTCATCGTAGTAAGTCCTTGTATACGTGATGGTAGTAGTTGTAGTAGTAGTAGTAGTAGTAGTATTCGTAGTTAGTAGTCGTAGCGTTAGTTAGTCGTAGTAGTCGTTTACCGTGGCGGACAAATTAGTTTCACGTTGCCGAGCTCACGTAGCAATCTCTATACCCGTTAGATCTCACGAACGGCGTGGATCTTCCAAAATCTTATCAGTAACGAGCTGTATTAGATGACCTTTGACCGAAAGACTAACCATATCTTTATTCTTTCGTTCCACCGATAATTATATTCGAGGAAAACCTTATTACGGATTAATCGTTTAAACTAACTAACTAACTAACTAACAAACAAACAAACAAAAAGGAATAGTTATTAATTTAATTTTTTATCGTTAGTCAATTTCAACGAAGATATTATACTATTGTATGGAATTTAATTAATCGAAAACAAGACACAAACATTCCGAAGTGTCGTTATTAAAGGTAAGCTACGTGCTTGGAAGTTCGACCCTCGTCAAACAAATCTCCGCTTCTACGAGCGACTACTATGTCGTATTGGATGAACATGTGTGTGTGTGTGTGTGTGTGTATGTGCGCGTGCGCGAGCTCGTATGTATAATATAACGTACAGGTGCACAGTGTAAACAGGTCAAATGCCTCCTATTTCTCCACCTTTTAGTATACGTGCAAGAGACGAAATTATGCCACCTTTGACGGCAACCGATGGAGTTTTTGTTCCGTCGACGTTTAAATCCTCGCGTTGCCGAGATAAATCGGTCTCCCACTCCCACTTCTACCCTCTCTCTCTCTCTCTCTCTCTCTCTCTCTCTCTCTCTTTCACCCCTTCTCTTTCTCTTGGTAGATCGTTGATAGGAATACGCTACGACACAAATAGGAGAGAGAAAGAGACGGCGTTAGTGTGTCAAGACGAGGACAACTTTAGCGAATGAAAATTTTAATGGGAACTTTCGGTATTAAAATTCCGTATCGGTGATAAGCGTTTAACGAGTAAACGGGTAGTTGCATAAACTCGGGAAAAATAGCTTTAACGTATAAAAAGAGAATGAGAACGCGAAATAAAGAGAGAGAGAGAGAGAGGAGAACAAGAAGGAATAGAAAATATTTTAAAAGTGATATATACGATAGTTAAAATATAATCATTTTCTCGCTGCATTTATTAATTTAATGAATATTTATCAAATAACTTATTGTTATAAATAATAGAAAATAAATGATGACAGGTTTCGTTAGCATTGTTATAAAATCGTTTGAACAAAAAAAAAACAAAAAATACAAAAAAAAAAAAAACAAAAGGTGGAAGAGATATCTACTTAGGTGGCAGAGTAACGGAGAATCACGAGAACGGGAATTAATCGCGGCAGTTCTTTAGTCTGCGGAAAACGCGCCTGGCGGATCTTAAATTAAGCTAAATTGAATCGGTTGCCGCACGTTTGCGCGTGTACGTGAACGATAAATCCATCAACCAGCGGGTAGGATAGCAGAGTTCACTCTCTAACAAACACACATATAAATACACACACACACACACTATACACGTATGCGTTCTCATACATACCATGTACACAAAGACATAGAAAGCAGCGAGTGGTCGAGAGAATATAGGAAGATACGAGGTGATTTGGCTTCGATAAGGTCGCTGAATTCAGAGCTGGACGATGATAGGCAAATCCGCGAGTTTTTTGATCCCGTCAGGATTTTCTGAAAGATGACCTCCATGAATCTAATTTTCTAAGTTCTCGTTGTGGTCATTTATCCATTTTTCCCCCATTACTTTTTCTTTCTCTTCCTTTTTGTTTTATTTATTATCGATTTATCAGTTAAGTTTTTGATATACAGAATGTTCTCTAAAAGCTCCTTTATTGAACTGAATAATTATACATTTTTTTTGAAAGGTATTTTTCAAGTTTCTCCAGCGTGAATTCTGGGTGGGTTGCTATTGGAACGTTCTGTATATTTTTTATGAAAATAATTATCTAACTAATATTTGTATTCTTTTTTTTTTATAATTTTTGTAACGAGGAATATAATCGTTGATAAGAAATGAGTGTTGATTGGTTTTTTTTTTTTTTTTTTGGGAGAAATTATTTATAAGATTATTATATTTTCAAAACTAATTGCGGTTTTTGAATATGAAATTTATGTAGAATAAAATATATCGAATAAATATCTAATGATTAACATTGGATTCTTGTATAACCTTACGAGCTGTTTTACGTGAGTTCAGTTCAATAATGGATATTTAATTATTATTGTTAATAATTAAAAATCCTCGCTTTCGTGGTTTTCGTTATAATAAATATATTTTTGTTATGCTGCACGTTGGCTAATTGTTTATTGAACAAAAACATTATGTATATTTCGAATAATTTCTACCGCTTTAAATCCCAGCTTATAAATTCATGTAATAAAAACAATAATATAAGTAAAAATCACAGAAGCGCCAATTTCATTATTTACGATTACGTATTACATGATCTTAATTAAAAGATGTAAATTGTAATTTTAAGTAAAGTTCTTTCCTTAAGTAAATGTAATTAATATAATGAGGGATATAATCAGTGATAAGTAAATAATATCATAAAAATAAGATTTGTTTTGTGTCTTTAAGTAATTGTAATTAATGTAATAAGAAATCTAATTAGTGATAATATAAGTGAGAAGACATTTTTCAAGGTGTTTGGTGTAATATCAAACGGACGATTAAATGTCGTGGAGTATGTTTTATTTAATATCGAAGGTGAAACGGAAGTAATTACGGTTCCTTGAAGCGTAAAAGCAAAAGCCTCCTAGTTTCTGTTGGTGGCGATGACGATAGCTGTGGTTAGACAGTAGGATGATGGTGGTGGTGGTGGTGGTGGTGGTGAAGAAGGAAAATCCTGTGAGGAAAGCTAAGAGGGAAGTCAAAAGGGAAGCTAACGGCACGGAGGGAAAAGTAGATCGAGAAAGTGGTTAAACCTTGTGGAGTTAGCCTCGTGGATCAGACCGTTTCGATAATTAAGATTAAATTAAAATTAGACTACTTGGTGTGAGAAGTTGTTCGCAGTATTTTAAGTTAGATAACCGCGAAGAAAATCTTGCTTACCTAGTTTTCTCGTTTTCAGAAAGTCGACGAGTTCGTTCGCATCCGTTCTGTCTCTTTCGGATATACGAAAATCGATGGAGTTCTCTTTAGTAATTATCTCCTTACGTTTATCATTTTAACTAACTTCAAAAAAAAAAAAAAAAGATTTCGCTGATAATAATTATTATTATCGAGAGTTTGATAAAAAAAAAAAAAAAATAATAAAAATGATCGAAAAAAACGAGTTTGTCATTTACATGAAAATAACATAATATTTCACTCGTATTATAAGAATCGAATTATTGTTCAAATCGAATTTACACAAACATTTTAGAAAGAGAGTGAAAAAAAAACATCAAGTTTCTTTTCAACGTTACTTCTTTTTCAATAAGAAAAAAGTCTAACTAATAAAAAGTTATACGTTCGTAGGAAAACGACACGCGGTAGTTTGGTTTTAAGAGCGTACGTTTGATCATATCGATTTCCTGGTCCGTTTACCGGAAAGAGAACTTTTCGAATTTGATTACGCGAACTGGATACTTTTTCTCTTTCCCTCTTTATCCTTCTCTGACATCTTGAAATATGCGTCAAGATGCATTATTCGCCGGTACATCGGATTCGTGGGAAAAGTTTTTGATGTTGGAATATCCCGAGGGGAAAGCTTCACGTGAGCGAGAAAAGACGTGCCGTCAAAGTAACTATAGCTAATGCATGCATATATATATATCTATCTATCTATATATATATATATATATATATTTCTCTCTCTCTCTCTCTCTCCCTTATGTAAAGTGGGCAAAGATGGTTAATTTATATACAGAAATTACAGGTTCTTATACATATTTCATGAACGATATCGAGGAAACTGTGCTAATGTTTATCTCTCGTATCGAATAAAACAACATTACGAAATATTTATAATAATAATAATAATATAATTATAATAATAATAATAATAATAGAAATAAATAAAAAATAATAAAAATAATGCATACGAAGAGTAGTACGAGAGTGTATATATGTGCGGTAAAATTTGTTCACTCGTAACTACGAGCTTTTTCCTCTCTCACATAGTTTTTTTATATATTATAGAAAAATATGCCCCAGGTAGAAACTTCAACGACGTGATCTTTAATTATCCAACAGTCCTATGTTATATAACTGTCAAGCTGATATTATATTCGACCTTTAACTTCTATAACTTTAGATAGATGAATCCGTTTGCATAACTTACTCCTTGTATTTTCATTTAGTATTTGTTTGTTCCCTAGGAAGTCAGGTTATAAATAGAAATAGAAATAGAAATAGAGAGAGAGAGAAAGAGAGAAAGATGGAGAGAGAGAGAGAGAGTGTTCGAAAAGGTTGTTGATTTGAGTAAGAAAGGAGAAGGAGAGAGACAGAGGAAAGAGAAAAGGTTTTGAACGTAAGTGATGTAAGTGAGAAGATGAAACCATTAGGGAACGAACTAGTTTGAGACGTGCAACGAGAAACAAAGAAAGAAAGAGAAAGAGAGAGAGAGAGTGAGTTTCCAGATTATGTCACTACGAAGATGTTATTTTCTAATAACATCGGACTTCATTGTATGTTGTAAAGCTGTGCCTTTCTTAAGACGTTGCTGATTCATTTGCAAAACCATTTTCAACTTTCCTACCGACGCGTCGAAGATAATTTTCAATATATTATTATTGTTACTAACAATAACAACAACAACAACAACAACAACAAACAACAACTACATAGAACAAAAGCAGCATCAACGAGAACGATGACGACGACGACGACGACGACGACGACGATTTCAACAGAACAATGACTCGTTCCAAATTTTCGTTAGCATTAGTATTAGCATTGGTAAAGTATGCTATTCCTACTTGCTATGATGTTTACATAAAAATGAAAGAAAGGTATACTTTATAAAAAAAAAAAAAAAAAAACAAATGATAATAAAAAAAAAAGAATAGAAGAAAGAAAATAAAACAAAACAAAAAATTTGGATTATTCAAAAGCAATTTCGTTGGTCATTTGGCAAGGTACTAGAGAACCCTTTGGCACCAGACTTTTAGTGTGTCACATTTTATTTAGACTTTTTTTTTTTTTTTCAAGCGAGAACGAGATTCTATTTACAATTCGTAATAATGTAATTAAGAGTAATTTAGAATAGGATTGAATTTGGTATTCTACATAGAACGATATCGTTCTTCGTTCCTTTACTATGCGATTTTACGTACAAGTAAATTGATTTAATTTTTGCGATAAAAGATCCATCCCTTTTTTTTTTGTCCACTTTGATTTCAAATAATAGACGAATTTATGACGTTGAATTTTTTTTAAAACAAGAATCGGAGAGGGCAGAAACTTTTTGCGTGACTACTTTTAAAAACGAATTACCTTTTCTTTTTTTTTCTTTTTTGCCGAGAATTTTTCAAGCTAATTTATTTATTTATTTCTTTTTTTTTCTCTCTTTTTGTTTTATATTTCTTTTTATTTTTTTTTTTTTACTTTTCTTGTTTTTTTTCTTCTATTTTTTTTTCTTTTTTTTTTTTTTTATTAAATTCTAAAACTACCAAGGAACTTTCGACGCACTCTGTATAAATATATTTAAAACTTTCACGCGGTAGTTTTACGACGATGAAACACATAAATTTCGTTCATATAGAATTTCTATTTTTCTCAACACCCCATTCCTTCTCCTATCTTTCAGAACATTTTTTTCATAAACCTTACAGCAATTAGATTTACAATGCAAACTTATTATTTTCAATTAAAATTTACTTTTCTTTTTTTTTCCCCCCCCCTTCCTTTTCCGTCTCAGGTTTCTCGAAAGAAACCAATAATGAGAGAAAGAAAGAAAAAAGTATTAAGAGAGAAAAAGAGAGAAGCGTTTTCATCGTTAGAACGAATTTTCTTTCTTCTTCTTCTTCTTCTTCGTCTTTTTTTTTCTTTTTCTTTTTCCTTCTTCTTCTTTCTCTTTTTCTATATTCTATTTTATTTTTTTTTTTCAACTACTAAAATTCTTTCGTATACTCGAGCGGTGAAACCGAACAAGAAGAGAAACGGACTCCTCGAGGAAAACTCTTGTGCCGAAGGAAGGAAGGAAGAGCAGCAGCAGCAGCAGCAGTCAGTGGCCACTAGCGTACTTAACAATTTATCTGTGTTCTCCATGCTCGAACTTTTATCCTTTGTTTCTGTCTAATCCTTTAATTACGCGTCTCTTCACTCGTTGTAAAAAATATCGCCTTTCTGCCAGCCAAGCAACCCTTTTTCTTCACTCTTTTCGTTATCCTTCATCCCTCTCTCTCTCTCTTTTACTTTCTTTTTTAATTTCAGATATCTCAATGTAAGTACTCGTACAAGTGGTCTTTAAATTTTCAAACAACTTTATGTAATTTCATCGTTTTACTGTGTTACACGTACACATAATAACACACATAGATACGTTTGTATATGTATTTGTTTTTTAATCAATTGATTTATTATTATTATTTACACGAGTGCTAAAGGTTGTTTGATTTTTATATAAAAATATCATGATAAATCTATAAAAAGATTGCATGTACTTGCTTCTATGTATTATATATACTCGTATATATATATATATANATATATATATATATATATATATATATATATATATATATATATATATATATATATATATCTGTGTTTGTATACTAGCGGTAGCAAACAATTTATTGATTATGTTTTTTGAAAAATTCACGAATTAATTTATACGAGAAGAATGCACTTATCACCTAGTAATAAAATAATAATAAAATAATAATAATAATAATAATAATAAGAGTAATAGTAGGAGAGTAGTCGAGCTCATTGAAATTTTAACGAGCTTGCAATGATGTCTCTCCTGCTCGATGAAAAGCCGTCGTTTTCATCGTCCTCGTCCTCGTCCTCGTCCTCATCCTCGTTCTCGTTCTCGTCCTAGTCTTCGTCCTCGTTCTCATCGTCGTCGTCGTCGTCGTCATTGAAGAGAAAGAGCTACGTCGAGTGTTACGAAGGGAAACGTCTATTATCCCTACGGAAATGGATAGAACCGTTCGGTAGTAGTAATCGACGCTACTTGATTTATTTTTCAAGTAATCGACAATTTAACTCATTTTTATTTTTGGAAGTTCTCTATCATCCGTGTCACGCGCCATTAACAAGTTTTTTTTTTTCCTCTCCTTTTTACGTTTATCCGTTTTTTATATAACCGTCATTTTTGATTTGCAAATATTTGATATACTTTACTTAAGTGTGTGTTACACGTTAAATTTATGTATTGAGATTGTAAATATAAAGCAAAGATATTTTTGATCTTGGTATTACGGTTACGATCAATTTTATATTTATATGGCATCTATTCGTGTGTGTGTGTGTGTGTGTGTGTTATGAGTTATATGATAAGATCAATTGTTAGAATTTGTTAATTTTGAAGAATTATTTGTATGATAAAATAAATCATAAAATGAATTATCGGATTTATTGTTAATCTATTATCATAATTGTCGGCATAATTATGTGTGCTTGAGGTGCTTGTGGTTAAGTGATAAAAAACAAATAAAAAAAAAAATAAAGAAAGATGATTAGAAAGATTAGAGGAAAGAATGGTCTTTTATTTTTTGAAATATATTCACACGAGTGTGTGACTCACACACATTGGCGATAAATTGTACGAAAGTGGTAGCAAATACTTTTTACATGGAATGTTTTAATCTATGTTCTCTTTTAGAAATGCAATTTTTCATACAGAAAGTAAAAGGAAAGAGAAAAGAGAGAGAGAGACAGAGAGAGGGAGAGAGGGAGGGTAAAGAAGAAGAAGAAGAAGAAGAAGAAAAAAACGCAACTTAAAACTGGTCAAACAAAAATCGATCGTTCGAACGATCGAATATCGATTTAGTCTCAAGTTTTCATCGAAGAACTCGTGCTTGATGATAGAATCAACGAACCGTAACTCACACGACTTTACTTTCGGTATTTCACTAGGGTCCGGCGTGTAAGTCAAGTCACCTGAGAATTCTTCATACGTTCGTTGAGTTCAAATTCTCTATTTTTCTTTTTAATTTATAGAGTGTACGTTATAGCTGGGTATTTTATTTAGACGTTTATTTATGATGTGTATATGAATGTATGTGCGCGTGTTTTACTTTACATGGTTATATAAGGTATCAATATATAATATATATTTTTTCAATATTATGTAACATCGTGTGTAAATTGTTCTTTTTTTTTTTATTTATTTATTATTATATAATTTTAATAATTAATTATTTAAATGCTAATTATATATTGTTACATACAAATATTGTTTTTTTTCTATTACTAAAAGCGTTATTTTCTTGTTCTTTTTGTGCATTTTCCTTATAGGTAAATTTCATTTGTATTTCGTCGTTTGTTACACCAGAAGAGTGCGGTAAGCAGGTCCTAGAGAATTTTTCAGAAAATTTTCCATGACAAGTTGGACGCGTTCTCACCTTTAAATATTACTCTCTGTCATACGAATTCCTGTATTTTCTCGAGCGCGAAAAATATGCAACGCATATAGCGAACTGACGGTGGTGGAACCGTCGATATCGATTTCTCGTTCGATATCACCGATGGTATCGGTGATATAAATTTTCTTTCGAAGGATGCAGGAACACATGAAATTTATATTTATATATACGTATATATACCTATATGTATTTCTATTTTTTTATTTTTAATATTATATTTCGTCGAAGTAGTCATCCTAATCATTACTGTTATATTTATTATTATTGTTTTTGATATTAACATTAGAATTTTATAAAGTATCTAAATATCTCTATGAACATTAGACTCTCATATAACGCGGTTAATATATTTTCCGTTGTATGATTTCGTTTTGGGAAATCATGTTGTATGAAATACAATTCTCCTATAACCGTATTTTTTACTTTTGTAATTTTTATCTTTAGAATTAATTTTTAATTATTTCACGAAGAACAATGTGTATTAGGTAAAAAAAAAAAAAAAAAA
>NW_015149075.1:127941-141850 GCF_001465965.1 Polistes dominula | reverse complement strand
TGTTATCGTAAAAGACCGAAATTGGAAAATGTTAAGATTCACATGGTCGCTTGGGTATGCTCCAAATATTAATATAAATAATATACCTAAATATTAAATGTTTTATCGACGTATTTGGTATATGTCAACATTCCATCATGAAAATCTTGACATTCTCTACAATTTTCATTTTTCACGGTATTATTATAATTTATTTTTTAATTAATGTTTCATAACATACAGTTAGATAGAATGAGATGAAATAGAATAACACAACAAGTATTTATAATCAAAATTAATAATTAATTAATTCATCGTGTTTTGCGTTTATTTAATTAACATTTCCTTTGTCATACTTATAAAGAAATCATCTATCGATGTTTTCAGAAACATCGACAGACATATACACACCTCTCAAATATTCTCATACCCTTACATATATATATATATATATATATATATAACTTTGATATATCTAATACTTACTCTTTCGAAACATTAGCTGTGATTATCGGGCCACTCAAGGAACAATTTCGCTTGTTAACCAAAAATGCATCTCTTTCGTCTTTTTAGTCTCGCTTGAGAGGTCGAAGTATGCGAAGTATGCAGTCGATATATCGTTTTCTTTTTACCAAGGCGCGAGAGACGCATCTTTCCGGAATGGAAGGCATAAGATGAAATTCTTATCTCTTTTGTGTCGCTTACTACTATCTATTGTCTGCTTCTATGGATCTGAATATACCTATGTTCTTATTACATACACATACACACACACATATATATATATATATTAATACATGCAATATATTTACATTTATATGAATATATATGATCGATATTGGATGTTTCAAAGGTTGCTTTATCGATAAAAGAAAAATAATAGAAAAAATGTTTCAGTTCATTTTAAAATATAAATGTTCAATTATACATTTTATAGAAATATAATATATATTATACATAATATAGATACAAGATGTTTTAGAAATTATTTTACCAAGAGCAAAAAAAAAAGGGGACAAAATTTAAAAGCAATTAAGTTTTGTTAAATAAAGTTACACAATATTTTTTTTTATTAAAATTTCTGGCTAAAAAATTTGAATTACTTGTCACTAAAGCATATTGATCAATTTGCGAATACCTGTCAAACAAAATGTTGAATTATTTAATCGATTAAAGCGTCTTTCGACACATACTGTGGTATATTTCTTAACATTTTTCAACGTTGGAAAAAGTTCTCTCGTGTCGTTGATATCACATTGAGATTATTTTACGTACATTAGTTTTTTTTTTTTTTTTTATATTCGATACGTGACTACTGTGTGTGCACGAGAAAAGAGATACAAATGTTGCAGCGCGTCGTAGACCGTGTCGGCATTGTAAGTGAGTTTTCTACTTGATCGCATCGGTCGCATTGAGCGCGAGAATTTGCTCCTTAAGAGAAAGAAAAGAAAAGACAGAAAGAAAAGGGTAGAAAAAAAAGAAAGAAAGAGAGAGAGAGAGAGAGAGAGAGAAAAAGAAAGAAGAAGTAAGTGGAAAAGAGAAAGGTGGAGTTGAGAAGAGAAAGTCCACGAGTTTTTTTTGTTTTTTTTTTTTTTTTTGGTTACTCTTGTACAGTTTGTATACTTTTTACACGTATGTGTATACAAATGTGTAGGTGTTTTATATCGGTATATGTACACATTTCTCGCACTGATTCACTCGCTCGGAAAACGTCGTTACAAATTTTTTTTCCATTCAGAACAAAAAGTCCCTCTCCCATCCTTTTCCTTTCCTCTTTCTTTCTCTCTCTCTCTCTCTCTCTCTTTCTATTTCTGTTTCTCTTCATTTCTCTTCATTTCTATATCGTTCTCTTTTCTTCGTTCGCGTAGTCGCTTCCAGGACGCACAATCGTTCGTTCCGTCCAGCAATGCTGTTCCGCTTTTCCACTTGGTATTCGCCGTTGCCAGCTTAAATTGCATCACACACGTCATTAAACGTTAAGCACACGGAAGAGAAAAATTATACAAATTTTCTCTTTCTCTTTCTCTCTCTCTCTTTCTCTTTCTCTTTCCCTTTTTTTCTTTCTGTTTTTTTTTCTTCTCCCTTATTTTCTCTTGTCTCTTTTATTTTTATGTTTTTTTTTTCTACCCCGTTACGCGTCCGCTTAACCGTCCGTTTTATTAATTTATTTATTTATTTATTTAATTATTATTTGACTCCATTCTCATTCATGAAAAAACACGAAAATTTAATCTTTGTGGTGATGAGAATAACGAGATTCTTTGTGAATGAGCCGATGATTACTTTTGGCTTACGATGCTTTATGATAAAATGTGTGCATGTATATCTAATCGAAATTCTGAATAAATACAGGTAATCGAAATATATATATATATATACGTTACAATGTATACGATTTTACTTTGTAAATGAGCACTCAGACATCGTATAGATTTTATGGTGAATCTAATTACTGGTTAATAGCCGTTAGCCGCAAGGCGTTAGCTGTATTATACGTTAATATAAGCAGCGTTACAAATTAATTAATCTCACGCATTAGTTTATATGTACGTGTATATATATATATACATATATTTATATAATGTGTGTTTACAATTGTATAAACTTGGATCCAATAGATTCCTTTGAAAACAATCGTTTTATTCTCTTTTCCGATCGTACACTGAATCAATATTCGTCATATTTATCTTTAATCGATCATATTGATTAACTGTTTGCAATACGCTTGAACTAACATAAACATATGATGTTATAGAAAATAAAAAATTGTTTTTGTTAAACCAACTGACTCGCGGTTGAAATATTTCGTTTTGTTTAATCGAACGATCATAGTGTTTCAGTTACCTGTGATAACTTTGCCAATAGTAGTAATAATAGTATATAGTGGTGGTAGTTGGTAATTGAAATGAATGTTTTTCTTAATGTTTTATTTTTTATTTTTATAGTAATAGATATTTCATGTATCACCTTTCGACAAATATTAATCGACATTCGTTGACAATTTTTATTGATCCATTGTTTGAAGGAAATTTTATTGGAGGTAGGAAATAGAGTGACATGTTGATAAAAAATATAACAGAAACTGATGACTGAAAAATGATCGATCATTTGAGATATTTTTTTGTTTTGTTTTATAAATAAATGACTGTACAACACTGTCGTCTTCGTAAATGCTTAACAAAAAAATACGCCATGAAAAGTTGATAAAGGTGAAGTCGTATGAAAAGATTTCTTTTTTTTTTTATAAATTACGATACTTTTCAAATAGATTTTATATAAATTACAAAGAGACGTGATTTTTTGTCTTCAACGTTTATTTATTTATCCGATAATCCGGAATGAACAAAATCACGTGAATCGTGTGTCGTAGAGTATCAACAATAATGTTTAATTTAACAATAAGAGAATTTTCTCAAAGTAATTACCACAGGAACGTGAACGTGAACGATCTTGAAATTTGTCTAGATCAGGTGTATAATGGCTTTCACGTGAATACCTGCGATATTAAATTTTTACAAAAGGTAAAATTCATCATAAAGCATTGAATGTAGGTCGCGGCCAGTTCGTTAGATGTATCGGTTATCGGTAATGTTAGAACAGAATAAAAGACAAAATAAAGAGAAAGGAAAAAGAAAAACATGATAGCGTCCGAAAATTACAAAGCGTGCTATGCAACTACGTGAATAAATATCAAAATGCGAAAAAGTGTGTGTGTGTGTGAGAGAGAGAGGTTTCACAGTCGAGTATTATTCCAAAAGTATCTTTCCAAGGAGTACTTACATCTCTCTGGTAGGGTGGCGTCTATTCACAAAATCGAACATAAATATCCTTAGACATTACTCGCGTCCGACGGTTGGCCCATGCTACAAAAGCCTCCTTAAGGAGCATCGAATACAAAAGAGATTCTCCCATCTACCGTGGAATATGCATCCTTCTTTTCTACTATCCTTTTCTTTCTTTACCTATTTTTCTTGCATCTTTCTTTCTTCCTTGCGTTCTCTCCTATGTGGTATCTCTTCCTATCTGTTTTCTGATTTTTTATTTTTTTATTTTTTTTAAGAAAAGTCCCTGTGTATCCTTCTTGGTTCGTAGTTTTTCAAAAACTAGCAGGAAAAAAATTCGATTCGTTTCAAAGACCTATAACTATCGGTTTCCATACACATGTGTGTTCTTTTCTTATTTTTGTTGTTGTTTGTTAAACTTACTTTTTTATTGACCTATCCACTTATAAATCCATCTATCCATCCATCTATCCATCCATCTATCCATCTATCCATTCATCCATCTGTTTCAGTCTTTTCTTTTCTTTTTCTTTTTCTTCTTTTCCATTCTTTTCTTTTCTTTACTTTCTTTTGCTTTCCTTTCCTTTGGATACGTAGCTTTCGCAATTAGTCGAGGCGTACGTTAACAATGGGCTGCGTTTATTGGATTCCTCCGAGCGCAATCGTGCGGTTTGGAAAAAGATTGCGAGTCCGGGTTGCTTTTCTTCGGGCGTGGAACCGCTTGAAAAGGAACGGGAGACTTGGTACGAGTAGAACGAATCGAGGAAAAAGAATCGAGCTGTTTCCTTTAAAGATGTCGATCGTTTCCAACGAAAAAGAACGACGAGGGAATGCGAGAGAGTAGGAGGGAACGAACGGGGAAAAATCTAATCGATTTTATTTTATGAGCTTTGAGAGTAAAAAAAAAAAGAGACCGATAGATAGTTAAAACATAAAGAAAGAAAGAAAGAAAGAAAGAGAGAGAGAGAGAGAGAGAGAGAGAGAGAGAGATAAAAAGAGAAGAATGAATAATGTCATATATTTTACTTTTATAATTGATTTTAATGCCAACAGCGCAATCGATATAATTTTCTCGTTCGCTTGAAAAAAAAGGGGAGGAGAAGGAGGAAGAAGAAGAGGAGGAGGTTTAACAAAAAAAAAGGGGAAAAAATTAGCAATGATCTGTCGAAATGTGAAATAAAAAAAGGTGGTTGGAGTAACGAACGTTTAAAATAAACGTTTGATATAAGCTAATAGTCTGATTATCTCAGAATTGGCTTTATTTCGATTTAATTCTTTTAACAGTAACGGCACTATGGTATTTCATTAAAATGTAATTCTTTTTTTACGGATTGAAACACGTAAAGACTTCTTTCAGTTTTCTATCTATAGGTAAAGGTGGAGAGCTATTTTGATCGATTATTCGCAAATTCACTTATTCCAAAGAAATTGTCTCCCGTTTGTTTCCGATAATCGGAATTCCACCGTAGGTAGGTATTTCAATATCAGGATTCTCGGGCCAGGTTGTGGTCGCGATTTTGGTTCTGTATCGTTAAGGATAAACCAATGGAATCTTGGGGAAAAAAAAGAAAAAGAAAAAAATGGATAAATCCCGAAGGATATGATAGAATAAAATAGAATAGGATGGATAGATGGTGATGAGTGGATAATGAAATAGATCAGCGTTTCTCAATCTTTAAATTATTGCTCAATATTGGGCTGAATTTAATTTTAGAACAAACCACCTTTATGAGATTCATTCTACCACATCCTAAATCAAGGAAAGTCATTAATTTGTATAAGATTTCAAGAATGTTCTCGTTTAATGTTCCAACAAGTTTCACGAGAATATCGCAGTTAACGGTTGTACTTTTCAAGTAGTATATACAGTGTAAAGAGTATGATATATCATACTTCAGTATAAGTGATAATATAAGTAATAAGAAGTAATAATATATTTCAGATTACTAGATATTTATTTGAAAATATTTTATTAACCTTTTTTACTTCTCAACCAATGTTTTAATACAATTTATCATTAACTCCATAACATTATTGTAGTATTTCAGATAAGCATTTGAAAGTGCAGGAGCCTTGTGAACCTAATGAAACAGCAGGGTTGAAATTAAATAATAAATGAAATTAAATATTATTGACATTTAATAATATTTATTTAAAAAAATGTGTGTGTGTTTTTTTTTAAATATATTACATTAATTCATTAATTTAATTAGATTATAATATGAAAAATATTTATGAACGTTTATAAATAAGTATGCTGTTTAACATCAATTTAAAGTAAATGGAAAAATATCAATTGATAAATTTCTGTTTTTTTATTTTTTTATTTATTATTTTTTGCGGCTGCAGAAGACTGTCAGATTAAAAAATTGAGAACTTGAAATGGATGAATGAAAAATCGTGAATGAGAATTTCGTGAAATTTTCGTAAAATTCCTATGAAATCAAGCATATCAATTTTTATTTTTATTTTTTATTTCTCTCTCTCTCTCTCTCTTTCTCTTGTTCTCTTTTTGTCTGTTTTTCTTTTTCATTTTTATTTCCTTTCTCGAAAAAGAAAATCCATGATTGATTTCATTATTGGATATGCAACGCAATGCGGTCGGAAATTTCATTCCATTCATAAGTTATATGCACGCGTACGTTTAATTTCATATTTTACCACTTGCGCACAATACCTTGCACTACAACGAACAAAGTAAGTTTCTTTATTTCACTTTATCGATGAACCTTCCACTTATGAGGATTGGTAATATAATACTAGAATATACTCAAATTTACCCAAACTTAATAAAAGATATACGAACTTATTCAAATATGGATGACGGGGTGTTCAACGTGTCGGAATATTTCCAACGTTTGTGTATTAAATGGTAAAAGGAAAATGAGATAAGTGAATATTTTGGTATCCAGGTAGAATAAGTTTATTTCAACAATTGTATTATACGTTAATTAGATTAATATGGTCACGTTACGGGCTACAAAATCGTACTCACTCATTTTCACCATTTCCCTACTTCCTAATCTGCACGCGTTTCTTCCACAATCCTCTATCAAATCTCTTCTAATCAATCACTCTTATCTTTCGCAGGTACTCATCCTCATTTGATTATACATTTCGTACGGATTCTAATCACTATTTTTTCACACCCTACAAACGTGTTATAAAGGGAACTCTTCGTTGCAATTAGCAAACTCGTATGTACGATAGTAATCGAATTGCGTTTATTGGATTTCTCTTATGTGGAAAAATATTCCGGTCCCAGGATTTCTTTCTTCTTAATGTTCGCCACCGATCATTGAAACGAAAAAGAAAGGAACGTTGTGCTACTCTAGGACGCAATCGTTGCGGTGGGTGGATGGGTGGTTTGGGGGTGGTAGTGGTAGTGGTAGTGCTGGTAAAAAGAGGGAGAATAGAGTAATGTGATCGAGAGAGGATCGAACTGGACGAAACGAGGATGGAAAGCAAAAGCAAAAGAGAAAATGAAAGAAAGGAAAGAAAGAAAGAAAGAAAGAAAGAGAAAGAAAGAAGAGGGTTGTGGGGAATCGGAGAAAAAGGTAAACGCGATATTTTTACCGCCTCCATATATAAAGTGGGTTACGATCAATTGAACTCGGACGATATCGAGAGGTACCGATGGAACCTTTGGCTATATCGCTTCTGGGGCTGTTACGTGACGGTGCAGAGGAGAGAAAGAGAAAGAGAGAGAGGAAGAGGGAGGGAGGGAGGGTAGAATGAAAGAAAAGTAATACTAGACGAGCCTTAAAATACGTCCTTATCATATTGGCCAAGTATATTAGGTAATCTCTTGGAATAAAAGGAGCTTTCTCGAAGAGACTTACATTTTCCTTTTTCCTTATTTCTTTTTATTTTTCGTGAAGGGGTAGGTACGAGACAAAAGAATGCAATTCCCTGTACTCTCTCTCTTTCTCTTTCTCTTTCTTTTTCTTTTTTTTTTCTTTCTCTTCCTTTCTATCTCTGAGTCTTTCTTCTTTCGAGTTACTAGCTCACGTAGAGTGAACGCACGTTGTCAAGAAGCAACGTGAGAGAAAAAAAGAATAAAAAAAAAAAAAAAAAAGGGCAGAAAAGGAGAGAGAGAGTGCGAGTATTCCGTTCGTGAAATATTAGCAGGTCGAGTAGAAAAGAAATAGTAGACCGTATTTCTTGGTTGTTTCATTCTTTTTTGTTGTTTTATCTTTTTTTTTTTTTTTCTCTATCCTTTCTTATTTTAGCGTTTCCTTTTTCTCGTCCTAGTCACGCTCGAGATCCTTTTGAAGATTCTTACCTTCTATCTCCTTTTTTCACAAATGTAAAGAGAAAGAACAGAATGTGCATCATTGCTTTACCTAACTCCTTCCTTCGTCCACGTGTTAATCCACGTTTTAGTCGCGCCTTGTCGAGGAAAATAACTCTATTGAGTGGAAAATCCGAGAGAGAGAGAGAGAGAGAGAGAGAGAGAGAGAAAGAGAAGAAGAAGAAAAAGAGGAATAAGAGTGAGTGAACGAGTGAGTAAGTGAGTGAAAGTAAAAGAGTAAAGGGAAGAAGAAGGTAGAGGTAAAAGAGGACTAGGAAAAGAGGGGTTGGTGGAAAAGGTGGTGGCATTGGGTTGAGGGGAAACAGTAGACTAGATTAGACGATCGTTCGCCTGCACCAACGAGATACAACGGGACTCTGTAGGGGCGTAATGGCCCGGAGGGATTTACCCTTAGCGAGGGTAAGACGAGGACGAGGACGTGGACGATGTGGATGATGTGGATGAAGATGAGGACTATGCTTTGGGAATGACTTCGTTCCAATGTTACAAAACTGCACCGATTGCATTCGTGATACCTTTATTGTTTGCTTTTTTTCTCTTCTCTTCTCTTTCTTTATTTCTTTCCTTAAGTTTTTGACATCGTACACTCTTTTTCGTTTGATTTTTAACTTAAAACAACGTTAAGTTAAAATCATCTGTCTTTTTATTAAATAATAGTTTAATGCATATATATTTATTTATTGTTGTTGAATAATATATTGTATATGTATTATTTTTTAATAATATAATATTTATATTAAATATCGTTTATATTCAATCTCTGCATTTCTATCCTTTTTTTTTGATGAGAAGATTACGAAAATACTTTTTTCTTGTTTCATTTACTAGCCATTATTTGTATCATAAAAAGCATCTATAACATTATCAAAATCCTGATTTTTCCTAATTACAAATTTGTTTGACGAGCAATAATTCGGATTAGTATAAATATTATTTATAAAACATTTAATCATATATAGACTATATAATATTTATTTGTATAAACATTATTATATTTATATATTTATTTCATTTAATTAATTACTTTATAGATGGTCCTATTTGCCCAAGGTTTTTTTTTTTTTTTTAAATGTAGATAAATATCGATTATATTTCTACATTTCTCTGATATTTATCAAATGAAAAATATGAATTTCGTGTAAGAAATATTTTATAAAAAATTTAATATACTCACTGATATTTTATTGCAACATTTTTATAAATTCATATTTAGTTTAGTTACTAACTAGAAAATAGGAGATAGAAAAAGAGAGAGAGAGAGAGAGAGAAAAAGGTTTTTGGGGAAGGAGATAGAGATATGGAAACGAAAGTCTGTCGATTTATCTGGAAAAAATTGATCTCACATGTTTGATATTTGTTCTCTGTATGTTTTCTCTCTTTCCTCTCTACACGTCGTAGAGATCGTTGAAGAGATTTTCGTTTTGTAGGATGACACACAGTATGTATATAATTGGAATCGTCGAGAGAATAATCGACGGGAACGAGTGGGTAAGAGTGTCAGGTGAGATTTACCCTGTCCGATCGGATGTGGTTAATTGCACTCGACAGAGTTTGAATTCGGTGAACTTTTATTCGTACGAAGGATATGTATTATATACATATGTATATATAATATATATATATTCGATATCAGTTCGGTATGTCTTCGGGTATGCATATGCGGTTATGGTTGATGTAAAGTGTCAACGTATTATATTGTATATTCCTACGTCACATTCATGTCGACGTATTCAAATGTTCCTAGGAATAAAAACCTTTAATATAACTATGTAGGTACACATATCTCGTTGATATAACAAAGAATTTCATTATGCATGTGTATGTAATTATATTGAATAATTTGTTATATATTTTAGTTTTTTTTTTTTTTTTTTTTTTTTTAGAAAAACACTTTAAGGAATTATGTTATTTATTTATTTATTTATTTTTTTAACATTTTAACGAATTCATCAGATGACTTTAATTTGATCTTCTTTTTGTATCTTTGTTTTCTGATAGATATTAAAGTGACCTTATGACATTTTTAAAGTTTATGCAACTTTTTTTTTGATAGAAGGATGAATTTGGTGACTTATAAATATGATTAAACAATACAATTGGTATCAAAATTAAATTTATATAATTGATAGGTAATCAATTATTTCAGATATTAGTTATTATTGATTTGTACGTATTACGTTTTAAACAGAAGGTATTTTAAAAGATGAATTTTTTGTTTAAATCAGTCATCTTTTTAAGTTGAACAATGTTTAACGGAATCCTAGGGCTCAACACAACCTTCCCAAGGGTTTCATAAATTGTTGTTTAGATATATTTATTAAATTGTATTAATATCATTTGTCGTGTTTGAATATTTAATTTTCTTTTTTTTTTTTTAACTATGAAGGATTTTATAAAATATTTGTACACTCGTAAGGATTTCGTGAACTGAAAAAGTTTAAAGATCGCTGTTTTAAAGTAACGTTTATACATGTTTAATATAATCTGCATAATTTACTAGCTTTGTTAGGTAATGTGTAATCACGTATATATATACATATATATATATGTGAATGTATATGTAAGTATAACGTACGTAGATTTAACATAACCGATATGTCCTTCGAGGGTAAACTTTGGGAAACTTTCGTGGCGGACAAACGAAAACGCGGCAGCGTTTTCGAGCGTAACGAATGGGAACACCGAAAGTATTGGCTTCGTTCACGTTCGTAAATACTTGCTCATAAATCTCCTGTCTTCTGTCTTTTTTACATTTTATAGGATATTACGTGAGAGTAGAAATGTTATTCCTACCTTTTTTCAGAAAAACAAAAATACAGATAACAGACGTAGAATATATAATAAGAATTATTATTTTCTTTTTCTTTTGCCTGTCTTTCTCTCTCTCTCTCTCTTTTTCTTTCTTTCTCTTCCTATCTATTTATCTCTATCTATTTCTTTTTGGAAAATGCGGGAGAGAGTAGATACTTACGTTATTATACTTTTAGGAAACATAGCAATCATTTTGTTTGGAAAACTTCCAAGAAATCAACGTACTTAGGAAGGGTTCTTTGGTATAGGTATTCATGCTGTTTGGAATTATAGAATGAAACGATATTCTCGAATAATATATACGGAACGTTCGAACATTCTCTTGTGCATTGTTTTACTCTAAACATTTAGAATATTTGAAGAGAATAAGCCGATAAAATGTATCTATAATATATATATATATATATATATATATATAATATATATTTGTCCTATCGAATTCTTTAAATTATCTTATAATATCTATTCTAAGTTAAATATCTATCATATGTAAATTGAAATGAAATACTATCAATATATAGAATCTTCTTAGTCAAAGATATAATATAATGATTTTTAAAAATGTATCACATTTGATAATGCTTATTTAATTTTTCATATTTTACATTCTTCATTTAAACGATTCATCGTCATCAGTTTTTCCCTTTCATGCTAATAATTAATAAACAGTTCGAAATGAATTAATTTTTCCTTCGTTATCAAAGGAATTATTAAAATAGAACGAATTCACGTGTAGTTTGACAAAAAGAAAATCAATTGGAATTCGTATTTAATTATATCTATTAATCAATCATAGAAATATAAAAGCTTTATCTCTCGCAAGAGGAATTATTAAAATGAGGAGGTATCAATGAAAAATTTAGCGACAGCTATATTCGTATTTGTATTATTATGTTGGAATGACAAAAATTCTTATTAGAGAAATGAATAGGTGTCGTTTTCGTTTGGTGAAGTGAAATCCATTTAATATTAAATGGAGTTCAGTGAAGCTCTGAATGATGAATCTGTTCGTATATTGTACAATATCTACAGTAAATATGTATGTTCATAATAGGTTTAAATGCGTCTATTTACTACATATTGATAGTATGTGTATTATATATATATGAATATATAGGTATTTATCTACACATACATATATATATATACATTTAAGTGTATATATACTTGTCGTACACATACTCGAATGTATGATGCACTTGTCATCGTTGTTGTTATCCTCATGTAATATAGAACACACATGATAGAAATATTTCTGTGTTAAACACGCGTGACTTTACCACTTTAATTATGCCGCTAACCGATATATTGTACCGCTTGTTAGAAAGCGTGATTGTTCGGCGGAAAGAATCAAATTCGCGTCAATAATTTCATATTTGGTTTCAAATATGCAATAAAAGTTTTACCTTGGCGACGTTTTACATATTTATTGTACCGAAACGGGACGATTAATTCAATAATTTTCTCTCAAGTAGTCAATTTTGTAGATTTTATTTCTTTGTTCTCAATATTTCCAACTCTCTTTCTCTCTCTCTCTCTATCTCTGTATATTTCTCTCATTTGGTGTTTTTCAATTTTGTTCTTTTTTTATTTCTTCACCAGCGTATTCACTTATCTTTTCAGTAATGTAGAGACAGAAGTAGATCACTTCAATTTTAATTACAGTTTTAATTTTTAATTACAGTAGTAATTTAAATTAAAATTTTTCTTCTAACACACACACACACACATATATATATATATATATACCTCTCGTTTTCAACCGTATTATAATTATTCTAATTCTTAACTATTCTGTGCTATTCTTGTTTTCTTTTTTTTTCTTTCTTCAATTGTGCATTTTTATGTTCAATCTTTTATTGTCAACTTTGTTATTTTTCGTTGTTAGTCTTTCGTTCATTCTGTTATTGTGGTCGTCATCGTCGTCGTCGTCGTCGTCGTCGTCGTTTTTGTAGTTTTATTTTTTCATCTTCTCATATTATATTTGTGCCCTCGGTAAAAAAAAAAAAAAAAAAAAAAAAAAAACAAACAAAAACAAAATATAAAATATATTTTTCCATTTCTTTCTTTGAACGTTCATAAATAACCAAGACGTTTAATCGTTAGCAGACGGGCTAAATGAATTTACACGTAAAGGGACATACAAACGGTTCCCTTCGTTTACTAAATTGCCTCGTGCATTTAAGAGTTAATCTCCTTCGCAGTAACCTCGCTATACCCGGCAATGGAAAATCCTCAGAGGTACAACGGAAAATACGCTTATATATGTCCGGAGAAAGATCAAGAATGGGGGATGAATGTTGGAGAAAACGGAGAGAAAAAGAAATAGAGAAAGAGAGAGAGAGAGAGAGAGAGAGAGAGAGATAAGGAAGGAAGAAATAAAGGAGAGAGACGAGAGTGAGGATGGTTTTAGGTGATGGTGGGGTGATGGGATTGGGGAAACGGTGAAGATAGTAGAAAAACTAGGAAAAACGTTGCGCGCGTGCGCGCAAGCGCGCTAAAAGTTACGAACAAAATAAACGTCCAATTTAGTAACGCTAACGACCACCATAATTAGCAGAGTCTGTGACCCCCTTCAGGCTCTTTCTCCGTATCGAATATCTTCAAACTTTTAAATCGTGCCAGTTGACTTTTCAATTTTCCTGAAAAGAGAGAGAATCTTTTCGGTTCGATTGGTAACGGGGGAGAGAAAGAGAGGGAGAGAGTTAAAAAAGTTGGTGCAATTTGGAAAGTTCTTTTTTTTTTTCTTTCTTTCTCTCTCTCTCTCTCTCTCTCTCTCTCTCTCTCTCTCTTCCTCGAATTGAATTTATTTCCTTTGAGCACGAGCGCGCTCTGCTACTGCTCTATCTCGAATAGAAAAGTAGTAAGTTATACCTGGCATAACTGAACTACGTATACTTAGCGTTTTATTCGTACGCCGGGTATCTTGTGAACACGAGCAAGCTTTTATTTTTCTTTTTCGTTTTTTTTTGTTTTTTTTGTTTTGTTTTGTTAATAAACGTTTATAGCAATAAATGTTTTT
>NW_015149075.1:76470-127856 GCF_001465965.1 Polistes dominula | reverse complement strand
TTTTTTTTTTTTTTGTTTTGTTTATTTTTATTTCTATTTTTATTTTTATTTTTATTTAATTTTTTTATTATTTTATTTTATTTTATTTTTTGTTTTGTTTTGTTTGTTTTAACAGCTCGTAAACATTCAACGTGTGTACATACACGTCAAAAATATATAAATATACTGTGTATTTATCCTTTAAATTCAATTATAAGATTATTCGAGTCGCGTAAACCATATCTCTCCATTCCTCTCTCTCTCTCTCTCTCTCTCTCTCTCTCTCTCCCCTTCTGTCTCTCATTCCTGTTTCGAATTTGACTTTACTGGGAGAGAGAGAGAGTGAGAGATATCGTCGAAATAATAACATGTCCACGCATTGCTACGAAATTGTAGCAGTTACCGTTATCTCAATATTGGCGAATTTAAATGTTCGTTCATAGAAACTTGGTGAAAAAAATCTAGATAACGATTTTCCAAATTCGTGATCTTGTATTTTCGAATCGTGCGTAGATTTTATAAGCGTATATTTAATTCTCATGTTAAATTGTTCACGATATATATATATATATGTATTTTCCTTTTTCATATTTGTAAAAAGTTAACCAACCAAGTACCGAGGATATATA
Source organism: Polistes dominula (assembly GCF_001465965.1). The sequence continues at coordinate 127,248 of NW_015149075.1, read as the reverse complement.
AAACGTGTTTCACATCGTCAATTCGTTGTTCGTTACATTCACCAATTGTTGTAATCGTAATAACCCGATGAAAATATTCAAATAGAAGTGAAGAAAAGTTTGGAATCGTTATTTTTGAAGATGAAAAATGATAGTTTATAGCAGTGATCTTCACATTGTATTTCAAGGAACATTCCCAAGGGTTCCACGAATAATCGTTTAGAAGATATATTACATTGTGTTAATATCATCTGTTGTGTTACGAGAGGAAGGGTTCTAGAAAATATTTTTACATTCTTAAATCGAGATACTCAACCCTTGTCCTTCGTAGTTCGCATACGTCCGTTTTCTTTGTCAAAAGGGGTCGCACACTCGGCGCCAGTCAAAAATCGATGACTAAAGATACAAACAAAAAAATATATTATAACTTATCTGGTATGAAGATAAATAGTTGTATTTACAGTATTTAAACTTTATTGCGATTTCTTGTTTTGTTATTAAAAGTGATCAATCTTGAAAGTGGGATGTTGTAGTTTATAGGTTTAAATGGTTGTCAGTAAATTTTGACTAATAAAAAGAACAATAAATAAAAGAAGGAGTAAATTTACGATTCAGTATGGCTGATTTGAAAATTTGTCGTTTGAAGATCACTGGTTTATACAGTACAATACCTAGAGAGATCAATCTCTTCTGTTCATCTAATTCATAGGAAAATTCATAACGCGTTTGCTAGATGATGGTAGGTGGTACACTTAATTATTGTGACCGTTAACGCGTCCAGTATTAATTTAGTTTGGTAATTAATATCAGCCGATAGATGGGATGATTATCATTACGCGTGGCTTCTGCTAAGCCGTAAGCATTCTACATTATTCACGATTTTACAACCACAGGGCGTTTCTGATCGGGCGTCTGTCAGAAAATCGTTATATCATATTGATATCGAGTACTGTACGTATATTATTTCCTCATTAAAAAGCAAATAAGCGCGTGTACAAGCAAACATACACGATTACACGTGTATTAATACTAATACGTTCTACATGATATGATTAAAAAGCTTCGTATTCGGAGTATTACAAATTACGAGATATAGAACGCGAACCGATTGGATTTGTAGTCGCGATAACGAGCCTCTCGATCTGACTAATATGTGTGTGTGTGTATCTATCTTTAGTTTTCTTTTTTTATTTTCCGCTGTTTTTATTTTTTTATATTACAATGTTCCAACGAGAAAATCGATTTGAATATTATGCAGAAAAATATTGGGTTAGTCAATAAGTGATGTCAATATTTTTAATAGATATCGGGATTTAAAATCTCACTAAATAACATTAAATATCGTTACGTTATTTCCTTTCAAGACATTATCAGATTTATTATGTTTATTTCATTGTAGAAATGGTTAATTCTAAGTTTGTATAATTTTATTACTCTACAAACATTTAATCTAATATATCCAATATCTATAATAATATAAATAAAATATATAAAATAATATAAATGAAATCTATAATAATATATATATAAATTACGTGTCACGATGTTTGTCCGCAATGAACTTCTAAACTACTGAACCGATTTTAATAAAATTTTGCACACTGTGTGCAGTTTTATCCAACTTGAAAGATAGGATAGTTTATATCTCAATTTATAATCGCAATATTATTTGTTTATTAACAAAGAGTTATGATTATCTCTGTTAGTTCGATAAGATTCTAACAGATGGCGATATAAGGTAATTCGTTGACTTAAAGACGTAAGTATCGTACTGATTGTGAGCCACAGCAATGCGTGATGGGGCACCCCCAGTATTTAATTTATTATAATAATAATAATAATAAAGTAATTGATTTGAAAATTAAACGAACAAATTTCGACTCCACGTGATTGGCTAATTCAATACTTTATAAATCGAAGATAGAAAAAACAAAAAAAAAAGAGAAAAAACATAATCATCGTTGTATTTTCTCGTAAAAGTAGCTGTCGTTTACATAGATTCGTTTCGAATCGAGCAATCCGTTTCTATTACTTGAAAATTTTCCCACCTTGAACGTTTAGGAACGCGAACCGATCTGTCTCCGACGTGAGAGTCCTCGTCGTTGTCGTTGTCGTTGTCGTTGTCGTTGTCTTCTTTGTCGTCGTACAAGTTCTCGGTCGATTCTACGTTAAAGTCGAGTTGGTTTACACTTGGCGAGACCAGAAGTATTATAAATTACACAATGCATGTGGAAATTGCACGCTCGAATTAAGCAGTACCGATCTCTCGAGGGATTGAATTCGGTTTATACCGAATTCTCTCTCGTAAATGGTGTTCTTCCTTTCTCTCTCTCTCTCTCTCTCTCTCTCTTCTTCTAATTTTCATTCTCCCTCTTTCTCCATTTTTTTTCCTTCTTTCTTTTTCTCTTTTATTCTATGTCTTTTTCTCTCAAACTTTTTTCGTTCTTTCCTTTTTTCATTTTCTGTCTCTGTTTTTGTTACTGTTACTTTCTCTCTCTCTCTCTCTCTCTCTCTCTTTCTTTCTTTCTTTCTGTTTTTCTAATTTTCTTTCTTTTACATTTACTCTTTCCTCTCTCTCTCTCTCTCTCTCTCTTATTTTCATTTTCTCCTTTGATTTCCCTTCACTTCCCTTTCTATTTTACTTTTTGTTTCTCTCTATCTCCTTTTATTCTTAATTTCAATCTCTTTCTCTTTCTCTTTCTCTTTCTCTTTCTCTTTGTTTCTTCCTTTCTCTCTTTCCATTTAAAGACCGTATCTATATCCGTAAATTCTCCATTAAAGTCGTAGAGATTTTCTAAGGTTGAACGAAGAGAAGAAGCAAATCGATCGGTTAGAGAAGTTCTTTGAAGGAAGAAGAACCGATGCCAGTCTTCACTTCCCATAGATAAAACGATTGAAACTAAAAGCGAAAAGAGAAAGAGAAAGAGAGAGAGAAAGAGAAAGAAAAAGAAAGAAAGAGAGAGAGAGAGAGAGAGACAGAGTAGTAAGTCTTTATTTTTATCTCAAGATTTGATTCTTCGAGAAACTTTGATATAAGATTATAGCTTTTGAGAATGTTGGAAGATCGTTTCGTTAAATTCCTAACTCAGCGGTTTGACAATAACTAAAACACACTTAAGACAATGCTACAGATAAATAATAGTAGATAACTTGATCTTGTATGATCATATATTATTATTCTTTGTAAACCTTTACTCGATGTACATATCCTTATTGTATAATGTTCATTGCATCAGATAAAACGGTTCTTATATAATAGAGATAAAACTAATTAATATAAGTTTATAAAATATCTAGAAGATTGAGATAAAAAGATAGAGAAATGAAGTGAGATAGAAAAAGAAAGAGAGACAGAGAAGAGACAGAGAGAAAGAGAGAGAGAGAGAGAGAGAGAGAGAAAAGAAGAGAAGTGAAATCAAAAGGTTTTACTTCAAATTGGTTTCAGGTTCGGCTTGGAAGAATACGAAGAATATAAAGTTTGCGAAGAGCCTCCATCTGGAAATCTTTCGTTGGGAAACTTTTGAACTTGTATGCTCGCTTACGGTCACTACTTTGCTACGAAACGATTCTTCTATTTTTTTTTCTCTTCCCTCTCTCCCTCTCTCTCTCTCTCTCTCTCTCTTTCTCGCTATTTCACTATCTTTTTATTTATCTCTCGTTCTCTTTCAGTATCTCACAAACACATATATATATATATACACACATTCCTTCTTTACTCTTCCTTTACGATGTAGCTGTCTATAACGTCGCATACTAAACCGAACTTCGTCTCGTAGACGTGGCTTTGGCACGAACGTACGAAAACGTCGAATTTCAAATGTGACTTTTTCTCATTCTCTCACTTTTTCTCTCTCTCTTTCTCTCTCGTGTAGTATTTTCTGTTTACTCGTTGATGATCGTCACCGTAGGAGACTTTCCTGCGTATTTTATCGTCGATACAGTTGGGAAAATACACCTAGGAAAATGCTCGTTCGTTTCATCTGTGGGAAGTTCTTCTCACACATTCCTTTTTTTTCTTTTTTTTTTTCTTTTTTTTTTTTTTTTGTAGGCAACACGTCGTCGTAGTGGCACCGTTCGTATTGACGATGACGACAAGTAGACGACAAATGTTTCCCGACGTTATATTTAGCACTTTGCCGTCCAAAGAGTTTCAACCTGACTTCTATCTCTTTTTCTACCTTTCTTTCTATTTTTCCTGACACGACAGACCGATTTTTATTACCTTTTCGTGTTATTTTGTTGACTGGTTTTGGTATCTAGCACGTTATTCTATTGGTTTACTGTGTTATTTGAATTTTTCGATGGTTATTTAACTATTAGATTATTATTTTCAAATAATATGAATCTAATGATTTTATGAAATATTATTTTTCTGTCATTATTTATTTATGATTTATTTATTTATATATATATATATTTTTTACATATAAAATTAAGTTGAAAACGAAGAGTAATATTTTTTCATTTGAGGTGTTGGTTTTCGATAAAATTGTGTTCGATGATTCGAAATTGAAATAACTGTTGTCATTAGATTTATGATATTAACAAGAATAATCATTGGGAAATTCTGAAGAAGAATACGAATGTAATTAACTATGTATATTTAGAATTATTTATCAAGATAAAACATTGTCTTTCGTATTTCATTTTCTTTTGTATTATTTATATTATTTTGTTCTGATTAATGTGGCTTGTTTCTTCTTTATAATTAGTTTAGTCTGTTTCTATCAGTCAAACTGTGAAGTTGTAACAACAAAGAACACAATAGAGATTAATCGAGTACAGTTTCTTTCATGATTATCATCAATTTAATGATAAGAGTATCTCAAACAAACAAATATTATTATTTTTATACACCTGGTTGTTCCATACGTCAGTATAATTAATAATAAACGATATAATTCGATAAATTTAGAACAATAAGCGATACTTTGAAGTTACAATTTTATTCAGGTTGAATTAATGAAGAAGCATATGCCGGGGAAAAAGAAAAAACAACTTATCGCGGTTCATTTTAAAAACGATTGATAAATCTTTTTGTCCATCGAGAAATCTAACCTGTGTAAATTGAATTTTTGTTTACCAGCAATGTTTAAATTATAAAAGAAATATGATTTTATCATCGTAACTTGCCAACGTTGTAACTGATATCTTTTAATAGAAAGTTTCTTGCTTTTTATTAATATGCATTTTACACGAATGATATTTTCTAGATTTTATTTTATGATATATTTTTTTTTCTTTTTTTTCACTGACATGAATATACAATAAGAGAGATACATTTTGTATTATTTATCTTTTTCTATACCATCATAACACATAATGAAAAGAAAAATAAATATATTCACGTAAAATATTTAACAATAAGAATGATAACAAATGTTATACAATATATATATATATATATATTTTTTTTTTCTTTCATTTATTTTGATACGTAAGATAGATATCACGTCATTTTATTTGAAATGATATCGTTGTTCTACGACACGAGAAAGACGTTTGTAATTTCTTATTGGTGTCGAATCGTCGTCGACGGTTATGTCATAAGTTGACATAATTGTTTCTCCTATAAGAAAGTGACATCAATTTGGAGATAATTGATATAGTATGCTGGTGAACATATTCGGTTAGTAATGGGAATACATATAAATGTATGTGTGTAGGTGGTCGATGAACAATAGAGAGGAAAAAAAAAGGAGGACGAGGTTAGTCAATGGGAATCGTTTGGACAGTTTTGACAGTTTTGGACGCCACGTTACTTTCCGTGACTCGTCGATTTCTTCGAAAATATTTTTATCGAGTTCTATCGTCAAAATTGATATTATGTTCACGTTTCCCTCGTTCGAATTAATTAACAATGATGTCCTTCGTTATTTTTTTCTCTCTTTTTTTATTTTTTTTATTTTTTTATTTTTTTTATTTCAATTCATCCTCGAAATTGATCGAACAACGATTTTTATTATTTTTCCTTTCTCCCGATCCCGATCATTTTTATTTTTTTTTTTTTTAAATCTCAAACGACATTGCGTAACTTAATATTTTCTAGTTTAGTCTGATTTGCGCTTTCTGGTCTTCACTCAGGCGAGCTAGCTCATTTGACTGTCGACTGGAAAACGAGACGAAATTTATTGGCTTCTTTCGTTGAAAATGAGATAATTTCTATTTTTTGTTTTGTTCTTAGTCTTTTTCTCTATTCGTTTTCATCATTTGCCATAATTTCTCTTTTCTTATTTTCTTTTGGTTTTCATATGTATATATATATATATGGTATCGTAGAAGTTCACATTATCGAACTGAAATTTGAGAAATTATTTTTTTAAATAAATATTTCGAGTAAGGGAAACATCGTCGGTTTTTATTTTTTTTTTTTTATAATCGAAAAATACAATATTGTTATTCCAATAAACCAATACGTTGTTTGTGTTTTATTTTTTTAAGTAAAGTCATTGTACACGTGAATTACATTTCTTTTTTTTTTTTTTTTTAATTATATTCTATGTAAAAAAAGGTGTACTATATTTAAAACGAACTACTCGAATAACTCGATTGCTATTTGCGATAGTACAAAAAAATATGTTGGACGAAACTTATTTGGTTTCAAGGGTGGCATAATCTCATGCAAATAGTTCTTTCTTTTTTTTTTTTTTTTGCAGGTGGATGCGTAGAGGACATACGAAAATCAATATATCATATTTTTAAATCGAATTATATATATTTCTATGCACAATTTAAGATGCGTACACTAAACTCTGTGTTTCTACGGTTTTTATTATTATTCCCCTTTTTATGTTTTTACATAGAAAAAAATAAATATCAAAACATTACACATACATACCCATTGGATTATGCTATCATCGAAACCAAGTAAATTTCGTTGTTACATATATAATTTGTTTTTCATCCGAATTTTCTCTTCTCTGAGAGATGAAAATGTACGGGATGAAAGGAATAAGAAGAAGAAAAAAAACAATATGTTACTTGTGTACATTGAACAGAAGAGAAATTTCCAAATTTCAAAAGGTTACATTGATTGAAAGGTAAAACAAACGAGAAAGAAACGAAACTTTTTATAATATTCAATGTGATCAAATATTTTTATGTTTTTTTTTTCTTTAAATCATCGAAAGACAAATACACACATGCATATGTTCAATTTTTCTTGTTCTTTTTATCAAAGAAGCCATAAACAGCAAGAATTAATAATTTCTTATTAATCTTCATTAATTTGATCATAATTACCATATTCACATATAAACATCATTTTAATTTATTTCATAACTATAAGTGTATAAAAAAGAAAATTAATCGTTACATAAATGTGTGTATATTCCATCATAGACATATACATGTAGAATAATACGAATAAATTTGGAGGAAATGGGATTATTGAATTTTGTATAATTTCTAATTAATCTTCATTAAAATCAAGTTACTATTATGATAATTATACGCGTAATCATTTAATCTTAATTTATTTATCAAAGAGGTGTATAAAAGAGAGAACAAAAAAAGATAACAAAAAAAGTCGTTATATACATATAACATGACGTGCATAAATATGCGCGCGTGTGTGTGTGTGTACAGAGTGCATATCGGTGAAATACTTTACTCTAGAGAGGAAGAATCGAATAAGCGTTTGAAGGAGTAAGAGTGCTGGTTGGTACGCGACAAGAATACTCGAGTCGCGTCGTAAGTGTGTAAGGTTTCCCCTCTTTTTCTTTCTTTTACTTTTACTTTTATTCTTTCAGACGATAACGTTTAAAAGTACAAAAGAATGAAAAAGAGAGAGAGAGAGAGAGAGATGAGAATACAGTAGAAAGAATAAGTGTCATAGAAGTGTTTAAAAACCATTGTAGAATATCTTGATATTTCGTAGTAATAATTACAGGTAGTCCGTTTGGACGATTTAGTCGAGCTATCGTGGAATCTCATAATACATCGTATGTTTATGCAAACACTCGATGGAAATAGCAGTTTACAGTGGAATTATAACCTTGTTCCGGATAGGGATGGTCACATATTACGCTGTCGGCTTGTAGATATTCTTCCGGCGTAACCTTTCGTAGCTTCAGTGGTAAGCACCCCTCGGCGTTGTGCAAACAGTAATGCACTTGCGAGTATCTCATCGTCGTATATACTAACACATATATATACATACATACATATATATATATATATATATATATATATATATATCTTTATATGCATATATATATATATATATAGAGGGAAGGGGGTAGATAGTTTCTATACCACGTTTAGACCAACCACGCGATGGATACGCTCGTCCGAGTATTACGATAATTATCTCGATGGTAATTAACGTTCGCCACGGATCGCGACGGTGATAATGTCGAGCTTTGTTAGGAGATAATTTCGATTTCCATGCTATATTCGACTAAATCGTACTCTATGTCCCCGTTCCTCTATCATTTCATCTCTCTCTCTCTCTTCTCCCTTTATCTATGTTTTTTTTTTACGTATATACCTAATGGGTTTCATAGATGTACGGCTTTGCACCATCATTTGTGGTTTCTGTCGTTTAAGTTGAACATCGCGCCGATCGAAAATCGAAGCACGAAGAGGCAACGGGGTAAATTGTAGAACCAACCTGTGCAAATAGACAAAGTAAGAGAGAAAGAGAGAGAGAGAGAGAGTAAAAGAGAAGTTAAGGATTCCATCGATTCTTTTATGTCGAGCTAATCTTAGATACGTCATCTTGTCTACGAGGTTGCTTTTATTCGTCATCGATCATTCCTACAGCGTTTGTTACACATACCTACATATATATATATATATATATATACACATATACGTGTGTATAGTATGTCTCCATTGACGATATATGTATTATGTTCGTGTCTCTGTTGGGAGAGAAGTTTTTAAAATGAATCCCACAGAGCACGACGACAATACAGGATGACAAGAACGAAGACGACGACAACGACAACGACAACACGCGAGACACGGTGAGAAGATACAAGGATAGGAAGGAAGTAAAGGAAGGAAAGGAATGAAGGAACAACACCCTAACTCATTTGTCTCCTTACCAAGGAGAGCATTCGTCGTCGTCGCTCGGTCGACGCGCCCAGAGCAATTCGTTACACTTGAAATCAATTAGCACGAAGCAACGGTAAGTGGGTAAAAGGTCTTGCGGGCTGCGGGTTGCTGCGAGAGCTGAGAAGCGGTGCGAGTTTGAGAAATGACGCTTTTCTCTTTGCTCCACTCTTTCTCTTTCTCTTTCTCTTTCTCTTTCTCTTTTTCTCTTCTTCCAGTTAATGGAAGGGAAGCTGCACTAGGAGCTTGCGAGCAGCAGAAGAAGAAAGCCGAAATCCGACCGATGCACTTTGTCGCGACGTTTACGACGGCCGAAACTAAATCGCATGCCGGCTCGTGATAACTGCATTTGCAAGCACTTATCGTTCTATTCTCTCTCTCCCTCTCTCTCTTTTTCGTTCTCTCTCTCTCTCTCTCTCTCTGATTTCATCTCGTTACAGTTTCCGACGCATAGCGAAAACTTTCCCCTTTGGAATTTAGAAGATCGTTCGGTTCGTTGTTCGCTTCCTACGCTTGTGTTTCCGCAAACGGTAATACGGAATTATATTCTAGAACTCTAGACGTTGTTAGAATTAAACAATTGAGAGTACAACCAACGAATCTGGGCTTTGTAATTATAACGTTTATTTCATAGAAACACGATCGCGGATTGCATTTTCTTATATATATATATATATATTTTTTTTTTTTCTTTGCATTGCACATATTATCCGTTCCCTTATCTTCCGTAAAATACTTTTTATATTCTTTACTTAACAATTGTTCTTATTATCAGTATTGTCTTTTTTATTTCTTTTTCTGTTTTTTTTTTTTTGGTTCACATTGGAAAGCATAACCGAAATTGCTTTTTAGGAAATTCGTTGTAAAGTCAATGAGTTATTTAAAGCGATATTTCTCTCTTACTCTTTCTCTGTGCGTATTGGCGTTAGACCGAGCAACACATTTATCCGATTAAGGGATGTCCGCGTTTGAGGGGTTGGCGAACGATCGGAAACAAAACGTGCGAACGCGTGTTACTCGTACTCGTAAATTCCCGTATTAATGATGCACCGAAAACACGAAGGGATTACTTCGCTTTCGAATTCACGCTAGTACGAAAGTGGGAACAATAAAATATGTCGGTGTATAGCGTGAAACGAGAAGACGTATAATATAATACATTTGTATATGTATACGTGTGTGTAAAGTTGTACGCATATAACCAACCGAGCTACCAAACATTTTTTGAGAACAATTTTGATATGTAATGTATGCTACAAAATACAAAAATCACGTGTGTATGTGTGTGTGTGTGTCTATTCATTTTTCTTGTTGCGTGAGTTTTTATTTTTTCTAATATAAGAAGAACATACATTTTTATTTCCTACTAGAGTAATACGATAAATTATATTTTATTTAATTAATCTGTTGGATGGTTGTTGTTGTGTGTGTTGTGTACCTGTGAATCTGTATATGTATATAGTATTTTGGCCGAATTTGATGCGAAATAATCTGTTTATTACATAAACATAAATCGTAAATAATAATAAAAAAAATATATATATATATTTCGAGATTAAAACAATTTTAATGTAATCCGATTGCTAAATAAATACATTACAATCTTTTATATTAAGATTATAAAGAATTTCAATTGACTTTTCTAATTGAGTAAATGTTCTTTCGAATATAAACAAAGTTGTGTATTTTATTCAATTACTAAGTTAAGATAAAATCATTCTCTGGAAGTTATAATACTTTTTAAAAAATGAATTAAATTTGTAATATAAATAAATTTTTAATTATAATTTCTAGTAGTCTTACTAATAAAGTTAAAGAGAGAGAGAGAGATAGAGAGAAAGAGAGAGAAAGAGGAAGAAAGGAAGAGAAAATTAAGGAGCAAGGAAATACGATTCTACTTATTCCAGTTATTTAAGTTAATATGAATGTTTGAATGAAGAAAGGTGTGGTAATAGTCTCTAAGGTTACCGTAATATGACGTCTATTACGAATCGGATGAATCATTGCGCGTTAGGAAGTTTCGATCCGTGTTACGATGTTGTTCACATTATGCGCCGTCTCGATAACTTCGTTCGTAGGAGATATGGCAAAGGTACGAGCTTGTAGAGAGATACTAGAGAGAATGGTGGAGCAGGGTGGAGTGGGACAGGATAGGGAAGGGCAGAAAGGGAATGAAGGGAAGAGGAATACATTGACACTGAATCCCTCTAGCGTCGTCGTCGTTGTAACGGCTTAATAGTAATTAGTAATTGCAGCGAGCATCGCACCGTACCGCATCGTACCGCACCGCACCTCACCGCACCGCATCATCCCGTACCCTGTCGCACCACTCCGCACCGCACTGCTTGTATTCCGCACGTAATCCTTCTAGTTAAAAGCTTTATTAAACTAATTAGGCGACCATTATGAATCGTGACTGAGTAAACTGTAGGATACGTTCGATAGTCTTTCTACTTTCGAATTTTTACGATATCGTTACAGGTGTACGATCACAATAATTAATTGTAAAATATCGTTTCATTTATCTTTTCTTTTTATATTTATTCTTCTTCTTCTTCTTCTTCTTTTTCATTTTATTATATTCGATTTTTTGGGGTCAACATTATTTTGTTTATTCTTCTTCTTATTTTTCTTTCTCATTTTATGATATTCGATATTTTGGGGTGAAAATTATTACACGTGACTTATATATTATTTCTGAACGGTAGAAGCATTTCTTCTTTCGGCTTAACGTTAATCGATCATTTATCATTGATCTTTTCACTTTCCATAGTACGTGTATCAAAAAGTCTGTAGAATAATTCATTTGCTTTTACGATCACGTGAAACATCAATCCCCATAACGCGATATCCTCGAATGGCTTTGGCCAATTTGTGGTTGAAATCTTTATTCTTCTATTATTTCGGGTTTTGTTTTTTTTTTTTTTGTACCTTTTTCTTCTTTTCTATTTTTCACGTTTTAATATCTTTTTTTCTTCTCTTCTCTTCTTTTTTTTTTTTTTTTTTTTTTATCATTTTCCCGTATATAACCGCACCGCGCGTAACGGTTTCATAGTACCTACCTATTTACATACTCAATCGTTCTCTACGTACTTTTGTAATAAATTTATAAAATCAATAAAAAAAAAAAAAAAAAAAGAAAAAAAGAAAAAGAGAAAAATGATTCACGTTAACGGAAGAAGAGAAAAGAAAGTCGAGTTTTGTCGAAATCCTTGGCAACGTAAGAGTACGCGCGGAAGAAAATAATTTGTTTGCCGAAAGTCTTCGCGGTGTGCTTAGGTACAACGAGGTAAAAGGAAACGAGAGGAAAACGTTAAAGTTGTAGGTGGGTTGTGAGTAGTAGGTGTGGGTGGTGTTAGGAGGATGAGAAGGAGAAGTAGAAGGGGTAGGAAGTAGAGAAGAGAGGCAAGGGCAGAGAATAGTACGTGCGCGAGTCTGGAAACGCGATAAGAGTTAAACTGGAAATCCCTTTGTTCGTTGTGTGGAATGTCTGCGAATGAAAAAAAAAAAAAAATAAAAAAAATAAAAAAAAAAGAAATAACGAGGGAAAATAAAAAAGATTAGCAGGGGAAGAGGGAAAAAGTAAAAAGACAAATTCTCCTAGTTTTTTTCGGATATAAATTTTTTTTATTATTTCATTTTGTTCCTTCCTTTAACGAAAAGAACGAGCTTGATGCTAGAGATGCATAACCCGTTTTTTCCAAAAAAATTTTCTTTCCTCGGTTTAATCGGATTTGTTAAGAAGAGAAAAAAGAATGAAGAAAAAAGTTTAGGAGAGGTGGAAGAAGAAACAGAAGAGTTATCTACGTTGACATTGGTTGTTTGATCTTTCATAGTAATTTCGTTGTAGATCGTTCAGTCGTAAGTATCGCGCGTGATTTATGTTCAAATATTAGATACGGTACAGATACGTTGAGGTCGTTCTCGTTCTTCGTTCTTGTCCTTGTCCTCGACGTCGTCGTCGTCGTCGTCGTCGTTCGCGACTTTCATCAAAGTGTCATCTCATTTTCGTTCTATCTACGGAAACGATAGCACGTTACTGACATTTTCCGAGTTTACTATGCGAACACGATTTATCGATAATACCAAGGCTGATTTTACTAAACCAACATTTATAATAGGAAAATATAATAGATCAGATATATAGATATAATAATTAATTTTTAATAGATAATTCAGATATAATTAATGTTTAATTAAGCAAACATTTTCGAACGATCGAATTACAATTATTTTATGTAAATATGTACAGATATTATTATTACAATGAATTTATTCATTTATAAAAGTGTTACAAATTTTATTATACGTATTATCAAATAATACAAATAATTCTAATCTAAAATAAATGTTGTCAATTTTGTAATTTTATACATAGTTAGTCCTTTGTTATATTACCGACAGGAATACATATGTGTTTAGGTATACCATATGTACATATGTTTGTATATATATATATATATATATGTTTGGTGTTTGAGAATCCTGTTCTCGTTCGACAAGAGAATTTCGTTTCGTTAGTATTTTCAAATTTATCTCTCTTCTTCTGATAATTACTATCCACTTCAACGTACGTACATGTTTCTGCAGATAGAAGAGCGTCACCCGTTTGAAATTTCTGTTTTGCGGTCAAAGTAAAAAAGATATGGTCGGTTCTCGAAAGCAGTGGATTTTGTTGTTCATTCCCGCTTGTGAATTAACCGAGAGATAGCTTAATGATTACGTCCTTTGCATGACGATGAACATGATTAACCCGTTGATTAATGCATTCATTAAATTCGGAATATTTTGTATCATCAAACTGACTATTGTCAATGTTTCATTATTAAAAATTACGATATGTTCAAAGCTTTAAATTTGTTAAGAAATTTTGATCAAAAGTTTGAATTTACAAAATGTTCTTTTATCACTTCATTTAGTTTTACATAGTTCGATAATATCTTTTTCAAAAAAAAAAAAAGAAAAAAAAAACAAACAAACAAACTAGTCAAATTATTTCTATATAAATGTGGAAAAAATAAAGAAAAGAAGTTATAGTCTATCGATACGATGAAGAAAATGTCTACATAATTTGACTTATTGATTGAATGAACAAAAATCATAAAACATATTTCTTAATTATTCTATCAATAAATTATTTTTCAAACGTACGCATGCATTGCCAAATTACAGACTTGATACAAAATTCACGTATGTGAGACAATGCGAACAAATTCTTTACTTGTACAAATATTTCTCTTTTCTAGTACCTTACAATAATCGGGTTATAATTTTCATAGGATTTAAATATATATATATAGAAAGAAGGTAAAGAAAATTTAATTATATTGATATATAAGTGTCATAAGTTTCAGTTAATAAGGTAGACGATCGTTGGAACGCACAATAAGGTTCATTCTCGGTCGAGTAACTCGCTCATTAGCACATTAGTAGGATCGGACATTCATTATCGATAGTTGTATGTGTATGTGCTCGTAGATGTAAACGAGGAGGTTGGAACGTCGTGACGGTATATCACCGCTTTACAGCGTTCCCGATATCCGCGTTACAGAGCTTCTGCAATGCGTTTCACCGGCAATTGATTCTCTATCGTTCTGTCGACTCTGACTCGGTTACTATATATATATATATATATATATACTTAATATATATATGTTGTATGTATGTGTTTCTATAGCAAGTTCTGATACTAGTGAACGCACGTACTGAAACATCGATCGTATTTTCCACACAGCATCCCTTTACCCTTCACAGTACCACCAATACCCATCTCTTCTTATCGTCTTCGTTTTTACCTTCGAGCGTTTTCCTTTCGATGTCCAGCCACGAAACGGGAAGGAAATGACGAGTACCGAATTTCTCGTACTGTCCTGAACGCTATTTGATTTGGAAAAAAAAAGAGAGAGAGAAAGAGAGAAAGAGAGAGAGAGAGAGAGAGAACAAATAACGGAAAAAAAGAGGGGAGAAAAAAAAGTATCACTCGAACGAGTGGTATTTTGATACAAATTCGAACTCGACTAATTAAGTTCTCCGCGTTTATAGTACGTTTATTTTTGTTTTTGTTTTTTTTTTTTTGTGTGTGGGTGGTTTTTGTTTGTTTCGATTTTGTTTTGGTATCCGGTTGTTCAGAAAGGTTCAGCATGATTATTGCTTCAGGGAATTGTTTCTATTTGATTTAAAATAGTTAAAAGCTAACGTTCAAACGAGTTATGAGTATTCGGAAGATATACGATCGAATAAAACAAATTAGCTTTTTTCGAATAAGTTTTTTGTACATATTACTTTTCGTTTTTTGTATTATTGAATTGTATCGTTTTATTGAAAAGAAGAAAAAAAATTAATATTTTCAAATGTTTAGAGATTTGTTCGAAGATTAATTCGAAGGATTAATTTGTTGATATTATTTTCGTACGTTTCTTTACTATTATTTTTGTATAGGATTTGGGAAAAAAGTTCGTTTGAATTGTCTAAGGGTTGGTGGTCATTTGATCCGAAAAAAAAAAGAAAAAAATACAAATTATTAAAATAAATGATAGATTCAGATAAATGTGAAAGATTAATTTACCGACATTATTCCGCGTGTTATTTTACTTTTGTTTTTATATCGGTTTACGTTGAGAAAGGTTCATGTCAGTGTTGCCTCGGGGTTATGTCGTTTCATTTAACAAAAAAAAAAAAAAAAAAAAAAAAAGAAATTTCAAATGAATGATATTTCAAAATATATTCCAACGATTAATTCGTTGACATTATTTCACATGTTTTTGTATTGAACTGATTGGAAAATTCATCATGATTGTAAAAGAATAAACCATTCGATTTGAAAGACAAGAGAAATAAAATCAAATTCAAACGATTTAATATACCAAAAATAAATGAATCATTATTTATTAAATAAAAAATTACAATACGATGTGATTTGTTAACACATTGCGTACGGGTCACGAGATATCTCGTTTTCATGTTTCAATGATTTAAGGAATCAAAATTTGATTTTCTTATTATGTTAACCAGGTTAACGGAATCTCGCGTATTCTCCTAATCTCTAATTAACGAAAATTTACAGCTATTGCAACAATAGCTCTGTATCCTACCTTATAAAGTGTTTTATTGTTGTACATCATTTTGTTATTTTAAAAATCGCGTTTTACTTTGCAAGGAAATAGCTTTTTAAAAATTATTTATATTTGTAGTCTTTTAAATGACAATTATTTGATGAAATAGGATTTTATTCTAAAATAGTAGCAAAATGACGAATAGAAGTAAAGAAAATAAAAATCGATGTAAATTATTGTTTAATGATTTATCGGATGAATCAAATAATACTGCAGATGAAAAATGAACTCAGTGATAATAGCAACATTCTTGAATTGAATAATGTTATAGAAGTATACCCAAAAATGTGCGGTCCTTGAAAACGTGTTGCGCGAACAGTGTGCCGTACGCAATGTGTTAAACATTCTTACATATCTTTATACCATCTCTTTTGAATTATAAATATTTTCTTAAAATATATATATATATTTTTTTACAATGAAAAATATTTCATTTAATTTTTACATACAATTGAAAATAAGATAATCGACAGAAAAAGCTTTTTTCCTCGTGTCCATCAATCATGATTTGACGAACGAGTTAATTGATTTTTCTTGTATTTTCTTTCAAACTTGGGAAAATGATTTCATTGGTAGGAACGAAATATCCGATTCGCGGCACGCTTCTCAAACGTCCGCCTTCTTCTAATCAAAGGGACTTTCGCAGGAGAGCCTTTCGAACGCGGAAGCGTCACGGTGCAGGAAAACGTGCGGTTCAATGTATATATAAGTCTTTCTTCATTCTCTTTTTTATCCCATTCCCATCTCTCTCTCTCTCTCTCTCTCTCTCTTTCTCTCTCTAGCACGTACACGTATACACACTTTTTCTTTCTTTCCACCTGACACTCTTTCTCTCTCTCTCTTCTTTTCTTTCTCATTTCCCCCCTCCCTCTACCTTCTATCATCTTATATCTTCCATCTCCCTCTTACTCATCTCCCTATCTTCTCTCTCCTTCTCCTCTTTTCTTAAAATGGCACTGACCTATAAGTCAAGAGAAAGAAAAAGATAGATTGATAGATAGATAGAGATAAAAGATAGGAGAAATATTCAAACCGGAATGAAAAGAGAGATGTGTTGGATGTCCTCAAATCGGTGGCGGGGGTGGCTCGTCATCGGACGGACGAATGCGATATTTACGGGTCGCTGGAGCAACGATCGACATTTTCTGTCCACGATCTGTATTCGACGTCTTCTACTACTCTCTTTTTCCCTTCTCATCCCTACTCATCATCCTTGTCCTGTCCTCGTTCGTTCACGTGATGGCATCCACCCTTTCCTCCTCGTCAATTCTTATCCGGGACTTTTAACCGATTTTTTCTTTTTTTTGCAACGTTGTGTATCAGAAAGAAACAGAGTTGGGTTTTGGGGCAATATGTGTAATACTTTGATGTATATATATATATATATATAGATTCATCCTGATACTTTATCGACATTTTAACAGTGACGTCATAGAGTAATGCCTTACTTTTCTTCTCTTGTTCTTATTCTTTGTTCCTTTCGTGTCCTTTTTTTTTTTTAGGGGATGAAAGTAGCCGAAGAGACAATTTGGGTGACAACGAAAACGTTTTAGTATCGTATTTTCTTTTTTCTAGATACACATAAGGGATATAAATATACTCTATATGTATGTGTTTTTTCACTTTAACTTATTTATCATTTATCGGTATTTAAAGTATTTCTATACTTCTGTTTTTTCTTCTAGTATTTCTAGTTTGCTTGCTTTTCTTCTTTACTTTATTTCGGTTTTTTTTTTTTTTTGATTTGTTTTCTTTAGAATTAATCAATTTATTTATTTTAATTATAAATATTAATTTATTGAAATAATATTGTAATTGTTAAATGAATGATAAGATTTGTGTTACTAGGAAATGGTTTTATTTATTATACTAATTGTAAGTAATATTTATTTTCACATATATATATGATATACAAATGAAATAAATTTACATTTATCTCATCGATCATTTATCGGTAATCAGTGATTATTGATTTACAACATTTAAATTGATATTGTTCTTTATTAATTAATCGATAAGTTTAACTTAAAAAAAAAAAAAATTCAAATAAAATGAGAGAAGATAGTATATGCGACTAATTGTAAGTGAACGTTATAATATCGTATATGATTATTATTTGCTTTTATTTTTATAAATACATGAGTGAAAGACGAACATAAATCTATTTGATCGATCATCAATCAATATTTAAATCATTGAAAACGATCATTTCTTATGTCATAAAACTAATCGATCGATTCGTTGAAGTAATTTAACCAACAAAGACAAAAGAATAATTTGAATAATAATAATAAAAACATTTATTTATTAATATCGTAGTTTTTCTCTTGTTTTTTTTTTTTTTTTTTTTTTTTAACCATACATAAACGAAATGAACATAAATTGATTTAATTGATCACGAATCAATATATTAATAGCATTACAATAAATTACTGTCGTAACTATTAAATTATTCGACCGATTAATCGAAGTAATTAAAAGCTAGAACGTGTAGTAGAACGGGACTTACGCAAATTAGAGACAAAGGAGAAGTAAATTTTACGAACGCATTAGATTTTGTTTTAGCACTACTCCAGTTCGGAGCCGGTTTTATGGACTTGGCAGAGGAACCATTCCTCTGTGCGCGCGCGAATACTCCCATACACATCTGCATAGCTCGAATATCGTAGGAACAAAGGGCCAAATGCACGATACTTTATGTTCTACCAATTTCTCTCTCTCTCTCTCTCTTACTCTCTGTGGTCTTCTAATCTATAACTTGGCAACTTGGCCATCGAAAGGCCGTACCGTAATGAACCTAGGATGCATTCGTAGTAGTTTGTGAGACACGATTTTGCTGACCGCTTTCTATCTCTCTCTCTCTCTCTCTCTCTCTCTCTCTCTAACATTGTTCCGAATAAATTAATTAAAGAAAAGAAAAAAAAGAAAGACAAGGTAGATAGAATTAACAAAAATATGCAGATTTTGATTTCTCCAATTTTTTCGAGTAATTCATGCGCTTTATTCTTATATCCTTAATTTCAAATGTTTAAAGTTAATAAACATAACTGGATAAAGAATTAAGTGAAAAATAATTGGAAATAATACTCTCTCTTTTTGACACGCTTTAAAGTAGTTGGAATTCTATATGATTATCTGTGTGTTTATGTGTTTCGTGTGTGTTCGTTTCTACGCGAAAACACGTGACGAGGAAATCCGATCATTAAGCGCAGGTCGTGTTCGCTAATGTCATCCAAGAGGAAAAGAAAACTACATTCCTGCAGTGTGCTTAATTTGCTCTCCGTTTTCATCTACGTGTGCACGTTCCTCTTACTTTCTTTCTTTATTTATTTTCTAGCATTTCTTTTTCTTTTTTTTATTTTTCTTCCTTTTTCTCGTCATTTTCTTTTTTTTTTTTTTTTTCGAGTTACACCTTCGTTCGCTACCCACCTTCTTTATGGCGACTTTTGAACTTAGGCCGAGGAAAACTTAATTCCTCTCGCCACACCTGCCACCCTTCTTTACTATTTCCTTTTTCTTTCTCGTTCTCTCTTTCCTTTTTTTTATTTCTTTCTCACTTTAAGAGATTTCACTTTTCTGCTTAGAACACGACAGATTTATTAGTTTCTTCAGGTCGTTAGTAGTTGGTAACAAAAAAAAGAAAAAAAAGAGTATTACTTTTTCGCCGGTGTAAGCGAGCTGACACCGGATTCGTGATCGACGATCCATCCATTTTCGTGAATCCAATCGCATAACGTGTTGTAGTGGGGAGGGGGGGGGTGGAGAGGGAAAAAAAAGTGGAAAGGAAACGTACCGAGTAATATAATGGAAATTCTCTGAGGGCTAGAAAAATGTTCAAAGAGAGAAAGAAAAGAGAGAATGATATATCTTGAAAGACATTGTCTTCTAAATTTTACGAATGTTATTGACGTTTAAATGGAACCGTGTATTTTTCACTGACCTTTCACAGGGAGCTAAAGAGAAAGAAAGAGAGGATGAGAGAGGGGTAGAGAGAGAGATATTGAAAGACGAATTTAGTAGCTTTTTATACTAAATGTGACCTTATTCAATGACCTTTCGTTTGATTCTCTCCCTATATAAATTCATTTAAACAATTGAAAAATATAGTGGAATATCCAGTTTTCGAATATATAAAATTTAAATGTTTTACTACAATAGACTACTGTATAACTTATTTAATATGTTACGCATTCTATGGATTCGTGTAGTATGAATGTTCTTTTTTTCTTTTTTATTCTTTTGAATTTTTATTGAGATAATTTACAATTATCTCGTTAGATCGTATATAATAGTTATAAGTATTAATAATATTTATATTAATTTTTTTTTTACAAATTATATTGGATATCGTAGTGTTTAAAAATAAGAAAAAGATATATATATATATATATATATAAAAAAAAAAAAAACGAAACAGAAGAAATTAGTAGAGACGAAGATAATGAAGTATCGATCAAAACAAGAAAAAGTAATTTTTTTAAATTAATATCATACGTATTAATGTATAATGTCATCGAAAAGATAACGTGTAGTACAAACATAAATGTTAATGTGACGTGAAAATGATTAATATTATACATCCAATTAATTCGAATTTTTTAAATTCCTCTTTAATTTCTATAAAAAAAAAAAAAAATGCAATCTTACTTGATCGCATTAACAATTTTACAAAAAAAAAAAAAAAAAAGATTGTTCGTATTCGGTTTCAAATATAATTAATTTTTATATTGTAGATATTATTTATGTATAATAATGTTTACATAATAATAATATATCGATTTAGTCGATGATCGATGTACTTACTTGTCTATTGAAAAGTTCTTATTAAATCGACGTCTCATTTAATCGATGTTCGTTCTATCGTATTTCGCGAACGAAAATATCATAATCTAAGGAGAAAAACGAAAAACTAGAAAGAGGAGGAGTATTTTATTGGCATCGATGTTCTTGGAATATCGCTCGTTAACGTTCCATTAGTAGAAAGAGTATAAGTGGTATTTTCTCTCTCTCTCTCTCTCTCTTTCTCTCTCTCACTCACCCCTTCTTTCTTTTTCTTTTTCTCATATCATAGCACCTTTTCGTGAGAGTGATTTTATACGGGAGTATCGTTCTTTACGACTTTCTTATGGAATCGCCCGTTCATCCTCGCTCATCGCAGTCAAGGTTTTAAGGGAAAAATTCGTAAGCCAGGGGGTAAACGCCTTCCAGCTTCTTTACGACGAGTCGCGAACTACTTAGGCTGTAGAAAACTTAATTTCCTCCCCCTTCTTTCTCTCTCTTTCTCTTAATCTCTTTCTTCTCATCCTCCTGAGAAAAGTGGTACGAACGGTCGGAGGTAGCCCCTTTAGAGCGTTCTCTTCCTCTTTTTCCTCCTCTTCCTTCTTCTTCTTCTTCTTCTTCTTCTCCTCCTCCTTTTCTTACTCTTCCTCCTTCTTCTTCAATCCTCTTCCTCCTCCTCTTCTTCTTCTTCTTCTTCTTATATAGAACTTTATGCCGGCGTCGCCCAAGGCGGTTCTCATCTCTAATTTCGACCTTTAAAGCGTCATCGCAGTAAGTGTAACCCCCCCCCCCCGTTCTCTTTAAACAGCCAACGAAGATCTTCTTCCTTCCCTTTCTCTTTCTCTCTCTCTCTTTCTCTCTTTTTCTTTTTCTTTCTTCTCCCTTCTTCTTCTTCTTCTTTCTCAGCCGAATATACTTTCCTATTTATCTATCTCTTTCTACCAACCAACCAACCAACCAACCAACCAACTAACCAACCATCCAACCAACCATCCAACCAACCATCCAACCCATCTACCTACCTACTTACCTACCTTCTTACCTATCTATCTTTAGTACCTACGCGTATGAAGTTTTTATCGACTTACTACGAAACTCAACCGAACGAACGCGAGCGAACTCCTTTAGTCATTATTAGCGCTTTATTAATTTTCTTAGCTCTTGAATTTTCTTTTAAGAGACTACGTCATCTTTCCATTTCCTTGGATATTTACTTATCTATCTATCTATCTATCAAAAATCATGCCTTGCCAATAAATAGAGTTAAGGGTTCCTAACTCAAGTTGTTACCAACGAGAAAATAATCTGTCTGTCTGTGTGTGTGTGTGTGTGTGATTTTATGTATAAACTAGAAATATTTTTATTTTCTTTTTTTGTATTTTTGATTAATTTCAATAATTTTAATGACGTTTGAATTATACGTACCTATAATTATGAAAGTGGTCTAACCATAAGTCATTTTTTTGTTTTGAGATATTTAAAGAATTACATTTGAACATTAAATGAATTCTATATGATATTGAAATAAAAAACATTATGTAATGGTTCATTTTTAACAATATCGTGAAAATTAGATTGAATTAATTTAGTTTTATAATAATGTAGTGTGAAATAACTGAGAAATTTATTTTTTTTTGTTTTTTTAATTTTCACTTTTAATTAGACCACTTTCATAATTATTATGGGCACATATATAGGATGAATTTTTTTTTTTTTAAAGTTGTCACATATATCGGAGGAACTTTTTAAAAATAAATTTAATGTGAAAATCAAATGACGAAAGTGAAGATAATAATGATAATAATAATAATAATCCCAAAAAAAGAAGAAGAAAAAGAAGAAGAAGAAGAAGAAGAAGAAGAAGAAGAAACGAAATTGGCTGCAAATTTGTTTCACAACTTGCGCATTTAAAATTATCCACGTACGCGTATATTCACGACGACACATTTTCCACGTCATTTTTGTCGTTATTGATATAATACACACATCTACACCTATCTTTACTTATGTATCTACTTTTACTTATCGTTCTGTTTCTATATCCTTCTCACGTTCTTATAAATCTCATCTTTGGCAAGTCGTGTTACCCGTCTTTACTTCGTCGAATCTTATAAAAAATGAACGAATAAATGCACATCTGTGATGATGTTAAATTATACGTGGAAACGTAAGAATATATATATATATATATTTATATATGTGTGTGTGTATACAGGAGCGCGCGTGCGCCTATAGATGTACATATATATATAAATATATATATAAAACTTCTTAATTTAAAATTCCATTATTTTGTTGATTTGAAAACGCGTGATAAAAGTTGGGGCCGAGGTGTAGCGTTTTCTTATAGCAGAAAGAGAGATGTATATATGTATAAAAAGAGAGAGAGAGAGAGAGAGAGAGAGAGAGAGAGAGATGTAGAGAGAAAACACTCATTTTCCAACGTTGAAACTTTATTTTTCGACGAACACTGCTTACGCATTGGAAATATTTCTTCGTTACGACACTACACGTTATTCTGTCACGCATCTTGTTCGTATGTAATATCCGACCATGCCGTTACTACAGCCGATGTTCTTGCTGTTGGTTTTTCATTCATTGTAAAAATGATAGCAAGACGAATAGAACGTTCCGAACTTTATTATGAATCGAGATTACCTGGAAGAAATATTTGAAATTTATTTTTCTCTTTTTTGTTTCTTTTTATGTATTTTAAATTTGTTATATTGAAGTAAGTATTTGTCGTAAAAATAATGAAAATATTTGTTTATTACAGTATTTGTGATTATACGATTAGGATTTGTTTTTTTTTTATATTTTTATCTTTTATTCATAATCTTGTCATTTTATTTTATTATCTTTCGAACAGGTTTGATTATTATTATTATTTTTCTTTTTCTTATTTCAGTCGATTACGTTTATTTTATTTTATTTTATTTTATTTATTTATTTTTTTTAATTCTTTCTCTTTCTTGTTCTATGAATAAGTTACTAAAAAAGAAATGATAAAGAAATAAATCACGAAGAATAAAGTTCATAATGGTAAAACGTTTTATCGTCACGTTTCTTTCATTCAAAGTTACTCGAAAGGATTGTAAGGTGTGTAACCTCTTTAATCTCACGATATTAATAATTTGTTATATTATCATCCAGAAGGCTTCGTCATTTTAGTAAGCACGAACTGGCAATGTTTTTGGAAGAAAATTTGCTAGTCTCCCGAAAACTTTTCCCATTGTTAGTTTTCCTTCTGTCTTTTCTCCTTTTTTTTCCTTTTTTCTCTCTTTTAACTCGTCCTCTCGTTTCTTCAACCAACAGAGGAGCTTTCCTTTACAATTTCAAGAAGCAACTCTTGGAAACGATCTACCGAGTAGTTGTTATAATTTTTTTATTACTCTCTCTCTCTCTCTCTCTCTCTCTCTCTCTCTCGCTCGCTCACTCGTTTAATAAGAAGGAGGGGAAAGGGGGGTTCATTAGCAGTTAGTAGATCTTTCCTCACAGATGATTAAATTTTTTCTTTACTTTCTGTCGATTATATATATAATAACAGTCAAATCTTTGAAGTATAATACTTTGAATCGTTTTATTTTACGAGACAACAACAAAAATGTCAATCCTTTTTTTTTTTATCTATCAATTCTCCCTAATCCGACGTGACATTGATGTCATTTATCAGGTACGTCGATATTTGAATATATTTTTAATTAAATTATTTTCCTCCAATGTGATGTACACATTATATTATCTATAATTTTTCATTGATGTGATGAAAACAAAAATTGATATAAAAAAAATTTTTTTAATAATCTTTCAAAAATATCTACTATTTTATTAATCGTTCATTTTTTTTTTTTTTTTATTTAAAGATTGATTATATTTGTTAGTTTAATTCGTCGTATAAATTTGTTTCTAATACTCATAGATAAAACTTTTCAATTATAAGAAACGAACGAATGTTATAACAATTTCGTATTAGATAGAAAAACTCAAATTCATTTTATATTATATCTGTTTCTCAATGGATTCCTATTACGATAATATTATTTTCAATTCATATAAAGAAATAATCGTAAATGACATTGTCATAAATATCAAATTAAATGAAGATTTTTCTATAGAAAAAAAAAGAAAAAAAAAGATAGAAATTGAAAAACAAAACAAAAAAAAGAGATAGAGAGAGAGAAAGAGAAAGAATAAAATAGGGGATCAAACGAGACAAGATTGGCAGACGAAGGAAAAAGAAAATGGCTTTAGGGAGGGGGTGGTGATGAGGGTGAAGGTTGGTGGTGGTGGTGGTGGTGGTGGTGGATAGAGGGAAGGGTTTTTCAAACGTTTCGAGTCAGTCGATACACGTCCGTCCATGTTTTTTTATTTTATTTCTCTTTTCTTTCTGTTTTATATATATATATATTATGTTTTCCTTTCTTTTCCTCAGAATCTTGTGCCGCTTTCTCTTTTTTTTCTCTCTTCAACTAACCTTACCTTCTGCATCTAACAACGTCGACTCAGGGCTGATAACGAGCGAGTACATAGCTGCTTACATCGAATCGCTTCAACCGAGCGTGCGATAACTACCGTGTGCACACTCGTTACATTCGATTCAATTTCGTCAGTCGATGTGTACGTTTCTCGATCGAAGGGCAAAGTCAGTAATAGTAATAGTAGTAGTAGTAGTAGTAGTAGTAATAGTAGTAGTAACAGTAGTCGAAGGAACGAATGTTCACGTGTGTAAGAAACACCAGGAAAGAGAAAGAGAGAAACATTTATACTTTCGTTCCTACGTTTGTTTCTTCATTCATTCATTTGCTAATACTTAGTCTTAATTTTTTCGTAGCAAATTCAAGCAAGCAAGCAAGCAAGTTAATCTAGATTATAATTCTTAGATCTATCTTTTTCTAATAATTCATTAGTTGTTTCTTTTCTTTAACAATTATTTTGCGTGATCATTCACACGGAATATATTTGGTATCGTATCGAGTATACCTATAAACGTGTCTATATCTATCTATAGACTTTTCGTGGATATGCATATTTTACTTCGGCTACGTTAATCTCTCTTGTTTTATGTTTCGTGATACGCTCGTTCGATTCTCCGCGAAAGAGAGAGAGAGAGAGATGGAATACCTATATTGTTAAAATTGTTGATCGCACGTTAATGTTTTGATAACAGCTTTCAAGTAAAATACATTTTTCATATGAATACGATTACATTGTTTTACAAGTATTACCATAGATATTTTCCCCCGATAGAATTTCAAATAGAAATAATGGAAGTCATATCGATGATTCACATCAAATCTTTCTCTCTCACTCTCTCTCTCTCTCTCTCTCTCTGGAGGGTTTCAATTCCGAACTTTCGATGCATATATATATACAAAGTGTAGATTTTAAAACATTACTATATAATGCGAATAAATTTGATAATACCGATGAGATTTTCGATGATTTAATATGATCTACTCAAAGCACATTGAAATTTGCTATGAAAGTAATAATAGAGCTTCGATAATATCGAAAATATGACAAGGTTTTTAATCGATTGAAACAAAATTGTACAAATTATTTTTGACATTTTTCAGTTTGCAGTAAGTATACGTTTTTTTTTTTTTTTTTTTTTTGAACTCGAATGGAATAAGCTTCAACTTGAATTAAAATAAAAGAGAATACAAAAATTATTCTTTATCTCTTGTCTTTTTTTTGTTCCTTCCAACGTCGAGAATTTTTTATTTTACGAAATTTTACATTTTCCTAGGGTACTAGAGAGAAAGAAAGAAAGAAATAAAGAAATAATAAAAGAAAAAGAGAGAAAATAAATGCAGAAAAAAAAGCAAAAGGAATGAGAGACATTCGTACGTTTTCGTATCCTTTTTTTTTTTTTTTCTTTTCTTTTTATTTATTTATTTATTTATTTATTTACAGAGAAAAAGACAAACAAACTCCGAGTTGTGCGTTATTAATCAAAAGAAAAACGTTTGTAAATAAAGTTAAAAAATAGTGATAAACACACAGATACTTTACAAGAGAGAAAAATATTATGAAAATGGAAAGACAAAATAAAAGAAAAAAAAAAAAACAGGAAGAAGAAGAAGAAGAAGAAAAAAAAAAAGAAAACTATTATCAAAGATGATGTTTGTAAATATATATATATATATATATGTATGTTGTTTGATGAAAGAAAGAAAGAACAATTATTATTTCTAGCGAGAAATATCGCGCTTTGAGTATCGAATAAGTGCAGAAATATCGGAAGTTAAACAAATATCTGGTACATCTTTTAACGTGGTTCGAGGTGAAAGGTTGAGTCGTTGCAAATAGAGAGAAAAGGTTGATATTGAGAAGAAAGAGTACGAAAATGTGGAGATGGGGGTGGGGGAGTAGGAGTAGGAGTAGGAGTAGGAGGAAGAGTGAAATAGAGCTGCTGTTGAAGAGGACTCGTCGTGCTTGAAAATTCTCTCTCTCTCTCTCTCTCTTTCTTTTACTTTCTCATTCTCACTGAGTCAGTAGTAGGGTTGCCACTAGTAGCACACGCTCAATACTCAGATACTCTCGTTGCTCGGCCTTTTTCTGTAGCTCGGCTAGTCTAGTCTCTTTCTTTTCTTCATTCCTTTTCTCTTTTCATTTTTTTGTCTTCCATTTTTTATTTTTTATCTTTTCTTTGGATCTAGAGAAGCACTCGACAATTTTTCTACTCTCCCGCTTGTACACACAAGGAAAGAAAAAAAAAGAGAGAGAGAGAGAGAGAGAGAGAAAGAATCAGATGAATGAATAGAAAGAGGATGGACGAGCGTTGAACATAGTATATAGTTCGTTTCGGAGAACATCGGTGTTCGATGTGCCATACCTCCCTACCCTTCACCTAGTCACCCCTTTCTCCATTGACTCTAGGCCAGGCACCCTGTGTTCTTCGTAACGATGGCAATCGACGATTTACGACGAGCTGTTAATGGGGCGTCACTGACGTGTACGTGCAGCTGTGTACCCTACTCTTCATTCCATACTCTTTCTCTCTCTCTTATATACACATACATACACAAATTCTCGTCATTTCCATCTCGGGTAGCCTTTTTCCAACGAAGCTTCTCTCAAATGTTTACAATTAATTTTATTCGTCTTGAGAACGTTCTCGTTGTTGCATCGTTACGTCGTTAAGTTTCTCTATCGTGCTTTTATATATCTATTACTATTCTCTCTATCTCTCTCTCTCTCTCTCTTTCTCTCTTTATCTGTTTAGTTAGTTATATTTATATACATGTATATATATATGTATGGCTCCTTTGTTCGTAATTTAAACCGCGGTTTAACGTACAAAGGGAAGTCACACGCTTCCACAGTACATCCCTCATCCCTTTCCTACCTCTCCTTCCTTCCCTTTCTATCTCTCTCTCTCTCTCTCTTTCTTCCTATCTATCTATGTGTCTATCTCTAGTAGGTTTATAGTTCACAATATTGCAACTAGTAATGCTTTTCGCAAACTCTCGTAAGCTCTTTGCTTTGGTGCCATTGAAACTTGATTTAATAAAAATGTTCAACAATCTATTTGTGAATATATACAACGATTAATATAGTTATATGTTTGACGTCATCATTTATAATATCATGTTGATGGTTTATCGATAAAGTTTTAAGAAAATTGTCAAAGTATTATAATATTATTATATTCGAAAGAAGATATATAATATAATAAACATTGTCATAGTATATATTTGTTGAAAAATATTCAATGGAATAACCAAAAGGAGTTTTAAGAATGAGAAAACATTTTTTATCGATTCAAAAGTCGATTGAAAAGGCTGTACATAAAGTGTTTGCCATAGTGTAACAAGAGTCAAGGAGGATCTCTATGGACTCTCGTTCTAGTGTTGCCTCTCTTACACTTTGTATCGACTATCTTTTTCTCTTACACACATCTCCTGGCACGTGCTTATCCATTGAAGATTGGATGAGATTGGTTGTACGCT
This sequence comes from Polistes dominula, assembly GCF_001465965.1. The sequence goes on along the minus strand of NW_015149075.1, from coordinate 98,363 downwards.
TCATAGAAGGTTTTACATGTTCGATTGGTCCTTTTTACAGAAAATATGTTTGAAGAGAAAGTGAGACATAGTGTAAGAGTTAGATCATTATTTGTGTGGTTTTTATTTGTCAGGAGGATTTGAACAGTGAAATGAAAAAGAAAATATGTCGGTTTTATTTTAAATGTCATCTTTTCTGTTAAATAAGAAAGATTGTAATTTTTGCATCAAGTCTGCTTACATTAAATACTTTCTTTTTTTCATTTCTATTTCTTTTTAATTTTTTTTACTCTGACTATATGTTTTTTTTTTTTGAATGATATAATAAGATAAAAAAATAATACATTTATTATTTACAAAATATGGAATTTATATTGTTTATATTAATATTGGTTTTAGCAGATGGTTCTGCAAAATGGTCAACACTTTAAGTGTTAATTATGTTAATGGTATTTATGTATTAAACAAAATAGTTCAACAGAACGCAAGAGAGAGGTAGATATAGAAATAGAGAAAGAGAAAGAGAAAGAGAGAGAGAGAGAGAGAGAGAGAAAGAGAAAGAGAGAGAGAGAGAGAGAGAGAGAGAGAGAGAAAAATAAGTAATAAGTATGAAATCGTAAGAGAAACAGTATCATCGATGCTTTGAAGGAGAACGACTTTTATGATGGTTGAGCACCTTTAGGAAATTGGTTCCGCGAGCTCTAACTCCATACAGTTTCTCCAACTTTTATTCTCTCTGTGGGAGCTGGGACAGGAAAATAGCACAAGCCGAGAGTCTCGAGTCTTTCTTTCTTTCTTTCTATCTTTCTTATCTCGGTAGACTTGGTACTGTTTCTGCTTCTTCTTCTTCTTCTTCTTCTTCTTCTTAGTCTTTATCTTGGTCCTTTTTTTCTATTTTTTATTTTTTTTATTCCTCATTCTTTCTTACGTTCTTTCCTTTGCTTCCTTTCTTTTTCTTTCCTTTCAACGTCTCCCTTTTTTTTTTTTTTCATCAACACTCACTCTTTCCCCTCTCACCTTTTCAACCTTCCATTTCTCTCTCTCTTTCTTTTTTTTCTTCTCTCAGTGGGAGTTTCCTCCATCGCTCTTTTACCTTCTTCTCATCGGCGGATTTCGCGCAAATCCCGAAAGTCGGGTCGACCAACCCGAAGAGAGATATCGACGATCCGATCGCCTAAGGTACGTCCTTCTCCCTTTCGTTCCTCTGCGTTGATTCCTTTGGAATCACTTTGACTGCTACGAGGTAACTTCTGTTCGTCGTCTTTGTCGTTGTATGTAGTTTTACTCGTGTTTGTAACTCGTATTCTATTCTTCGTAATCGTACTTGTCCGTTGCACTTTATAAACTTATCGTTGCTAAAGCTTTTCGAAAATCTTTCCAAGGAAAATATTTATCGTATAATTATACAGGATGGTAAAAAAAAAGAACAAAAAATGAGATCGATGTAATAATTCACGGATTTATTGTACTTATCGAGAAGAGTAAAAAAAAAAATCTTTTTTTATAATTAATATGATACCTGTAATCAATCCTTTCGATTTCAATTTTATTGTTTTTTAAGAGTTCAGTATCATAAGCTAATCTTTTGATAACATATGAAGAATTGTGCATGAAAAATACATTCTTTTGATATTTTAACGGATACATTTATTACGATAATTAAACTAATACTAATATTATAATGAAGATTAATTCGTCGATGCAAATATAATATATATAAATCATAGATATATATATATATATACATTCAATATCCTTTTATCTCAATGCAATTCTAACATCAATGGATTACAGATTGACGTAGATATTCAAATGTTCCATGAATTAATACATTTCTCTGTATAATTCAATATTGTCAAGATACATTCTTACGATATCGAATACTTATAAATAATAAGAAATTATTTACATCATCAAAATGATTGATTTTAATATTCATCTTAAGTATTCATCCATATTCTTCTCATTCTTGATAAGTACTATAAACGTTTAAAACATCAGATGACTTTTTTTTACTATCTAGTATATTTTATTGAAATATTTTGTTTAAATATCATTTTCTTTAAAATTCATTACTAAATATTGTCAACTCGTTTAATTAAAAAATCGTATTCATCGAATGGTAAGAGGAATATGATTTGCAAAAAGTAAGAAAATGAGTTAGATAGAGAGAGAGAGAGAGAGAGAGAGAGAGAGAGAGAGAGAGAGAGAGAGGGAGAGGGAGAGAGAAATGAAAGAAAATTAGTACGATAAACAGTGTAACTCGTCGTAAAAGATAAGACGATGAATAACCACCAAGACGAACCAGAAATCTCTCGAAAGTGGAACCATAAAAGTGACATTTAACTCATGGGAAAAGTTTCAAAATACGAAGACGTTCCCAGTGGCTAGCATTAGGTAATCATGAGACCGATAGTCTATCTATCTATCTATCTCTCTCTCTCTCTCTCGCTCTCTCTCTTTCAGGTTTTCTATCACGAGAAACTTTCTCGAATTACTTCGATCCGATTTTCGCGACATATGTTTTTCATTTGTGCAGGAATTTCGCGCGGGAATCAGATGGAGACAATTCTTGTGGTGTGTTCGGTGTTACCTCGGATCGATTCGACAATCATCGAAAGTACCAAAGTAACGAGTACGAGAGAGAAAGATAGAAAGGGATAGGAAGTGTGTGTGTTTGTGTGTGAGAGAGAGAGAGAGAGAGAGAGAGAGAGAGAGAAGGAAATTTTCCGAGAGAAGAGTTTAAAGTGGATTAAATTTCTCTTTTGATTTTATCTCAACGCGACGTCTCCTGTCTGCGGTTGCCCTCTTCGGGATTTCTCCACCTATCATGTGGATTTCATTTTTGCGGTCAAAAAGTAAAAAAAAAAGAAGAAGGGTTGCTGGTTGAAAGAAACGTACTATAGATTCAGAACTTTATACGATTTGCTTAGGTAGCACAATGCTTTTTATATATCTCCTTTCTCTTTCCAGTCTTTCTAGTCTTTCATGACTTTTTTTTGATTTATTACAAACTCACATTTTGATGGATTTTACTGTGGACGAGTGTAAATGATTAAATATAGAAGGAGAAAGAAATAAAGTTCAAGAGGATTGCATTCTGTTCAGCTTTTATCGTTAATTCGTATCACCGTGATGACGTTAAAATCGTTACGATACTTGATAGGAATGAGAGAAGCTCCGGTAACTGCGTGCTTTGCTCGAATTCATGGTACATAGAGAGAGAGAGAGAGAGAGAGATTCTTAGAAGTCTAATTGAATTGGTGGTAAATGTGCGATATCGGAACGTCGTTAGCTGTCTCTAAAACTGATTTAATAGTCGTATAAGCACAATGAAATATATAATGAATGAATAAAATATATAAGAGTTAAAAGAGGAACAAATTATTGGGTTGGCAACTAAGTCATTGCGGATTTTGTTTTATACCTAATTCAGTTTTTTGATAGCAAAGATCAGAAATTTTATGAACGTGGCATTATGACACTGCTTGACCGATGGCAAAAGGTCATCAACAAAAATGGATAGTACCTAATTGAATAAACTTATATTTTAAGGCTAAACTTTTGTAGTTTCATTCTTATTTAAAATTTGCAATAATTTAGTGCCAATCCAATAATAAGATGTTAGACGAAACTCTCTCTCTCTCTCTCTCTTTTTTTCAGTTTTATTTTTATCAACGATTAAGTATAACGTATCAATTTTAATGATCTTTTTTTTAATTATATAGAACTTTTTGTTTCTGTTTCTTCTCAATCAAACCAACAAGTCAGCCGATTAAATTTGTTATAGATAAAATTAGCATGAAAAAAATGTCCTCATATTAATCATTTAGTTTTTTTTTTGTTTTTTTTTTTTTTCGATCGTCGATAACGTGTAATCAAACTTTATTTTTATCTTCTTCTTCTTCTTCTTCTTCTTCTTCTTCTTCTTCTTCTTCTTCTTCTTCGTAATACCTATTTTTATCGATCTCTTATTTATCTTCTTAAAGTGTAATGTTATCGTCGTCATCGTCTCCATCCTCTTCGTTATACTACTTCTCAGTTTTTTCTTTTAGTTTTTCGCGATACCCAAAGCTAAGCTTTCGGCAAGTTTCGGAAATAGCCTCGAACCACTCTTACTCGTTCAAACTTTCAAAAATTGTCAAGTGGAAAAGAGTTCGAGGGACGAGCAGTCGAGTGTCAAATACTTTGGAGAACGATACGAAGACAAATCTTTGCTCTTCTCGAATGACTCATCTTCCTTTAAATAATATATATATATATCTTTTATTTTTAGATCCTATATAAATATTTAAAATATCTTCATACATTTATCTCGTATATAAATATTAAGAGAATAATGAGAAACAGGACACCCAAATATCTTCTTTCTTAACAATCTTCTGAAGATATTGCAAAGGAATAAGTTGCACTATCACACCATTTTTTTCTACGAAATTTCATGGTCATAGATATGTCAATACTCTACGAGATATATGACAATAAGTTTAAAATATTTTAATCCATCGAATTCATACGAAACAATGAAATTTTGAATAATAATGTGAACCTTTAGTGGTCTCTCGTAGGTTTTTAAAATATCATATATTATTTGTTATATTTGATGAGAAAAAATGATAAAATTTGTCTGTAGTAATTTTAATGGTACAAAAAAATATTTACCTTACTAAATTATCAGCAATAACGTATTAATGTTATTAATAGATTTAAATAATGTTTATGTTAATTACTTTAACATATATACCATATAGCGTGTGTAAATGCATATTATAACATCGCGTTAATACATGAAAATTAATCGGCGAAATGAAAATGAACGTTTAATTAGCTTGAAATCATTATTTATATTTCTTTCATTCTCGAGTAAAATTTCATTCATATTACGAAACACTTTTAATAATTTTTAAGGTAAAAAGAAGAGTAGAATTAAAAAGATAGACGTACCCGTTGCGTAAATATAAGTAATGATAATAATTCGTATTAAAAGGATAAATTAAATCAATTAAAATGAAAAATATCGTTAAATTTGTTTCAAACAAATGTTTACTATATTTCGTTTTTCGAGAAGCATTTCATTCATATTATTAAACAAATTTAATTATTATTACGTTTAATAAGTCAAAAAGGATAATGCTCGTGCGCAAGTATATATATTATAATATTTCGTATTTCGTATTTCTCACGCTCGAGAAGATACTCGACGAGAAATATAGAAAGACCAGATATCATTATGTATATATATATATATATATATATACCTATATACGAATACACATATATACATATAATAGACGAAAAACCGAGTAAAGTTGAAGTTCACGCGAGTTAATTACGAGCCGTGGAAGTTTTTAAATCAGAAGTTTAGTCAGCCGACTAACACGTTAGCGCTCTTGAATAATATTTCTTTTGTGTGAGATTTGGGAAAGATATAAGAGACCACACATGATTAATACGTTTCTCATTCAGTTAAATAATAATAAAATAAAATAAATGTCCACGAAAAGATATTATCCTTGTGCATGGAACGTATTATTTAGCATATATATTAACAGATGTGTACGAGTGTATTCATAGTAACAGCGAGTCATAGAAGTATTCATAAATCCTCATAGTAAATTTGAAATAAATCAAATTAATATTTTGTAATGCACAAACATTTCAAATTTCTATCAATTGAAATCTATTTTAGGATTATTCGACTTTCAAATTGAATAATATATATATATATTTATATGTAATATCAAGTACACGAATGTTATAGTTGCAATAAAATTCGTCTCACAATCAGTCGATCATTAGCTTTATATTTTTCTGATAGTTTTACTCGATTGCGACTAGGACAACTATTAGGTCGACGAGATAGATTTAATACTTCGATTCGAGTTGGATAAAGCAAGTTTCGAACGCGGATAGTAATCGCATTATCCTCGAAATACATTTCCTACGTGCGAGAGACGATATATGCGAGATATGATAACGTGTCCTGTTCTATATGTCTTTTCAATAACGTGCTACGAATTTATCGTAAATATCTTCTTCTTCTTCTTCTTCATCTTTTTTCTATACATTTTTTTTCTCTTCTTCTTCTTCTTCTTTCATTTATTTATTTTTTTTCATGATACAATTTAGATCGAATTTTAGTTTGATCCATAATTTCGATTATTGATCAATTACTAATTTCCGAATATACCTAATTTCGATAGTTTCGATGTGTCACAGTTTGATGGATCCAATCGGTAGGGGGATGGTGAAGACAAAGAGAACCGAATATATATCGTGGAAATTGGTAAAAGGAGAGAATACATCGAGTCGAAAATAGATACTTTGGTCACTCGTAATAAATCCTATTTCGTGTATCCTTTGACACCTAACATTCAACGAGAATGACAGTATGAGTATTTAGGTACTATAGATATGAAAGAGATAGAGAGAACGAATTAAATAATCCGAGGTAATTCAAACGTGTGTATTAGTATTTCTGTGTGTGTGTATATCGATTAAATGTACGCTTGTCTACTTGATATCGGTCTTCAGATCGATCACTTTTAATGATTCGAGACTGGCAAGTAAAAAACAAGCTTTAATTAATTCGATCGCTTTCGTCTCATGTAATTCTGCAAAATGTTGCTACGTACTATTTCCTTTTTGTTTTTGTTTTTTTTTTTTTGCTTTTTTCCTCCCCTCCCTTATTTTTTTCTTTCCTTCTATTTCTTCCTTAACCCTGCACCCTTCCATCACCACCACCTTTTTTCTCCCTTTTATTTCTCTCATCGAGTCTACCATGGACACTCAAGCGAATTCGTTCGGGATACTGATCGATCTCGTTAAAGTTAATAGCCGTCCTTCCTATACTTAAACGTTACTTAGACGATATACGATTCTCCGAGATCCTTTAGGAATCTCCTTCTCTTCTTTCTCTTCTTCTTCTTCTTCTTCTTCTTGTTCTCTTCTTCTTTCAAGTTCCATCGAAGCGTAGATATCAAGGAGCAAGATCTACCCCCAAACTCAAAGTTCTTTTTCTCGATCGGTAAGCCACGATTTATCATGCTCCATTTGCTCTAGATAAAAAAGAACAATCTTTGGAATTAACTTGGACAAAAAATATTTTTTTTTCTCCCCATTACTCCCAAAATTTGTGTCAGTCTTTATAGAAGTTACTGGTCAAAGGTTTTATAATTTTTACGTGAATTCATAGAAACAGAATATTTATAAGAACAAAATTAATGACTTTTGAATAACCGAGGTAATTTCATTTGTCATAAAAAATATTCGGGAGTCAATGAGTTTTTCTTCTTTTTTTTTTTTTTTATCAAGAAACGAATATTTTTTTGTTTTAAATATTTACGTATTCTATGTTTCATATTTCTCGTAGTAACAAAAATACGCGTTCATTCGGACTTTGTTTTTCATCACTTATCGAAGTTATTAACTTTTTCATTTTAACACACATTGAAATATATATTATTAATTTGATTATTCTATTATTAGAAAAACGGATTGATAATTGAAGTGTGTGAGAAGAAGAAAGTAAATCAAAAGTAAGTTTGGTTAACAAGTGTGTGTTAATATATATGTATATGTATATATATATTCTATATACAATGTATATATCACTTAAATGTATATACGTGTAACTACTTTGGGCAGAAACCGCATGAGGTCAACTTTGAATCGTGTTGGGGGATGCCAATTCAGCATTGGCCCCTTTCATCCAGCCCTGAAAAGTTACGCTAGCGCTTAATGGTACGCCTTTAGTACTCGTTGCTCCCGAATTATCACCTGCCTTTGATGAGCTACATAATTTAGTCAGCCGACTAGCGGTCTTACGCTTGGTCAAAGGGGGCTTGCAAGTGGCTTAAACGGGATCGTTCGGTTGTTCTCAGTGACGATCACCGAAGTATTTTGGCTGACGGTTCGTTATCGGTGAACAACCCTTAAGATACGAGATGTAGACTAAGCGCTCTATGTAAACTAAATGAGAGAGAGAGAGAGGAAGATCGCGAAATTTACTTGCTGATCAAATATTAAAGTACCTCTTGACTGTTATCATGGAAGCTACGATTTTCTCATCGTCAATCTTTATTATTAACAGCTTTTCTAAGATTAATTTATCTCCGTGGGCTTAATAACATTAAATGTAACGTTAGATTTCTATTTTTTATTAATTAAAACAGGTCAAGAGTGCGAACCTGTGATCGTCGTTTATCTTTTAAATTGAGGTTTCATAAGTGATCAACATTATTTCATTATTTTATATTTTATTAAATAATTGTGTAGCTCGTATAAAATGATATACAAGATTTATGCTATGATAGATTGTAATTATTATAATATAGCTTGTTAAACAAAACGTTAAAATTTCCTAGTCACGTTTAATTATTGATTAAATAATTAACCAGTTTCTTATAATTGAAGTGTGATGAGAGACAATGAACGTGTTGATAGATAATCGAGAGGATCGATGGAAGATAATTACCTGGTCTTCTCTTCGTACATAATACAACACAACAAAGAGGAGATCGTAGGACGATTTATAGCATCTGATAACGCCGATAGTTCGATAATATCAGTATGACAACAGGAAGGTAGTAGAACACGATCACGCGTTTAATCATACCGATTAGACGGTTCCCTAACGAAAGGATTATGTTAGGTGTATCAGCAAGAAAAGGATGAAGTAAGCGGTTGGTTGTCCTTCTCGACATCCGCTTGGTTGTTTACTCTGTTTGGAATCTAAGACGCAAGAAGTAAGTTTATGGGTGTCTGTTGATTCTATCTCCGGTTGTACTAGTGCAAGCATGCACGCACCCACGTCCACCTTCTACTTATCTACACATACATACATACATACATACATACATATATAACACTCAACGCAATACAACGTTCGCAATAAGTTGGGATAAACGTTAAAGCTAAGATACACTGTTGTTGTTGTTTACGTGCACGTTCGTGCACATTGCCAGTGCTCGCGGGGGTGGTGATACGTCGTATCTACCACGAGAAGACTCCTGCTGACTGTGCATGACAGGATAGGTCTCTCTTTTCTAAAGTAAGATAGAGAGAGAGAGAATGAGAAATAGAGAATGGAGCATAAAGATAAAGAGAGACGGAACTCTCGATATATCAGCGTCGCCCTTTAACCCCAAATAATTGTAGGACTCCTGGTGGCGTCGCACCATCCATACGAACATTCTGTTTCCCAGTTAGTTTCGAAATACTCGAAGCTACTACTACCACCACCACCACCAGTAATAGTAGTAACGCTTGTGAAGAGACGTTAAAATAATTCATTTGCGAGTTGGTACCACGTGTTTCGAGATTCTGACTATTTCCCCCTTTTCGTGATAATAGTCTCGAAAATACTGCTTGAATATACGTCACAAATGGGTGCTAGAAATATTTTGTCGAATAGTTTATTTCCTTTTTTCTCTGTCTGTCTGTCTGTCTGTCTTTCTTTCTTTTTTTCTTTTTTTCTTTCCTCTTCTTTTTTATTTTTTTACTTTTGTTCGCGCGTTACATTAGATTGTAGTTAAAAGTACCAAACGAATACAATTAAAAAGTTTCGTTTTTTAAATTACAGAAATAACAATAAAAATTGTATAAAATTATACATTTCTAAGAGAGAGAGAGAGAGAGAGAGAGAGAGAGAGAGAGAGAGAGAGAGAGAGAGAGAAAGAGATAAATAGAGTGAGAGAAAGAGAAAGAGAGAAACTCAATTGGACGAAATAAAACGATATCGTAGATTACTTTTTTCATTTGTAGAAAATTGCAAATAAATGTCGGATATAAAATCGAAGAAGAATATAATAGTTTCGAGGCTTCTCGATTTGGTTCTTCTCGCGAATCTTTCGAAATCTCTGTTTTCTCCATTCTCGTAACAGTACCATTTTGGTCGTATACCCTAGGACGAAATAGAAGAGAGAGAAAGAGAGAGAGAGAGAGACAAAGAGAAAGAGAGAAGTACTCTACCGGATCGACTTTGGTTTTACGCGCATTGCCCACTATGCTATCCCGATTTAGTTCGATTCGGAAAAGAAACAACGTTGGGAAAGCGTGTAACATCCGATAACTATACGATATCGTTTTATTCTTTTCTGAGTCGCGACGAAAAATCAATATTTACGTCCATATATTGAAGTATTTACTAAAACGCGTTATAAAGTGCAAATAAAATTGTCAATGGTAAAAAAAAAAAAAAAAGAAAACAGAGATAGAGTATAGTTATGTATAAGAAAAAAAGGGGAAGAGAGACAGAGACAGAGAGAGACAGAGAGAGAGTGAGAGTGAGAGAGAGAATAAACAAGAAGGCAAGAAGGAAGTCTTCGGAAGTAATAGTAATAGCAATAGCTATTACGTAAAAAGCTATTTAACGTGAGAAAAGTATCGTTTCTTCTTTCATTCTTTTAGCATTGAACAAGGCTCGTAACAAAGATATCTCTTGTGCTTTAAACTTTCTTGACCATCGTGTAGAAAAACGATTAACTCTTAGCTTAATTGTACAATATCACGAGTAAGGTTAGTGAAGTAAAAGCATAAATTGATGATGAACTTTTCTAAAGTAGGGTAAGGTTGTTCAAGTAGTATTTTATAATAGAGTAAGCTTTTCAAAAATGTACGATTTTATATATAAACAAGAAATCATTTCTATTTTTTATCATTACTTTTATTAACATTAATTTATATAAAATTATAAAATGACAATCATAAACTTAATTGTAGCATTCTGACAGTAACAAAAATTGAATGTATGAACAAATATTGTTTACGTTATTGAACAATTAATTAACATTAGGAATGCTTTGGATACGATATTAAATTTATAGCTTCAAAGGTACGATTTAAGCAATCTTACTTTACATATTTTTTCCAAAAATAAATATATCTACAAACTAGTCAAGGAGCGGACAATATTACGAAATAAAACCACAGATCTATCTAGTATAATATTATATAATTTATTTATATAAATATATACTTTCATACCGAAATCCACTTGGTTTCGTGTGAAATACGAGAGAGAGAGAGAGAGAGAGAGAGAGAGAGAGAGAGAGAGAAAGAAAGAAAGAGAAAGAAAAGGGTTTATATTGTATATAATATATACATACATATACACGTGCTTTCTCTCCTTTTATTCATACTATGTAAATTGGTATAACATAGAAGCTAGTTGTGTAGTAGTCGCGAGAACCTTTTCCAAGGTTTAAAGAAAATCCAAAATCCGTCACGTTCAATGTGTATAAAGGTTATCTCGCTTTCGTTTAAATGCTACCGTTCGCGTTCCTTGCAACTCTCTAGGATAACTAATGTATGTAGTAGAAGGAAGGGCTGAGTGAGTTGCTTGCTTGCTTGCTTGCTTGCTAGAAAGAGAAATAGAAAGAGAAAGAGGGATGGTGAGAAATATAGTTTCTAGCTCACGTTATACGTATAGTGTCTGACAGGGTGAGAGAGAGAGAGAGAGAGAGAGAAAGTGGTTGAAAGAGTGGGTGAAAGAGAGAGAGAGAAAGAGAGAAAGAGAAAGAAAAGGAGAGAGAAACTTTGGTCAGCTAGAATGAACGAGCTGGTACTGGTTGGTAGTCCCATGGGAGTGAGACCGAAAGGGCACGGCCCGGACTAACCGAAATCCGCGAGGAGATTTTTCTAAGAGTCTTGGAGGTGGAGCATCAGGAACGTTAAAATATATCGGGCTACCTTCCTAGGAGAGGCGAGCTAACGCGTAAGGGAAGACCGATGTAATGTTAATGTGTGCTAGAGAGAACTTCGCGAAAGATGCCCTTCGAGGATAAAACGATTTACTTGCCTTTTCCTGTGGATAGAAGAGTGATATAGGATACGATCTTTAGTTCTTTTTTTTTCTTCTTCTTCTTCTTGTTCTTACCGATTGATGAGCGATCGGTAAAGTAAAGAAAGAAAGAGAGAGAGAGAGAGAGAGAGAATAGAAAGAGATAGAAGTGAAAAAAATTAATGAATCGTGAAAAAAGTATTTTAGTATTTTTTTCGTTACGTGGCTTTAAGATCACGCAATTTTCTTCTAACATTAATTGAATTTGATAATATTTGAGTACATTTGAAAGGTAAAATATCGTAAATTAATTAACAATAAAATAAATAACAACTGTATGAGATATTTGCCCGCATAACATAAAAACTTTCTAAAAACTTTCTAAAACATTTCTTTAAAAAGTTGTAAACCTTTCAAAAAGGTTTTCAAAAAATCTTTCTACAAGGTGAAAATGTCCGCGTTCAGAGACTTGCAAATGATAACTCTATCAGTGTAATATTTTAGAAATATTTTAAAAATATTTGTGTAAAATCTTTTATGAATCTTTTTCAAAATATTTTAAAATGATGCCTGCAAGATTTCTGAAAGATTTTTTGAAAATATTTGACGAAACTTTCGCTGAAAGATTTCAAAACCTTTCGTGTTATGTGGGTGTTTGTTCGATCAAATGTTATCGCGTTTTGAAAATGTATTAAAATTCAAAAAGAAATATATTAGATACATTTGGAAATTTGATTACGAATAAAAGAAAAAAGGCGATTAAAGTTAGTAAAAATATTGGTGATGTTTATGGACACGATGCAATATCGATATACGTTGCAAAAAGTTGATTCGAACCTTCTCAATTTGGAAATTTGATGTCAAAGATGCACCTAGTTTTGATCGACCGATCAAAGGTTGACAAAAGTTGATGGAATCGTGAAAAAAATTGTGCAAGATTGGTACAGTCGTGATATCGGTAAAGAACTAAACAATGATAAAAAAAAAAAAAAAACAAACAAACAATTTTAAATTTGTAAAAGCTGAATAGAAATCGTAAAAATGTTTCACCATTGGATTTAAATACGAGGAAACTTTTAGTAAAGAGTAAAGAGCATAACTGAACCAATAACTCCACTCTATTTTTGTATAAATCTTTATTTATTGCTAAGAATGTAAATGAATATGAAAAAATGAACATTATAGTAAGTTTTATATTTCAGTTAGTAGTAAACATCACAAATTTTTTCAATAATTAATGTCTCCTCGCTTAGTACTGACAAACAAAATGGATTTTAAATGGAAAGTAATTCATACTTTCCTTTCAAAGTGTAAAATAAGTAGGCGACTTTATAAAAAAAAAAAAAAAAAAAAAAGGAATGGAAAGGAAAGAAAAGATGTTGTATATAAATACATATTATATATCGAGAAAGTGTTGAGAGTTCTGATCATTGAACGTTTTAGAACAAAGAGACGTCAGTGTGAGATCGTAGTTTAGAGGCTGATAACGAGTCTGATGCGAGTTCAATAAAAATAAATAAATATCTAGAGAACACGGGGGAAAAGATAGATATACCGACGGGAACGATGCAAAGTTAATACACGCTTGGCGAGAGATTCACAAAGGTTCTATTTTCTCGGGGGAGAAACATTTTATCGGAGTTTTCGATCGGTACCAGAGAATAAAATAAAATAAAATGAAATAAAGGATAAGAAAAAGTGAAAGAGGTAGAAGTAGAAGAAGTAGAAGAAGAAGAAGAAGGAGGAAGAGGTGGTGGTGGAAGAAGAAAATGGGTAACAGACACAGGGATACTTATCATCTTGTGTTCGATCTTGCGACCGAGTTTGAATGTTTGAATCGTCGAGAGTAAGAAAAGAAGGAAGGGCGTTCTTCCACGTAAATCCATGTTCTTTGATGATCGACAACGACGAAAGAGGCAGAACCGTACGTAGATAGCAAAAGAGAGAAATATGGAAAGAGTGAAAACGTGAAAGAGAGAGAGAGAGAGAGAGAGAGAAAGAAAGAGAGGGGGAGAGACGGAGAAAGAGAGATGACTTGTTACGACAAAAGCTCCCAAAGGAGCTTAACTCACCGAACGATTTTGCGAAATCGGAAAAAAGTAAGTTTCTCCTATAATCGAGTATGATTGAAATAAGTCGTTTGACGTCAGCTTTTGAAATACGGTACGTTTCGGAGATAGTTTATGGAAAATGTGGTTACGTGTAGTATACTATATCAAATTATAGTAGAGTCAAGTATTGAGTTGTTGGAAAAATTCGTATTACTCTTGTCTACTTCTATATATGCTTGTTAAAATATCTCGGTATAATGATATATATTATATTTTCGAAAATATATTTATTCATTTTATGGATTTACTTTTAAATGAGATATTTTGAGAGAAAGATTTTTTTTATAATTTTTGTTTATACGTTTTATAATAACACACATTTTAAATTTGTATCTTTTGGAAGAGATTTGTTTTCTATAACAAGTTTATAATCTCGAGAATTTTTGTGTATAGAATGTCTATGGTAAAAACATATTAATGTTGTACATACATATATTATGAAATGAAATATTTTAAATCTAGTTTTCGTAATTTAATTTATATATTTTTTTCCCCTCATTCAGTTATACATTTTAAATTAATGTCTTATATATATAATATGAAATGTTTTTCGTGAATTTTTCTACAAAAATTGATGTATTAAAAAATTATTAATTTATAGTGTATATATTATAACAAGATAGTTTTTTTTTTTTTTTTACAAATCAAGTCGTGGTAAATAATAAACAAACTTTATCCATAGAACGTGTAACATAATAAACTCATATTTTTCATCATTAAATGAAAATAATAATTAACGATATTTAATGAAAGTTCTATATAATGGATATAATTTTCCTTAAATACACGTTAAACTAGAATTACCTGTATAGATGTAAAAGCGTAGAAGCATGAAGATGCATATCGATCGTTGTCGGAAAGATTTCGTTAACGGGATACTGGGCGATTTCTCGCTCGAAAGTCTACTTTCCGCGGACTCTCGTACGAAATCCTGTGAGCTCAAAGGAGATTATGCGAGCGTTATAACGCGATAGGGATGGTTACGGGAACGATCGGATCAACGTTATGACGGTGGCTTGGCTATTCGAGTGTGTTAGTAGTAGTGTCCTCCGTGCGCGTGGTCCTTTGACATGAACACGTTCGCACGTCTACCATGGCATGATAAACGGTACCTCTGTTATTTTCTCTCTCTCTCTCTCTCTCTCTCTCTCTCTCTCTCTCATCTTCTTCTCATCCTCATTCTCGTCATTCTCATCTTTCTCTTCTTCCTCATCTTCCTTTTCATTTTCTTTCTCCTTCGTTTGCTCTTCCTCGGTTGGTCCAGTGACGAGAGGAAATTAAACGCAAGTTGTGTTATACATCTATTCTCTAGTACCTAAGAGAGGATAGATAGATAGATAAATTGATAGGTAAATAGATAGATTGGTAGATAGATAGATAGATAGATGGATATATGGATAGATAGATAGATAGATAGATAGATAGATAGATGTTTTATCTAAAAGAGAGCTTTAGTTCTCCAGAGAAATTTCGTGATTTCTCACCTAAGAAATCCTATAAGAACGGACACGTGTTCGAAGATAATTATTCTCGTATTATTCTAGCCAATTACAGAAAAGGGCATTGAACTCTTGATAGTCAAGAGAAAGAACAGGATACTGGTAAATGGTACTGCTGATAGTTACGGTATATATCTATATATATATATTATATATAATACACGGAATATCTGAAGTTCTCAACACTTCTCAATGCTTACGATAATTTTAACTTTTAATATGCTTAGCTTACTTGGAAATAATCTTCTAATTATTCTCAATCATTGTTAGTTCGTTCGTTCGTACGAAAGATAGATAAGTGCGATTAAAATAAATAAATATCTTTTACCTTTTTTTTTTTTTATTTATTTCTTTTTATTTTCTCTCTTTCTTACTCTTTTTCACGGTCCATTAGCGGGTATTAATTAAAACATATCTAACGATTTTGCATCAGGTCATTTATTTACCCGTTTAATTGAACAAGATGTAGGAGGAGAAAAGAGGGAAAGAAGGCACTTGCTTTGAAATGGATTCGAGAGAAAGAGAGAGAAAGAGAGAGAGAGAGAGAGAGTTAAAGAAGGTAGAGGAAATTACGGACGAAAATCGAGGAGGTCTAAATCGCAAAGAAGAATATGTATATGTGTATGCTTGTGTAATTGTGTATGTGTGTGCGTGTGTGACTGAATGAGAGAGAGAGAGAGAGATAGAGAAAGTGGATGGGGGCGGCACGGTTTCATTAAATCTTTGTCACCGACCTTAGCCAGACAAATGCCAGCAGATCCTATCTCTCGACGGTTTTCTCACCCCTCTCCTGCCTTACCCCAACCTCTTTTTCCTCTTCTTCCTCATCCTCCTCCTCTTCCTCCTTCTCCTCGCACTTTCCACCTTGCGGTTACACATTTTTCCTAGCTCGATCTCGAAAATCTTTGTGTCGCTTCTTTTCTTATGCTGGTAACACTTAAATGGCGTTAGAAATATTCCCACGTAATATGAAAGAATCTTCACATTGGAATCGTTTTTTCGAATCTTCTCGCATCGATCGTTCCTTCGTTCTTTTTCTTTATTTTTCTTTTTTTTTTTTTTTTTTTTTCCAGTTTCTCGACGAGATCGTAGAAAAAGAGAGAGAGAGACACGCGATATGCCGCACATGATTTGAAATGGCACACTGATATTGACACGTAGCTTCGAGAAATCCGAAGACGATTTGAGCAACTCTTCCTCTTTCGTGGGGATAGAAAAAGAAAGAAAGAAATAAAGAAAAAAAAAGATATATATATATATATCTGTATATGTGGTTGTGTATCTAGGAACGTATGTATGTATGTGAGTGAATCTTTAGAAAAGTAAGTACAAAGCTTTTCGTTCGAATATCGAACGTCTTGAGAAAGAGTGAGACGGGTTAGAGAAAAGGGGAAGAGGAGGAGGAGGAGGAGGAGGCTAGAGGGGGTTGGAAATTCTCACTCTCTCAGTTTATTTCCTTTTTTCGATCCTTTCTTATATAGCTTCTTCCCCTCACCTCTTTCTCTTTATTCCTTTCGGCATCCATAGCATCCTATCTATCTATCTATCCATCTATCTATCTATCTATCTTTCTTTGGGTACACACGTCGGTGGAAAGAATCAGACGCCTCTAGCTTTCATCGTCCCGTCTCATTTCCGAGCGACTTATCCCTATTCCTTCTCTTCTCTTCTCTTTTCTTCTTTTATGTTATCACTCGCACGAAGTCTGCTGTTGGTGCTTCTATCGGTGGCGATGTTGGTATTGCTAAAGCTGGTGTTGCTGGAGGTGGTATTGGTATTGGTAATGGTAGTGGTGACGGTATTGGTTGGTGATGGTGGTACTGGTACGAGCTTAGAAGCTGAAGAAAGAAATGGCACCATAAACTTCGTGTTCTCTTCATTGTCGAACGGGAGGCGTTTCGCCGCACAGTTCGTAAATAAACCCATGTTTCCGTGCCGCCAGGAGAACAGGTTCTTTCTCTCTCTCTCTCTCTCTCTCTCTTTCTTTTTCTTTCTCTCATTTCGAAGGGCTGCCGTTGTTGGTAATGTCGAAGGTGGGGAAGTTGCTTCCCAAGAAAAGAAATTACAGTTTCAGTAGGAGTTGGGTTTGTGCTTAGATCCTACGATCGTTCGTAGGGACCATAGGAGTTTTGTGCTTTCGTAAATTTGGAAAAAAGGAAAGAGAGAAAAAGAAGAAAGGGAGAGAGAGAGAGAGGAAAGGAACATATGAAATCGTCCTTTCTACCAGCAGAAACTTGCTTTCAGAAAGCATAAGGTAGTATTATACGGGCCAAGGATCTTACGATTGATCTTCGTGATTTTTCAAAGATCTACTAGATCGAATTTCTTCGATGAAAAGAGGACACATCGTTTATTCGCATGATAGATAAATCCAAGAAATCGATTATACTTTTTTTTCACCTTTTACAATCTCTTTTACTTTTTAAGGACATGCAAAGATATCATCACAAGTGTATATATATATACACCAAGAGACATATCTAAGTAAACGTTCGTGTACCAGAGTGAATAAGGATATCGTGGCTTAGTCTCATCGATTAAAACTCTTCTCTTAACTAGGGAAACTGTCTACACTACGGTTACCAATTACGTAAATTTATCGAAGGCACTTTCCGCCATGGCGAGAACTTCTCTCTCTCTCTCTCTCTCTCTCTCTCTCGGTAAATTTATTTCTTATTAGCTGGTCCGAATCGAAGTACGCGTACCTATACATTGAAAGACTGAGATAGAGAGAGGGAGAGAGAGAAATTCTGTGTATGTGTGGGTGTGTATGTGTGTTTTATCGACTTACCGATCGCTTTTGGCCTCTGGAGAACGCGCCCTTTCCCTTCTTTATCACCGTAATTCCCCTACACCTCTTCTCGCGATCCGATTGATCGTCCAAATCGTTGGGATAATGTGCCTATACGAGAGCTTCGTAGAATAAATCGTAACGTTACCGTCTCCTAATGAAAATTTTCCTATAACAAATGAGAATTAACAACTATGGTGTGTATAATTGTGTACATACTACTTGGTTGATTTTAAATTGAATTTTCTTCTTTTCCCCTAATTCTTCTTCTTCTTCTTCTTCTTCTTCTTCTTCGCTGTTACAATTAAATAATAATCTAATTTATCGTTATCACTTCGTACGTTAGAGTAATTTATTAACTGATAACGATTTTATATTACGTTTAACTGTATTTGTAACAAATGTCAGAGATTACAAAAGTATTATTTTTCATTCGAAGAGGATAGAAATGAAACAAAAGCTACTAACGTTTGTTTTATATTCCAACTTGAAAGATAAAAAAAAAAAAAAAAATAAATACATTTTTCGTCTGACGTTTTCGATACAGCAAAATGATTCCCCAAATCAATATTGACCGATAGAAATAAAACTCGAGGAATAATTTGAATCGCGAAAGGTTAATAGTTTTTTTTAATAACATCGAAAGACTTTCATTATTTAACGTGTACACGGGGTTAAAATGAAAAATGTCAGAATGGAAAAATAAAAAAAAAAATAAAAAATAAATAAAAAAGAAAAAACCAAACAGTTGGGCATTGAACTTTTCCTTGTTTTTAGTTCGAATTAAACGAATTCATCTTATTACACGTATTCTTCAAATTGACAATATTTGAAATAATATTGATTGTAGGAATAAATGAATGTTTTTTTAAGTTGGTGCATCAAATATATATATATATGGATGTAGATAAATAGAAAAGGTAAAAGAAAGAAAATGACATTCTAGTAATTTGTATAACAATGCTTGAACGAGTAACTATGGGCACAATGCCACCAATCGAGAAAAGTTCAATGTAGTTTGACAGAGGTACAGTTTCGCCATTTTATGTTCTTCGAATAATGGGCATTGTTCCTGTTCGACTATTAGAAACCCCTTGTACTTTCTATCATTGGCTTTCCTTCTTTCTCTTATTCCCTTTTCTCCTTCTGGTGGAAAATACGCCTCGTCGAGCCAGCGGACAAAACTTTCGACGATTTGCATCGATCAATGGTTATGTACGTTTCCCTAGATTCTCGACGAATATTTTTATTGATCAAATGTATATCTATATATATATANTATATATATATATATATATATATATATATATATATATATATATATATATATGAGGTGTAGAAATTAATTCGGTTACATAAAATAAATAATAAATTTGTTTTAATAAAGGCGAATTAATTTCTATATCTCATGTATATATATATATATATATATATATGTTACATGTATCTAACATATTTGACAGCTCGTATATGTAACTCGATATTTTATTTTTTGAGTTGTACTATTGGAAAATAATATCTAAAAGTTCTATCCGACGTGAACTAGCGAATGTTTTTTAATTTTAGGTACAATGGCAACGAAACATTCGTGATGGATATCATTTCACTTATTCTCTCTTCCTCTCTCTCTCTCTCTATATATATATATATCTTTTTTCTTTCTGAAAAAAAATATATAAAGAATCTTTTCTCAACGTGTATTTCAAAAAACGTCTACGTAATTTCTCGCGTAAGGAAAGAAAATAAAAAGAAGTGAAGAAAAGAGAAGAAAAGAAAGGTAGAAAAGAGAAAGAAAAAAAAAAAGAAAAAAAGAAATACTACGTAAGAAAAAAGAGAGGAAAAAAAGGAAAATAAAGGAAAAGAAAAGAAAAATAATTCCAGGGGAAACTTTTCGTTACGACTAAGTAAGTATGGCTTTGAGCGAATTGCACTTACGACTTTTTAAGGGATTTTCAAAGCGTTCGTTTGAAAAAGTCAACTTTGTGAGTAGAAAAAGTAGGTCGGTTTAGAAACGTCGTGATGCATTATTAGAAAGGTTTTTCTCTTCCTAGGTAATTTCGTAAAAATACGTAAAGGTAAGAAGAAAGAGGATAGGGGAAGGGGACGGGAAGACAACTATGCTCTTGATAGGTTTTTTATCGAAACGAAAATTATTACCGATCCGAGGGATACACATACTTATGTTCTAACAAAAACTAGAATTCCTGATCGATCATTTTTATTTTTTATTTATTTTTTTTTTTTCGAATAATATTTTGCTAAAGCAGAGAGAAAATGAAAATACTCATGAAGTAAAGGAACATTTTGAAAAAAAAAAAAAAATAAACAAGAGACAATTTTCTTTACTAATAAGTTGATTTTGTGATCGAAATGAAAATGATTAACGATCGAGAATATACTTACAGTTATATTCCAACGAAAGTTTCGTAAACTCGGTGATCGATTTTCTTGTTTTCTTTTTTTTTTTTTTTTCGTTTTTTTCTTATAAGAAATAATTTGTCATCGACAAGGTAAAGTAAATGAAATTGTTCGAAGTAGGAAAAAATTTCTTGTTGAACTTTTCCTTAAAAAAAAAAAAAAAAAAAAAAAAAAAAAGAAAGAAAAAAAGCGAGAAAACCACTCAAATATTTTTCTATTAATTGGCATATACACACACATACACACACATGAATATTTGAACAAAAAGATAATAAACTTGATAGATTTTTTCATCCTTTCATTTTCTATTTGTTTTTTCTTTTTTCCCCACATAGATAATATATATTTTTTTTTCGTCTTGCAAAAAAGAAAAAAAAAATAAACGGGGGCAAATGAAAAATAAAAATGGTAAAAAGTAAGAGAGAGAGGATTTTCTAAACGTTCGAAATATACAGTAGTAGTCGTCGTCGTGGATGGAATTTGCGTAAATTTGCTTCACTCGACTGTGCCGTACCGCATCCGGCACAATATATTTCCCGGTAACGGCGAAGCGTATCCTGTAATCGGAGTTGCTCGTTAGAACACGACACGCCCCTAAATCCGTTCCGATACTTATTTCGACGCAAAGCTACGCAATTTTGTTCCACCTGGTTTACACTACTGAACTAGGAAACTAACGTTGACATCGAGTTGACTAATTGCGACACGATATCCCTAGGACTTGTAACAAGTCATCATAATCTTTCTCTCCTATTTAGTTTTGCATTCGATGAGATTCGAAATATATGCTGATACTTATTAACAACTTACGCTTATTTGCGGTAATAATTTTAATAGCGCATTTTAGAAATATATTTTCTCATTTTTCCTTTAAAATTCGATATCTCGATGAAAAGACTCGTTTAAAAATAAATCTAATTGCGTACACCACGCGCGGATATCGTTCTTTAATAAACCAATAAACTTAATCCCTTTAACATAAGTTCTATTCGACGTTGAGAGAGAGAGAGAGAGAGAGTGCACTCGATAAAAAAGTTTTTCTCTCGAACTTCTAATTAAAAAGAACCTAACAAAGTGAATTTTTTTTCTATTTTTTTTTTTTTTATTTTTTTTTTCCCCCGTTAATAAGATCCAGTGTCGTTGTTAAGGGATCGATTAATCGGAAATCGGCGGAAGCTTTATTTACTTTCGTAGATTTATCTTTTCTCGTGAGAGAAAATCTTCGTTGGGTAGAAATTGCGAATAGGAGGGGAAAAGAAAAAGCAAAGAGATAGAACGAAAGTGATAGTAAAGAGGGCTTGAAAAAGTTTTTA
>NW_015149075.1:43970-71470 GCF_001465965.1 Polistes dominula | reverse complement strand
CGGTCATTATTACCGCTAAAGAGAACTCAAGTTCGCTGCAGTTGAATTCGATCTTGCACACGGTAGTAACGCATGAGTTTTGTATAAGAATACTTTATTAATTTAATATGATATAATAACGTAGTAAGAGAGTGCGTTCAAACGTACGAATTGTTAACATTAATACGGTTATTATGTCTAATGACTTTAGGTAGATTTCCATAGGTCAAAGGAATTAACTACGACTGTTAGAATTTTTTTCTTTTTTTCTTTCACATGAATTTTTTATTTCTCAAGATAAAACTCTTGGTCGAGATAATGACATTCTTATATGTGAAATAAATTTGATTAATATTTGTCATTATTATACTTGTTCTATTAAAAATTTGAATCAATTTTCTTAATAAATACTTTTTATATACGTAGATAACACATTTACGAAAAAAAAAAAAAAGAAATTGTCTTTTATCGGTTTTTTCTAGTCACCATCATGCACGTTTTTCTTTTTTTTCTTGTTCTTTTTCTTTTCCCAAGAGACTAAACCAACCATCCTTGTACTAATCCGTGCTCATCGTTGAACAATTTTAATGATCTTACGAAAACTAATTTTTGTCAACGTGTTGTAAAAATTTAATGTTGTTAAATAAAACAAAATTGTTCTTTTTCTGTTGAGTGATGATCAATGTAAAGAATAATAAATTGTAAATGAATTTATAAAGTTATTCTGCTTTTTTTTATTTTTTTTTTATTTTGTAACTGTTAATTGATCTGTCAAATGAGCACATCTTATAAGAACGTAGAAGAAAAATTGATTGAAGACGGATTAAATTTGTTGTAATATTATAAAAAAGAAATCTATAGAGAAAAAAGGGAGAGAGAGAGAGAGAGAGAGAGAAAATTATGTTAATAACGAGTAAGAGGTAGGCCCCTTGCTAGATTAAACTTTTCAATTAATAACTTGTCACCAACGTTAATATCTTATTTGAAAAGTTTTCCTATATTACTTCTTCTTCTTCTTCTTCTTCTTCTTTTTCTTTTGCTTCTTCTTTTTATTTTTTTAACTCCCGTTAGTTCTTCGTTAAATTCTTTTCTCCAGACCACTTTTAAAAAGCCCCGCAACTCCCAAAATTGCCTTTGCTTTGAGATTCGTTGCTGACTGCTACTACGTGTGCGTTACGACCATTTTTTTCTTCATCCCGTTTTATAATTATACAAAAGAGAGAAAAAAAATTAATGGATTTTTTTTTTATTTTACCTTGACATCGATCACTCATTCTTCCTCTCTCTCTCTCTCTCTCTCTCTCTCTCTTTTTCTCTCTTGCAAACGATACTTACTTTTTATTTCTTCCATCAATCATCTTCATTAAGAATAATCATTATTGATCGAGTTGTTTTATCATATTTATGATTCAAATATTCTTCGAGGATGAAATAAAACGAAATAAGAGAGAGAAGAAATTTTGTGAGAACTCGAAAGAAAGTGTTAGCTTTTGACTTATACAAAATATTTTTCTGTATTTTGTTTTTCTTACTTTTTGTACAAGTTAAACGATAAATTTCAAAGCGTAACAATCGATATCGAAAATTTCTTAAACGGTTGTTGCAAGTGCAACAACGTTTTCTTTCTTCTAACTTAGCAATTGCCCAGAGGGGGACGACGGATGGTAAAGTTTACCAAATTTCTTATCGAACTAAATGAAGATCGAAAGTTACACGATTGATTAACGAGAACGGGGATCTTTCTGAGAATTGCAGTTGTTTTCTTCTTCTTCTTCTTTCTTAAATATAAATTGACGTCATAAAGAAACAACAAGAAGAAAGCGAAGAAGAATAAGAAAAAGAAAAATCAACAAAACAAAAAGGCTGTGTGGATCGATAATATAATACAATATTAATTAAAGTATATCGTCATCAAGTAAATTAATGAATCTCTTCCGTCACTATCATCGTCTTCTTGCCACGTTAATTAATCGATCTTGACGCACTTAAGGTATTAACTTTATTAACTATTTTTCGCGAATCGTGGTTGAAATGGGGGATGGGTGCGAGTGTTGAGATGCCTAAGACGTTCGTTCGTTTTTTCGTTCGTAAACGTTCGTAGAGTACCTAGAAAGAAAAAGAGCCTTCTTTGTGGTACATAAAAAATAATCCAATCTGCGGCCAGAGCGATAAGAAAGGTTCTCCTCGTAAGAATCTGAAGTCGTTTGGAGCTTCGGTTAGCTTTCCAGAAAATCCCAACAATATCGTGAGCCTGTACCGTCTCTCTCTCTTACTCATGGTCGTTCACGAGTTCAGATAAGAGTTGAGTCAGAGGAAAAGGTAGAAAGGGAGAAGGGTTGAAAGGGATGAGTAGAAAGGGTGAGTAAGAGGGGGTCACTGGTTGCGCGTCTAGGAACGTCGATTAATTCGATTAATTCAATCTGGTAATTGCTTCTCATCGATCCTCGCTTACTGCATGAGGTGAAAGAGAAGGAAGAAAGTTTGAAGAGAAGAAGAAGAAGAAGAAGAAGAAGAAGAAGAAGAAGTAGAAGTAGAGAAGGAAAAGAACCGTCTGCTTCGGTCATATCTATATCCATTATATCCCCTAACGCTATCCTTTTTTATCCTTTTTCTCAAAGCTTTTCCCGTTTATCCGCTCTAGGCAAGGAAGCAGCTTGGTCGACGCGACGAATACTCTGGGAACTTTTCCGCAAAAGAGTACGATTGGGAAAGGTGACGGTGATATCGGTTGAAGAAGAAAAAGAAAAAGAAAGAAATAAAAAAGGAAAAAGAATAAGAAAGCAGGAAAAAAAGATGAGTAAGAGAGAGATAGATAGATAGATAGATAGATAGATAGATAGATAGATAGATAGATAGATAGATACATAGAATGTATATCGTGTGGTGGAGAGAATAGAGTACTTTTTTTTCTTCTTTTTCTTTTTCTTGTTTTCTTTCTACTTTTTTTTTTTTTTTTTACGTTTATTTATTTTTCCTTTTACTTCTCGACTATTGGAATGTATAGGATAGATAAAACAAGTAGAATGATATAACACGAGAGACGATTCGCAAGGATAGTAGGGGAAGGGAGATGTCTTTCAAACTTCTCTTCCGGAGAGGATAACTTCGAATGCTTTCGAGATTGTAGTTGTGGGGTAGTAGTGGTGATGTTGGCGGTAGGCTTTCAAAAAGAAACGGAATATAAGGAAGAAGAGGAGGAGAATGAGAGAAAGAGAGAGAGAGAGAGAGGGAGGGAAAGAGAAGGAAATAGGGGAGAAGCAGTTTGGTTAGAACGATTTCGAGTGAAGAGAACGCGAATTGTCGTCGTCGTCGTCGTCGTCGTCGTCAGCGTGCTGTGCAATGCAATACATTGCAGTGCGGTGAAGTGCAGTGCTGTACTCCGAGAAACGGGGAATTTCCACCGCGGAAGTTACTCCGTGCGTCATGTTGACGCAAATTAGATATATCGAGGGTGTTACCGAGGGCGTTACCGAGGGCGCCAGAGTTATAAGTGCAAATCATGTTGGAATCTTGGAGACGAAGAGAAAAAGAGACAAAATTTGTATGTGTGTGTGTGTGTGTGTGAGAGAGAGAGAGAGAGAAGAATTGAACGAAGAAGAAGAAGAAGAAGAAGGAGTTGAGCCGGGAGGCTTTAATTGACGAGGAAGGCGCGAAACCCAAAGTGCGCTTCTTAATTGCCAACATCAGTAATTGTAGTTCTCTCTCTCTCTCTCTCTCTCTCTCTCTTTCATTTCGAAAGAGACGTCATGGGCATTTGCCAAGCCTCAGAGGCTTTTATTTCTCTGAATTCAACGGGTACCGTTGTCCTTTTCTTCGTTATCGTCGTTGCAGGCAAAACAGTAAGGCAAAAGTAAGAATTCAGTTCTACGAACAACCTAAATTTCAATAAAGCTTCGCGCTTTTAAAACAACTTTCACCCATTTTCATCGTGAATAGCACCGTTCGCGCACCGCTTGGACAATCCTAGAAAGCTCTCGAGAAAAACTGGTTGCTATACCCATCCGTAATTGCTTGCGATTTCTCTCAGCTTCCTTTTCCGTTGTTCTCCCTCCCTCCCTCTCCCTGCACTCCAGCATCCTCCGTCATCGAGAAAAACGAGTGAAAAGTCATCCGCTTTCTCGTTTCTTCTCCCTCTTTCTTCTTTGTTGGTTTTCTTTTTTTTACTCATCTTTTCCTCCCTCTCTCTCTCTCTCTCTCTCTCTCTCTCTCTATCTCTCTCTTTCATTTTTCTATAATTTTTATTCACCTTTTTTCCTTTTTTGTCTGAATTCGAGCGACTTTTCCTCAAGAAATCTATCCTCTACTTATAAACCACCCTCACTACCCCTTCAGTCCCACCTCTCACCCTAAGTTCATTTCAATAACCTCCTTCCTCCTAACCGTTTTTACCAACGTCAGCGCATTTTCGTTCTTATTTCTTCACGCTATTCCTCTTTTCTTTCATCGTTATTCCTCAGAATTGTCGTAATCGTTCTCTTTTTGGCCTGTTCTCTTCTAATTAAACTCGGTCGAGTCGTTTGGTCGCGATTCTAATTCACCAACGACGAGTTCCTTTTTGTCAATCTCTAAAATTTTCTCTCTCTCTCTCTCTCTTTCTCTTTTCATTTGTTCGTCTATTTTATTCCTTAAGTTGGAAGAAAATTAGCAAAAGTAGGGTGATACGTAGGATTTTTTGTTTTTCTTCAATCCAGTTTACCTCTACCGATAC
Organism: Polistes dominula; assembly: GCF_001465965.1. The sequence continues at coordinate 66,783 of NW_015149075.1, read as the reverse complement.
GATTTTTATTTAAAATTTAATCGATGCCAATAGTATTACGTATTTCTACCGTACTATTTTTAAATGGATTAAACAGAGATAGATAGTTGGATGAAAGGAAGAATGGAAGAAAGGAAGGACAAGGAACGAGAAGAAGGGAGTGTTTAAGAAGGATCGTCGTCGATTTTAAACTTTTCTTCCTGTTTTTCTTCGTTTCTTCTATTCCATTGATTGTTCGTACCCTTTTTTTTTTGTCACCCTTCTTCGTCTTACATTAGTCTTCGTCTTTTTTTATTTTTATCTTCTCGATCTTGTATTCGAGTTACCGTCTAACATAAGATGGATCTTGACTACTCGTTATCTCCCTTCGGCGTATTTCCTACGAGATTGGAAAGATTTCCAATTATGGTCGTTGCTACTTTTTGTTTGCTTTTTCTCTTTCTATCTATCTCTCTCTCTCTCTCTCTCTCTCTCTCTCTCTTTTTCTTCATTTCTTTTCCCCTACTCTTCTACATAACATATAGAATTTGTTCAAACTTTTCAACACCAAACTTAGTATACCATATATAGGTATACGTATACCTTTCCTGTTTTCGGACAAACGTCTACCAACAGATCTAACACTTAGAAATTAAACTTTTCGAGTTATATCTTTTTATATTTTTCATTTTTCTTTTATCATGATTAAAAAAATTGATATTTACACTTTAATCTTGAACCATTTATATTCTGATTCTTAAATTGTTTTTTTTTTTTAATATTTAAATAATGATATATAGGTATATTGTGTATCAATCAGTAATTTTTATTGTATGTTGATAAAAAGAAAATAATAAACAAATTTAGGACGGTATATAACTTCCAAATTTTTTCTATTATATGAATTAAAATTTGAGGAATATTATGATACACTTATATTTATAATTATTATATATTTACATTATTTACGCGTATGAAAAGATTATTAAAAATTCGGACAATTTAGCAAATAATAATTCTTATCTAAATATTCTTATTTGATAATTATACGTGTAAATAAAACACAAGAAATTATTTATTATATAAGTGTATGTTTGATTATGTTCGTCTTCTTTAAGTGACTGTGATGACTCAAGTTTTTAAAATTGGGGTTTCAAGTATCGTCCTCGTTTTCGTTTGATTAAAGTACAATTAATACTCCTACACATTTTTTTTAAAATTAGTAATACTTTCGTCGTCGATGAACGTAGTAGCCGTGGTTTGTTCTACGAATCAGTGCTATTCGACATTGATCTAATTCTTTTTCAATGGAAAGGATAGATAATCTCGATAAAAGCGGAGGTAACTTTTTGAAATACCTATGAAAGAAATATTATATAGAGGAGGAACCGTGTAGATTACTCACATGTAAAAGCGATAATGTAATATCTAGTTAATCCTATTTACAGAGTACTCATATGTGAATCGATTGGTGAAGCAATCCCCCATCTTTCTCTCTCTCTCTTTTTCTCTCTATGATGTTGAAAAAAGAAGATAATTTACAGTAGAATGTAAAAAGTATTTATATATATATATATATTCAGCTATAATATTTATCACGTCGAATTATTTATTTTCCAGAACAAACCAAGAAGTAAAACGAAGAAAGGAAAAGAGAAATAGATAGAAAAGAAAAAAATCTTCTTTCACATTAACCCTTTGACTGCTATGACGCATATATGCGTTTAGTAAAAGTTGTCAGTGTGGTTTATCGTATAACGTGTTAGTCAATATTAATGCAAAATAATGTATGATCTATATAGATTATTATTTCATATCTTATTACATGAAAATTATATTAATGAAAACAAAAAGTTAAATTATTAAATATAGATAATTATTTCTTTGAAAACACTTCAATTAAAAATATTCAGCACTCAAAGGGATTAATATGATAATTTAAACATTTTAAATAATCTTTTTCTCAATTTGTCACACATATGATTTATAAATACATATAGAAAAAAAATCAGTAAGAATGATCAGTAAGAATTATTATTTATTGAATGAAGGATATAAAAAGAAAGAAAAAGGACACGGTAAAGAAAAGAACGAGAAGCCAAGGGGAGGAAAAAGGAATAATTAGAAAGAAAAAAAAATAATAATAAAAAAGAAAAAGTGGAAGAAAAGAATATAAAGATCAACAAAAATGAGAGCTCGTTTGAAAATTCAATGGCGTGTCCGTGCTTAAAACGGTTTATTCGTTGGCCATTCAACGGAAACAAGCTCGTAACTAACGTTCCTTCTGGCCTCTTCTAATTGCTCTGAATTCTGTCGCCTTCCTTCGAGAATGAAAAACTGTATAACGTTTCAACTTTTCTTTTTCTCTCCCCCTCTCCGTCCCTCTCTCTCTCTCTCTCTCATTCTATCTCTATCTATCGTAGTAGTATCTCTTCGTCTGTCGCATAGCCCTCAAATGCACTTGTTATTTCGCCATTTCGGGTAATTACCCGTAATTAAGCTTGCGGTTAACGCCGACCATGGCCTCGAGTCTCCTTTTGCTGTTATGGGTTAAATAGTGTTAACATTTCGTCGAATGCTCTTTCCACTCTTCCCCCTTTATCTTTCTCTTTCTCTCTCTCTCTCTCTCTTTTTTTCTGTCTGTCTGTCTTTCTTTTTCATACTTTGCTTTCTCATTCCACAAGGTTTCTCGTACAAAACGGTACGCCTCACGATTCAATGGCTGATCTAAAATTGAGATGAACTTTTCTTTCTCTTTCTACTTGTTTCCCCCCTTTTAACCCCCTAACCCCTCCTCCACCCTATCACCACCAACATTCTGTCTCTTTTTCTATTTCTTTCTTTCGTTTCTTAGTTTCGTACAAAAATCAAAGGTCGAATCATTTCGATTCGTTCTTTCTTCCAACTCCCATTCTCCACCCCCACCGTCACCATATAAACCCATCTCTCCCTTTACCCCCCCCCCCACCCCCCTCTTACCATTATTGAACCGTATCGAGTATCCCGACTCGTCGATTTACTTTACATTAATGTAAATTAAAGATGGCTGGGTGGAGGGTGGGGGAGAGAAGAGAAAAAGGTTGCAAGAGAGATAAAGAGAATAAGAGGTAGAGGAAGTGAGGTAAAAGTTTCGGAAGAACATCAGGAGCTTTCTCTCTCTCTCTCTCTCTCTCTCTCTCTCTCTCTCTCTTGTTTGAGAGGAGAAAAACGGCGGAAAGATCGCGCGGAATAATTTCGAAATTTAAATTTCACGGAAGAGAATGAGTAGAAGAGAGAAATAGAAGGGTGGGGGAGTGGCTTCTTAAAATAACCTTCGCATCGTTCAGGGTTGGGGCTTTGGAAAAGAGGAAAAAGGAAAGGAAAGAAGAAGATTCTCATCCCTCCCTAGCACGTGGATTGCCTCGTTGACTGTCAAAGAAACCGCGTTATGTTATTCCTCTTTCTTATTCCTTTTGCATGTTTTTCTATATTTTAGACTTCTCCCTTTTGCTCCTCCTCCTCCTCCTCCTTCTCTTCCTTCCAATTTCTCTCTTTCTTTCGTTCTTTCTTCTTTCTCTTCATCTTTCTGTTTTTTCTTTTTCTTTTTCTCTTTTTAGGTTAGATGAGATTTATTGTTTCTACCGTCATGACCCCTCTTTGTCGTTTTGTGTAAACAGAAAAGCAGCATGGAACGCGCGTTAACCATCTCTAAGAAGTTCCGTAACGCGTTTCTCTGTTTAATCCGGAAAGAGAAGAGAAGGATAACGTTCATTCCAAGCCCGAGATAAAATTGATGTAACGCGACAGCGCATCCTTATCCTTCTACTTAGTTTCCGTAAATAAATATGTAAATAATTTATTGTATATATTTATTTTCATATATACACATTATATATATATATATATATATTTTTGAGCAAATGATCAGATTTTGTAAATGTTTTTTTATTTTTTTATTTTTGTAATTTAAACCGTTTTTTTATCCTTTGTTATTTCTTTTTTTAAAGGAAATTGAAGTTAACCCTTTGTAAGTACAAACATTTTTCTCGACTTATTAAAGCTGACGTTAGCTTGACGAGAGGTTTTTGTGAATTCCTGAAAAATACATTATTGTGTATTTATGTGTTTGAAAGTATGAATAATAAAATGTTTATTAGGAAAAATGAAATATTTTCTGGTAATAAGAAAAAATGTAATTGCATTAAATAAAATAACAAATGAACTCATTATTTATTGGTAGGATTTAATATGCTTTGATTTATTTTTTATTTTTGAAACGAATAAAAATCAAAATCATTATCTTATCTTAGCTTTATATATATATATATATATATATATATAAATATTGTTATTAATATTTATTAACAATCTGTAGAAAGAAATCATATTATTGTAAGGTAATTTATTTCATTTCCTTTACACAAACCTCTCTGATATTATATTAAACAATTCGAGATCAAATTGGTCGTTATTTTCCTACCATATGAATTTTTTCTATGGCATGCAAACGTTTTGAAACAACCATTGGAGTAACATTTAACGTTTTCGACAACTCTAAAAACGTTTCTACTGGATTTCCAACGAGTAATTCTTGCAGTTCAACATTTCCAAATGTTTTTGGTTATCCTGAATTTTCTTTGTCTTTTACTACCAAATCAATTATTTCAAAAACTTTCAAAACAAACACTACATATTGTTTCCGATAAAGTTTCATCAGCATAAACTTCATCAAAATAAATGACTCATTTAAGCTGAATTTTCAATCGATTGCATCGAAAATCTCTTTAATGTCGATAATTTACGAAGACTTTAATGCCTTTCAGCAATGTTTAAAAACTACAAAAGACATTAAACATTAATCATAGAGGAAAATTAGTCAAAACTGTTATTAAACTAGCCATTTAATATTATATTAATAAAAATATTTCTATCAAATAATTGATAATCTTTAGATAACTATTTATTTGCAACGAGACTGTGTTAAATTTGGTTACTTAAAGAGTAATAAAAATGATTCGATAATTTGTAGATAATTGTGGAAGTATTAGATCGATCGATCTTATTGAAGCTCGATAGAGTCTTTAGAACCACACAACGACACGAATCGGGCGTGTTCGTTCACCGGAAGAATTTAATTGACTTAATTACGTTTGCATTCTAACACGTAGCTTTCTCCTTCCTTACCTTCCCCCCCTCTCTCTCTCTTTCTCTCTTACTTCTTACTCCTTTTAAGAAAGAAAAGAATCTTAAGAAGAATAAAAGAGAAAATGAGACAAGGAAGAAGAATAAGACAGAGAAAGCCTCCGTGATTCAAGAACTTACAGAGAATCTTGGAATATTCATTCGTTTCCTTTCCACAAGCCTCGAAGAAAGTCCTTCCATCTTTCGACACGAACTCTACCGTTCGTTAACGTTTCCTCGCACGCTCTAACTACCCTTTCCACTTTATATACCTTACCAACGTACAAAATCATCCACGTTCTTCTTTTTTTTTTTTTTTTCTCAAAAATTGAAAAGTTCTTTTGTTAATTTTGAAAAGAAAGAAAATATAATAGATTTCTTTTCTTTTTTTTTTTTTCATAACCCATTCTAACTTTAGAACGTTTCGAGATAAATATTAATTGGAATTGGGAGACCAAATTTTGCGACCTATAATTTTAATTGTGTGTATTGTACGTTGGAAAACAAACTGATATAAATATAAGATTAAATAATATTTTTCAAGAAAATTTTTCTACGAACATGATCGATTAATTGTATAATGTATATTTAAAAAAAAAAAAAAAAGTAATTATATCAGCAATTATCGATCTAATAATAATAGTAGCTATTTAATTCAAAGATAAATATGTAAAAAAAAAAAAAAAAAAATTTCCATTACATACAGTATTTTCGCGTCATTTAATAGAAAATACCAATTACGCGTATAAAAATAATCCGATTATTTCGATAAAATGCTTTCCAATTTTTCAATCAAAACTCATTGAACGGAGAAAAAATATTAGAGTAAAAGAAAGAAAAAAATAAAAAAGACGAATAAAGGATTGCGACAAATCGTAAAAGTAATAAAAATCAAGGAGAATGAAAAAAAAATGTATATTTATACAGATACTATTTCGCTTGGCAATAAAAAAGAAGAAAAAATAAACGATAGAAAGAGTGGTTGACTTTCTATAAGCAGACTAATGCGATTTGTCGGATCTAATAACGAGAGACGAAGTAAGTGCTACGAGTAAGAGTAAGTGTGTATGTGCGTGTGTGTAAGTGTGTGAGAGGGAGAGTAGGGTAAGAGAAAATTACATGCAAACGGACGAGTACGTTGCGGACAAGTTTCCCAAGGTGGGTGTGTTATATATACTAGCTCGTTCACCATCGCTGCCTTCGCCGTTTCAAACTCTCGGCAAGGCTCTCGGAATATTCATCTATCTTCGAGATCGTCCAAGAAATTCTCTGCCTTCCGGTTCGAACTAGCATCCGGCTTCTCGATGGTAGTATACCCTCATCTTTCTCTTTCTCTCTATCTAACTCACGTTGAGCTCTTTCCATCGAACGTTCACTACTCCAAGGAGTAGGAGTAACAAGCAAAAGGAGAAGGAGAATAAGAAGATGAAGAAGAAGAAGAAGCAAGTGAAACACAGAGAGAGAAAGAGAATATATGGGGTTAAGACTTGTGCTTGCACGATGGCAAAGTTAAATCTGTGAGAACGGTTGCTTCGGTTAAAAAGAAAAAGTTCAACCTTTCGACGTAGTAAGAGAAAAGAGATCCGCTTTTCCATTGCCGCTTAATCCACCGGTAGGAAACGTCTTAATTGGAGCTTAAGGGCAAAAGAAACCGTAGGTCACTGTATTAGAATCGGACTCTACTGCTATAACATTGTTCTTCTTCGTTGTATTATTTTTCTTTTTTTTGCTTCTTCTTCTCTTCATCTTATTTCTCTCTTTATCTTCTTCATCTTCTTCTTGTACCTCTATCTTCTCTTCCTTCTCTTTCTCTTTTCATCTTATTCGTCCTGCCTCCCTTTTTCAACCGGTAACACAGGTGGAAGATTCAGCAGAAAGGAATTAGCGAACCAGCGAGCAAGGGAGACAGAAAGAGAGAGAGAGAGAGAGAGAGAGAAAGAGAGAGAGAGAGAGAGAAAGAAAGAAAGAGAGAGATCTTCTCTCATAAATACGTCTTCGAATTCCTGGCCACTTCCCTGCTGGCGTAGGTAACAATGCGTCCATTCATTCCTTGAATAAAGACTGCTCGATTGTCCCTTTTTATATTCCTTTTCTCTTCTTCCACGTGCATGTACACATTTATATACACATACATATGTATGTATGTATGTATATATATATATGTATAATACAATATAAAAGAGCAGGAGCGGAGTGGGGATAGAGAGACAGGTACTACATCGAGGAGTGACGTTTAAGGATTCATTTTGTTCCCATCTTTTTCATTCTTAGCAGGTGAACACGTGTTTACCCCGTGTGTTGTACACGCGTGAACCTGCTGAAAAATAAATAAATAAATGGAACGGGTGAGAAAAAGGAAGAAAGATATTTCTATAATATAAGGATCGATCGCAGGGGTTCGTCCTTTTAAGAGGTAACACAGTCGTCCTTCCCAACAACTCTCTTCACGGAACGCCCTTCTCTTTTCGCGGTTCTATCAACCCTTTCTTTTTTCTTTTTTGGATCTTCTTGTTGGAAACCAACGAACGAACGAAGAGGGCTTGTAGTGAATGAAGTAGAAGAAGAAGAAGAAGAAACAGGTGGGTGGGGGNGGGGGGGGGGGGGGAGTAGAAGGAGAAGGTGGTGTTGAGAGAAAGAGCGAAAGAGATTTATCGTTTCTTGGAGCACACCTTTTGCACCGGCAGATCACGTGACTCTGCGTATTTATACGAACGTCCTACCTTTTTCATCGTCTGTCTCTGAGAGAGATCAAAGGGAACCCTCTATTTTCTTTTTTTTTTTCTTCTTCTTCTTTATTTTCATTTCTCTTTTGAGAACGTGTCGCTTTGCTTCTCCACCGGCTCTTATCGTATTAGGAATTACCTTTCTAGATTTAAAAAGACTTTTACGTGGACGAAAATAAGAGTGTTATGATCCCTGGATTCTCTGTGGTCCGTGCGAAAACGAAAAAGTGGATCAGATGAAACAGAGGAGAAAAAGTAGATTGAAGGATAGAAAGTGAATGGATAGATTTAATAGGGTTGGTAATAGGGTGGGGGTTTGGTTATTGAGTATCGTGGTTGGCTTGGATTGCGTCATGTTGAACAGGTGGGGTAAAGGGGAACTAAGGCCGTGAGAACGTGTAAACGCATGTGCTTCTATCTTTCTCTTTTCTACCCCCTTTCTCGACCCCTCGTTCGTCGTTCCTCCATTGTCACGTGCAATACGAATTAGTGGAATTTCAGTGGAGCTTTTACGCGTAGGAACCCTTTCGACGCGTGACTCAAAGCCACCGTCGCCACTTAGTCGGTTAATTACCGACCGCGATTTCGCTCCGCTTCATCCCTCTCACTTCATCCCTCATCTTCTCTTTCTACTCTTCCTTCACTTCCTCTTTCGCATTTTCCTCCTCCTCTTCCTCTCCTCCATTTTCCTCTTCGCGAAAGAACGCCCCCGTGATCTTTGACCTTTTCAGTAACATGCCAGAAACGTTTATCTTAACCGCAATCGACATTAAGGAGAATCCACATGAAAGGATATTAACAATTTACGTGTAGACGTAAATAGGTTTCAGTTAAATACGTGTATATATATAAAATGTGTATACATATATATATATACGTTTATGTATATACATACATGCATATATATATATAGTTATATATTTTATGCACAGATTTCTATGAATATGTACATCTATTATACGTACGTATTTGTTTAAATTCATTACGTATTCTCCAGGGATTATTATTCCATATATAATATGGAATATCTTGTATTCGTCCGCATATTTCAAAATTCAAATGTAACATTGGAGAATGGTGAAATTATTTTACAACTTGTATAATACATATATCGGTTTAACGTTTAACGATAATGGTGCCACACACCTATGTGTACAGACATATACACATATTACGTATCCAACCTATCTACACAGACATATATATATATAGTATATATCCTTCTACGCAACATCCCCCTTTTCCTTCCTCGAAAGCAACCCCATCCATCCACCAAGACCCTTCCTATTCCTTCTCCACCTCCTTTTAGCTGTTTATCCGAGCAACTATTTGCAAAGTCACGAAGCAGCACCGCCGGAATCTTGACATAGGAGCTAGTTACAAGCCCTGACGTTGATCCAACTTCCAAACGGATTTGTCGTTAACCTACGCGGCTGAGCTAGGCGTACCAACCATTCGGTAGATACCAACCTATGTATCTACTATACTGCTGATTACGAGGGTGGTTTCAAGGATGAGAATATGCTAGGAACTTTTAATAACTTTAGACATATCATTTCGATCTCGTCGTGTCAATTAATTATTTTTTATTTTATCATATATAAGTTTTAAATATAACTTTTATAACAATTCTTGATCAAGATTTATCAATCATTCTTCTTTATGATGTATATTGTACTTTTCTTTTTTTTTTTTTTTTGTTCATAATTCACTGAAAAAACAGAGGTTTATTATAGAAGTGTATCGTAAGGGGAAAAAAAAAAGATATCTTACCTTATTTTTCTTTTGTTTTTTCTTTTTCTTAAATACAAAAAGAGCGTTTAGAGGAAGTTGTTATGGTAGAAATGAAAACTTAGGCAGGTTGGGTTTATACAGATACGAGCGATAAAATGCTTCGACGTCGAGATTAAGAATAAGGCCCGCTTAAGGTAAAACGCGTGACCGCACTAGGATTCCCTTATTTGTATTTTACCCCATGAGCCGGCTTTCCTTCCTTCCTTCCTTCCTTCCTTCCCTCCTTCCTTTCGTCCCGGTGGAAACTTTTTCAATCAAAGCTTCCACAGATTACAGAGCGTACGACGAGAACGACGGTGAAGAAAGTTTAAACGCTTAAATTTCTACCGCGATGACATTGCTTTAATTTTTAAGTAACTAAAGTAGTTTACTTTAAGAAAAAAAAAAAAAAAAAAAAAAAAGGAAAAGACAGATAGGTAAAGTATCACGTGCAAGGCCAATGAAATTTATACCAAGAAAACGTAACACTGCGGGCAGCTCGTTAAGGAAAAAACGAGAGTAGACGTTATGGATGGAAAAAAAAAGAATAGTAAAGAGAGAGAGAGAGAGACAGACAGACAGACAGAGAAAGAGAGATATGTTAAAGTTTAATTCATAACTCTTTCTCGCTCCATAATTTTTCCTGCATTACGTTCCGCTAAGTTTGGCATATATACGTATATAATGATATAAAAAAAAAAAAAAAGAATGTGAAACACGAGACACATCTACACACATAACTATCCATCCATCTCTATTTATCTATATGTAAAAAAGTTAACCCAACCGAGTCTGAAAAGCATTCTCGCAAATTTCAAAGAGAAAACGTATTTGACTGTTCCGACAAGTCGATTCGTTTTCACGAGTAAACAGAGTAATCACACTATCCGTTCGTCTGGGCCACCAACCGACACTCACTGTCTAATTCCGTAAACAGTAGCCTACCGCATTGGCCGCTATTCAACTCGGCAGCTATCCAAACGAAGAAGTGAGATTCTAATGACACGAAAGGGGTTGAGGAGAAAAGAAAGAATGAAGGATAGTGAGAAGGAAGAAGAGTGATAGAAAGAGAGAGAAAGAGTGAAAGAGGGAAGATAGAGAAGCAAGATTTTCTTGCATAATGAGGAGACTCAAACAAATCACTATTTCATGATCAGAAAAATATCCTTTATTCGTAGAACGTTCAAATACTTACTCACTAAACTTACTTACTTACTTACTTACYAACTATCTTTACCATCTTACCTAATATCTCGTTTATCAAATATCGAAGAAGATAACATTTCTTGATCTTTATGTACCTATCTTATACCTTTGACGTCTGATGTTCGATAGAATCGCTTTGAGAAGAAGAATGAACGTGTAATCGATACTAAAAGAAGAGATATAATGTTTCCATCAATATAATAAACTTTATCGATCCTTTAGATGTGGGATAAATTGAACGAAAGTTATCATAAAAAAATAAATTTATTTATTTAGTGCATCAAGTTTAACGAATATATTATCGGTATTGTTGAATAAAACGAAAAGAGAGAAAGAGAGAGAGAGAGAGAGAGAGAGAGAGAATGAAGGTAGAGTTTGTTTATTCATTATATCTTGAGCGAAAAATAAATGAGAAACTGGAAGATACACAGACAAACGCATACAAACCCAAATACATAAATATAAATAGGGATGGGTGTATCACAAGAGAAAGAGAGAGAGAGAGAGAGAGAGAGAGAGATAGTATTAGTTTGAATATTTTTTCTGAAGCTCTTTACATCGTATATTTTTTGTATTCTCATTTTCTTCGTGGATTTTTATCCCTTTGGCAATATAGAAAGGTATTATGCACCGTCACGTCTCAATAAATTTATGACCTAGGCCACCGATCGCGGTATCGGCATGCCAGTTTTAACGTTTAACCTTCTTAAGCGATACCGTGAACTCACCGCACGTTGAAGAAAAGAGATAGAAAGATAGTAGATAGATAAGAGAAGGACAGATAGTACACGAAGAAGGGTAACTCCGTCGTCCGTGAAACTTGCTTCCTTACGATTCCAACCCCCTCAGACGACGTCAATCCTTCTCCTCCTCCACCTCCTCTTCCACATCTTCCCTCCTCTTTTATCCTTTTTATGCACTAATCTACTGCGATCGATCGTTTAATCCGGATTAGAGTTACGAGTGACACGAGTTGAATAAGTAATCGAGGACTGTCTTGCCAACTCTGCCGAATGTAATTTAATTCTTACGTACCGTTTTCTCTTTCCACAAGCCGACGTCTCATTTTCCTATCCTCATTTCTTCTCTCTCTCTCTCTCTCTCTCTCGTTTACTATCTATCTATCTATCTATCTATCTATCTTTTCGTTGTTCTGTCCTTGTTTCTGTCCGTCAAGTCTCTGTCTCGTTTCTCTCTTCTCTTTCAAACTAGAAGTGGATTCATCGAAGCCGGGCTAAAGTTAATCAACGTACGTTAATCTTCGGCGCGCGTGCTCTTCTAGATAATTACGAATTATAAAGATAAAGAGAGAGAAAGAGAAGAGATAACGATGAATATATATATATATATATATATATATATAAGAGAGAGAAAGAGAGAGAGAGAGATAGGAAGAAGAAGCAAAGTTATCTCTCGACGATCATCCTATAGCGTGATGCGAATCCGATTATCGGTTCGTCGTCGTCTAGACTCGCGAGTTCACTGGCATCATCCACGATCAACGTGAACGACACGACGACATACGAACGAATTCCCTCTCCTCTCTGGAGGCTGCTTTTTCGAATTTTCCAAAAGCTTTTCTACGGAATCGTACCTCTTTTCCTCTTCTTGATCTCTTTTTTTTATTTCTTTTTTCTCTTTTATTCTTGTTCCCTTTCACCCTTACTCTCTTTCTCTGATCTCTTCTTCGAGGTTTTGCTTGATTCCCCCGGAAGAAATGTAAGTGCCCTAGCAGTGCAAAGTTCAAGGTAACTTTGATAACTTTTGCAAAAGAACGAGATTCGTGTAGGAGATACGTTTTCTGTTATTCTTGGAAAAGGATTTGCATAGTTGTGTTTTACAAATCCATAAAGGTTGTTAAGCAAATATTTTTTATAGGGTCAATAATATATATTTAGCGCGCTTTTTTTCTTTTTTTTTTTTTTTTAATTATTACGTAATAGTAGTTAACAATAAATATAAAATAAAAGTAAACTAATGACAAAAATTAGTTAAATAGTTAAACATTTGGTTTCTCATTTCTGTAAAACAATTAAATAACATACATGAAAAAGCATTAAATCTAAATTAACATCCGCAATTTAAATGTTCCCCTGGATCAATTAACATTCGAATCCTCATTTCCGTAATACGATTAAATATCCTGAATAAAAGAAAAAAATCCTTAATCAAAATTGACATCCTCAATCTAAATATTCTCTAGCTTGATTAATTGATAGTCGGTTACGCGAGTAAGTAGTATAATTGAAAATAAACACGACAGAATAGGTAACGTATACAAACGATACGAATATATACTACTCGTTTTCGGACAAACAGATCGATCGAAAAAAAAAAAAAAAATATCAAAAGAGAAGACTGACATACTTTCTTGGCATGACCTTTTTTTTTCTGCTTTTATCCTATTCCATTCTCCGACGATCGATAAGATATTTTGATCTAAGAAAGATCGTGAAGAAAGGATCGCTATTATAAAATGATTCGAGCTAGTCTTTCTTCTCTCTTTTCAACGGCGATAAGATAAGGTACAGCCGGTAATATGTTTAGAATGAAAATAAACAACGTGTTGTAGGAAGTCTGCATGGATGGAAACGAGTGAGAAAGGTGGTGGGTATACTTGAACCAAGAAAGAAATGCCGACAAGAAGTACTTCCGCTCTTAAAATCTGGATTTTTCTCTCATACAAAGCACACACACAAACACACACACACACAACCACATATATATACGCAATTTTTTTCCCTTTCTTTCTGATCCTTTCTTTGGAATAGTAAGTACTTAAGGTACTTCAAGTTAGGAGAATCTTAAACGGCGTGTATAAGAAACAATGGGAAAGGGTCTTGCCCATACATCATGAACTTCATCGTCAAAAGATCTCACTTCTTCTTCTTCTTCTTCTTCTTCTTTTTTCTTTATTCTTAAACGCTTGACGAATTCGTTTCATAGGAAATTATTACTTTACCGATTATGCTGCTTCATCTCGCGTGCAGCATAAGAAAAACGATGAAGCTAAGAAGCTTCTCTCTGCTATTAAGCTAGGAAAACTTAATTAGCTTTCAACGTGAAAATCAGCGAGCTTCGTTTCACGGAAGGATCTACCTATCCTTCGAAATCTCATTGATCTGATACTTGTAATAACCTTCGAGTTGAGAGAATAATGATAGGAAGACGATTTTTTAATCGTCCCGATTTTTTCCCCTTTTTCTGTTTTATCTAACGCTAAGTATTTCTTTAAACCTTATAATTGTTTTTGATGACGAACATGTCTCGTTATTTAAGAAACTTAACTAAGTTTCTTTTTTTTTTTTATATTATTACAGGAATATACTCGACTTCGTCATACGAAAATAAATAATTATTTTTTAAACATATTCGTTAATTATAAACATTGTATAATATATATATATACGGAAATAAAAACGAGATAAAACCGCAGAAAATTCATTTGAAAATACATATTGTACATTGCACGTTGAGATCGATAAAGAATTCATTTATTTTTAAATATACATATACATCGGTTATATTAACGTAATGATTACTATTTTAATTATATTAATAATGTGTCAATAAATTAAGAGAAATAATATTATTTAATTTATCAAATTATCCAATGTTATTTCCTAAGGATTAAACTTAATTTTACGGAGTAGTGTATGCCATGCTCTTTGCATACTTTGTTTTTTTAACGTATGTATTCGTAATTATTTCATTTTGGCGACGGAACGTAGATAAACATTTCAAAAATCAAGCTACACGTTTAACAACAGGCGGATATATATTCTCATATTGCTTTGTAATATGAATATACATTAAAATATAACGTCATATTTGTTTTCCTTGATATTTTTCACCTCTATTTGTTTTCTCTCTCTCTCTCTCTCTCTCTTTCTCTTTCTATCCCTGTCTTTCTCATCTTCCCTGATAAATCGAAATCTGTAATATTTTGTTGTTTTGTTCGAAATCGCGAAAAACAATCGAATCTCTCGAGTATTCAAGAAATAACGAAGAAGAAACGTTAGAAGGGAAGTGTTTGGTGTTAAAACATAAAAAAAAAAAAAAAAAAAAAAAATAAAAAAAATAAAAAAAAAAAAAAAAAAAAATAAAAAGGGGAAAACACATCGTCAGCAATCCCTTTCATTTATCGACCCAATGCATTTCTCATTTTTAAGATCGCAATCAAATAGAATGAAAAAGGTTGGGGGGGGGAAATGGAGGNGAGAATTTGAAACGTTTTGAAATACACACGGGCATTTGTATTGCTTCAGAAACGATCCGTCGAGTTATTCCTCTCACCGCAACAGTCTCCTCCACTACCTTTCTTTACGAATAAATATTATGTTTGAGATCTTTGAAAATCACGTGATAGATCTTTCACAATGTTGTTACATATCATACATACAAGTATATATATATACGTTTTTATATAAATATCCATGTGTACTGGCAATGATTGATATGACAAGCAATCAGTTTAGAAATTTATTTCAAGTACGATGAAGCATGTTCTCTGCAACGTTTTTTTTTTTTCTTTCTTTTTCTTTTCCTATTGTATTCTTATCATAAAACGCGGATACATAAATCTCTTGTATCAAAATAATCTTTCGTGATTTTATTCTAATAGAATAAAATTAAAAATGATTCGTGCGACGATTCTTATTGATATATAAAATATTATATTTCTAAAAAGATAAATAATCTATCTTTTCTTTTTTTTCTTCTTCTTCTTCTTCTTTTTCTTCTTCTTATTGCAACAAGTGCAGTAAAAGATAAAGTAAGAATAAGGAAAATGTAAACGAAAAGTAGAAGAAGAAGAGGAAGAAGAAGAAGAAGAAGAAGAAGAAGAAGAAGTAACATATTCCCATTGAGATTTCCAAACGATTTGTCTGGTTAAGATCGTGAAATGGAATGCAGGGGTGGATAGAGGGGAGGTAAAAGAAGATGGTAGGTAGTAGGTGAGCGAGAAACAAATCGTGAATCGTTTACATAGGTTATCCATCCGTCTCTCTCTCTCTCTCTCTCCCTCTTTGATGGGGGAAAAAAAAAATAGAAAAAGAAATGTAGATCGATGGCGTGTGTTCGTTCGATTTATCGATTTCTTTTCACCTATTTTCTTCTCCTTCTTTTTCTACCGTTGGCCTTTTCCATCGTTGGCTCGTCCACAGTTTTTCCCTCGAGGGAACGAAAGATGCAATGACGACGACGACGACAACGACAACGACAACGACAACGACAACGACAACGACAACGACTACGACTACGACTACAAAGACGACTACGAGAAATAGAACTTGGAACTAATACTAAAACATTTTCACGTACGTACATACGACTTTCTTTTACTATCCTCGCTGAGGGTACGATCAACGATCACTTCCGTCCTGGGAATTTCACGTGATATTTGCCGTTGAGATCACAAATATCGAATACGTAGTATCGTTTCTGACAAACGCTAAAAAGAACAAGAAAATTGACGTAAAACTGATGCAATGGATTGAGTGAGTGAATGAATGAATGAGTTAGAGAGAGAGAGAGAGAGAGAGAGAGAGAGAAAGAAAAAGAAATAGAAAATAGGTATAAGAAAAATTTGAAAAATTGTGGTGAACGAAAAGTAGAAGATCGTTTGTAGATCATATTACTATATGTATATATAGCAGTTGGTGGAACAGCTCACGCCAGTTGGGTGACCAAGCAAGGAAGAAAGAGAGAAAGAGAGAAACGGAGAGGGTGAATGAGAAAGCGGAGGAAATATCAGCGAGATAGCTACAAATACGGCGTTATATATGACAGTTTGATGTATAGTTGAATTTTTATGCCGGCGAGAGATGTTATTGCCGCGTCACAGAACGAATCTCTGATACGTCCGGAGCTGCTAGGCGAGGAAACTTGGCAGCGAAATCGATAGCGCATGATTTATGCCTAGATTGAGTTTTTCCGCCGTTACTCCTCTCTCTCTCTCTTTCTCTCTCTCTTTCTCTCTCTGTCTCTCTGTCTCTCTCTTTTGCTCATGCTCATTCTCGTCCACTCTTCGTCGTCGTAGCTTCATCCTGCAACGTAGCTATCACCATTGCAGGTTGCCATTGCCAACGAAATCTTTCTTGTCGTGTACTTCTTTCTATGTCTGTCTCTTCTTACACATATCCTTTCTTTATTTATTTCTCTTTATTGAAATATATAATAATGTATAAGATTAATGTTTAGAATATATTTCATATTGTAATAGAAATATATTTGATATTATGAAAAATTACTTTACCGTGAAAATACATTACTATATAACTGTCTCAATAATTTGGTTTGTTAAAAATTCAATATGAATATTTTGTTTTTCATTCTAAGATTTGAAGCTTTGGTTACGGTGTTTTATCGTATGGTGTTAATATTTAATTGTACAATTCGATAAAACGATTTTTGAAATATCTTTTGTATATACAATTTTTCGTGCAATTATTTTCCGAAGTAATTTTTATTAGATAAACAAAATGTTATGGAAAAATTACTTTATTTCGAAATTGAAATCTTACGATGTTCATAATTTTTAGTTTAGGTGAACGTAATTCTAAATATTTCAAAGTGATCCTTGCCTTTGTTTCTTTTTTTTTGAATTTAATTTTTTTTTTTTTTTTTTACTTAGATAAACGCATAGTTCATTTCTATTATCATATAATATGTACGTGCATCTTTCTCTTTTCAATGAGGTAATTTAAGTGAGACGAAAAGTGCTCACTCACTCGTTTGACTTTTTCTCCCAGTTACAACGAACCCTTTCGAAGGAAACGAGTTTCTTTCAGTATCGGACCTGGTGATCCAAGATAATACATTTCTCTTTCTTTTTTCATGAGAATGTTCTGTTTCTTTCACGTTTTACGAGCCGGTCGTCCTCGGGACAGGTGCAGCCTTCGGTGTAGTAACTTCGAACGTCGAACCAACTTGTGATTTCTTTTCTTATGAAAAACAAAAAATGGTAAATCGGGTTAACCAAATGTTCTTTTAAGATCACAGTAATTGATAATGACGGGGATCATTTATGACGTTGGCAGAATTTTTTGGTCAGATGAAAATTGATTTTCATTATACAAACTATGATTATTTAAAAAATGATTCAATTTCGAAAGGGACCATTTTGTGTGTTTTTTTTTTTTTTTTTTTATATAAACGGATTAAGTATTTGCTTGTTTTTTGTTTTGTAATCGAGAAAGATCGAATATCGAAACGCTGACGCCTCAATATAAATTTCTTTAATTAGAAACTTGGGACACTTATTTTTTGTGCGTATAAATTTCGATCTATCGTAGTAGTTTCCAAAAGGAAATTCAAAAAAAAAAAAAACCAGATTTATTTTCTATAACAAATAATAATTTCATTAGTAGACGATAACCCATAGCAAACTAGAATTCTAGTTAACGCTCAAACGAGCATCGTGATTCGACTCCTGGTGCAAGAAACATTTGCATTTCGGGTTAAGTTTTTAGCAATGAGTAAAACATCAATTTCGTGATAGTAGTAGTTTCAGGTGGTAGTAACAGGCTCTTATACCGTTTACCAAGCATATAAATACGTTCGACGAATTGTTACTAACGGGCTACTTACTCGAAGTAAAACTATGTCGTTAGGTATGTACCATGTAGGTATAAACGTGTATTGGAAGATGAGAGGGAATCAGAAAATATGGGTTGCCTGTCACTCCATTCGCCCGTATTCGATGACGTATGGACGTTTTATTTCCCTGCCAAATATTCTCGTATACTCGTAAAATACGAGGTTTCTCTTTCGAATACCATTTACCACCATATAAAGGATCAAAATGATCGGATTTTCAGAATGACTATTATGATTTGTGATTCCTTAAACAGGATTCAACATTGTATACGATATGATACTTTTTATTAAATATATATTTTCCTTCTTTTTTTTTTTTTATTATTATCAAATTTGATAAGATCGGATATGGGATATAGGAACATTATAATAACATGGAAAATGGACGGTACCCTTTTACATGTTATAGTTGGACAAGAAATATGACGGAGTATGAACGATCCTGTCCGAGGAAAAAAATTCGATGAAATTTAAATGCTCTATTTCACTCTTTCCCTTTCTTGTTCTTCTCGTGGGAATGTGATTTTACCATAAGTTACGTTCGCACTATCTCTCTGTCTCTTTCTCTCTCTCTCTCTCTCTCTCCCTCTCTCTCTCTTTCTTTCTTTCTTCCTTTCGAGAGAAGACTACTCTCGACAAATCTTTTATCGAGAGATACGTTGGCCACTTTTGTCCGAGGACGCGTATACTCGTGTTTTCGGACGGTCGACTATCGATAAAGCTACTTTTCCGTCTTTTTCTTTCCTTTTCTTTTTTCTTTCCCTCTCTCTCTCTCTCTCTCTCTCTCTTTCTCTGTCTCTGTCTCTTTTTATCTTATGTGCTCTTGCACGAAAGCACAGTC
The DNA here is from genome assembly GCF_001465965.1 of Polistes dominula. The sequence goes on along the minus strand of NW_015149075.1, from coordinate 47,523 downwards.
CCCTTTTTCGACAATAAGTTCACACATCCTAGTAAATGGTAGAACGCGTCTGGACTTAGGCCAAATACTTTTATGGCTTTTCGTACTAGCAACATTGTGCCTTCTCACCACCAACGAGCATACACCACTACGAAGAAAAAAAGGAGAGCTCGAATTGGGGAGAGAAAGAGGGTTTCCTATCGACAGGATGATTTGTCCGCTTTTGTAGTCGAGAAAGAGCGAATGTCGGAATACTGACGTCAATAACTCATACTTTTTTATGTACTTATATGCATGCCATATATATATGTGTGTGTGTGTGTTTCATATATGTATACATATATATCTATGCGTGCTAGCAGAAACAAACTGAGAATAAGATGGACATGCTTGGAACGAGATATCGTCTGAATATTTCAATCGAGATTTACGAATATCCTTTTCGGGCATTTTTCATCTTTTATGAACAATATAAAAGAATAAAAGACAGAGAGAGAGAGAGAGAGAGAGAATTTTTTATCGAAGAAAAAATTTCATAGAATTACAAATTTCCAGCATTATCCATTGATTATTGTCTTAATCGAAACATAATACAAGTCAAGAAAGACTTTGGCAAGAAAAGATGTTTCAAGATAGAAAAATGGTTATCTTTCTCTTTTTCTTTCTATTTCTCTGAAAGAAAGTTTTGCGTACCTTTGCGCAGTTAAAACTCCATTCGTTCCATCTTTCTCATTCGATGATCTTCCTGGGCGCGAGAAACGTCGAAAATATTTTCACTTTGAAACTGCATTTGGTCGGACACGACTTTTCCGTAGCCTCTGCTCGTTTCTGTACTCTTGATGTTAGTTTGATGGGATAGTTTCAAACTCGAATTTAAAAAGAATAAAAAAGCGAGAGATGAACAGAGGGAGAGAGAGAGAGAGAAAAGAGAGAGAAAGAAGAAGAAAAACAAAGAGAAGAGTAGTAAATGATCAATGGTACGTAGTAGTATAAATATACTATCCCTCCCTTTTTGTTTTGTCTTTACTACTTTAGTTTTTGTGTTACATGTTGAAAAAAAAAAAAAAAGAAAGAACAACAACAAAAATACGAATAAAAATAGAAAAGAGAAACATTTAGCTTTTTCTATTTCTATTTCTTTTTGTCTCTCTCTCTCTCTCTCTCTCTCTCTCTCTCTTTCTCTCCTTCTTTCAATGTTTTGCGAACTCGAACAAATTCGTGATATATCAGTGAAACGTTGCTCTGAAAAAAAGAAATAAAAAAAATTCGTGCAAAACCGAGATTGATTAAAATTCAAGAAATAAAAACGAGAAATGGGACGGTATAAAGAAAAAAAGAAAGTAGAGGGAAAAAAAAAATAGGGAGAAACGTAAAGGAGAGACGTGTTTTTCGTCGACGATAATCCCTCCAATTCCTCGAACGAGGCATAATAATCTTATGAGAGCCATAATTCTATGAATTTTAAATAAACGACATTTTCTAGGTGAGCCCAAACGCAACGCCGCCGCTTCGACGGCTACCGTAAAATCCAATTTACATTTTGATCATAAAAATTCCTTATATTCGCTATTACCAAGCTTTTCCGTTCGCGTGGGAAATTAACGTTGCTCAATTAGAATTCGTAAAAAGACGTACGTTTCGATCGTAGCATAAAAAAAAAAATAAAGTATATATGTTAATTGTAGATGTTAGATAATAATACGATAAAAAGATAAGTAAGAATCAAGAAAACTAGGTCAACAAAAATTAAGGAAAAATCACGTCAAGACTCTTTTTCTTTCTCTCTCTCTCTCTCTCTCTCTCTCTCTCTCTCGCTCTTTCTTTTTTTATTATAGTATGTTTTCGAGGTGGTAAAATGATGGACCCAATTCAGTTTTCTCTTCTCGCCATCTGGCCTCGCCATTTCCAACGGGTTAACGGTAGGTATGTGGCGCGGATATACTGAAAGTACATTGAAATGTTCTCTCGAAATTAAATGGGCCCATTTAAGAAGAAATGTACCTGCACTTTCCACTCTCTTCTACCTTTTTTCTCTCTCTCTCTCTCTCTCTTTCTCTCCTTTTCTTTTTTTGTCTCTCTGTTCCAAGTGATACGCCTAAAGAAAAGCCACCTCCTGTATTAACCTGCCAAACTATTTCTCTCACTCATTCTCATCCCAGTTTTATTGAGATAGCTAATTTCATTTTCTTCATAAAGATCCAATGGAACATGGAATGAAATAATCAAACGGAAATACTTAGGAAACGTCAATAAACTAATGGAATTTATTTTTATTCTTTTCATGTATATCGCCAATTTCTTATCTACGAAGACAAAAAGAATTATGCACGCGGATATCATAGATATATATTCGTAAATAATCCTGAAGAAGGATATATATATATATTTCATTGGAAAGAAAGAGAAGGCACGTTCTAGATAATAGTCATATTATTCCGCAACCGAGGAACGACGTTCGCAGATTTTTCGATATAAATCGCGCGCAAATTCCAACCCTCTCTGATGCTTCTACTCTTCTTTCTAACCTCCCAACCACCCCTCAACACTGCTACTCCCAACACGCTTATCTTCAACTTCGTATTTTAATAAAATATTTCATCTCTAAAAAGAGACAGACAGAAAGGGAGATAGAAAGAGAGAGAGAGAGAGTGGGAGAGAGAGAGAGAGAGAGTAGTAGTAGTATTTTACGTATATCACATTGCATTCGCTATCAAGCTTGCTTGAATAAAGTACTATATAATATTTATTTCTTTTGTTTTATGTTTTAACATTTTTTTATTGCATTACTTCTTTTTTCTATTTTTTCTTTTACCTATACTTTTTATTTCTTTTACTTTCTTATTTTGTCAAATGTTAATATTTAAACTACTGTTACGATAAGGAAGAAAAAGGATTCCAATGAGATACGATACATCTCTTTCTCTCTCTCTCTCTCTCTCTCTCTCTCTCTCTCTCTCTCTCTATTTGACGTTACAGCACTCTATACGATATACAGGATTTAATACACTCTCTAGTCCCTGCCTACCCCTTCGAAGTGTATCACCGTAGTCCTTTTTATATCGGTATGTTTCTTCTCGAACACGTATATATATATACATATATCCATAGACACACATACACAGACAAAAACACGCACATCTTATATAAACATATAGGCATTTCTCGTTTCACTAACATCAAGAAAGAAGACGCCCCCTTCGGCCAGTGTTCTTATCTCTCGACGTCGTTTCTCAAACGTAATTTACGTAGCACCTGCTTCGTACTATCTCGGCTACATTTTTGCCCGAGGAAGAGGATACGACGGTTTGCAAGGTTTATTGACGTGAAATAGGCTCTTTCTCTCTCTTTCTCTCTCCCTCTGTCTTTCTCTATCTTTCGCTTTTCTTCGTCATTCAAGCTTCCTCTTTAGAGCAATAGCAGCAACAGCATCTCCTTGTAGAGTTGCGAAAAGTGAAGCAAATTTGAAAATTAGCCAGCGTGATGGGCACCCCCGTTTACGTTTACCATCCTCGGAAAATTTTCCTCGATATTTCTCTTCTGTCTAATATTTTATTCTTTATCTCTCTCTCTCTCT
>NW_015149075.1:25908-43930 GCF_001465965.1 Polistes dominula | reverse complement strand
TATATATATATATATATATATATATATATATATATATATACCTCTCTTATTCTATCTTTCTCGAAGATGAGAGGAAAAATGTAATAACGTTTTTACAAAACATTCAAAATATTTCAACGATAAAGAACAAATGATAAATGTTAAAGTTTAATCGATAAGAGAGAGAGAGAGAGAGAGAGAGAGAGAGAGAAAGAGAAAAAGAGAGATTGTAAAAGGAAGAATGAATTAGAAACACAGAATAGCAATCGAGCGAACATTGTATTCGCTTAACGAGCACAACGTCCGTAAGTCACGCCCGGTGCGTATAACATTTAACGCAAAATGTTACATGTAAACGTGGTATACGCTCTCCCGAGTTATCACGTTACATACCCCAGCTGTGTATCTAGTTTTTCTCTCGAAAATAAAAAAAAAAAAGGACCAAATAAAAAAAAAATATAAAAACGAAAATGTCTACAGTATATATATATATATATATATCTCTTTTACTCTCTCACACTCTAACTCTAACTCTCCCCTTCTTTCTCTCACACTTTTTCTATCGATATTACTTTAGACTCCGGAATCAATTTTTTCTCGGTGTGCATACAACAAACCCCACCCATTCACATACTTCCGCCCCCGCTTTATCCATCATCCCCTTCATCTCTCTCTCTCTCTCTCTCTCTCTCTCTCTCTACGTATATGTATAAATATATACATATATATATCTCTTGGTCTCTGTGTGTTTCTCTCTATCTTTTTCGGTCAAAAGCGGGGGCGCATTTCAATTACTCGTTTTTGCTTGTAGTACCAACGTCGCTGCGGGCGTCCATCCGCCTCGATCTGTTCATGCATCGCCGCCTGGCAAAGCGAGCACAAAACTATTTATGTAAATAATATTAATGTCTTCGGGGCTAACGCACAGAGCGAAAAAGAAATATCTTATAAGAAGTTTCACTTTCTTCACTCTCGTCAACGGGCTACAAATAAGATGCACGTTTCGCTTGCGTATGAAGCATGTATGAAGGAAACAAAAAAAGAAAGAAGACAATAAAAATAAAATAATGTATGTATTATATATCAACCGACTTTGTGTCATACAATTTTTTTTTGTTTTTTTTTTTTTTTTTCATTTCTTTTTCATAAGATTCTTTCATAAGAATTTCGAATTTCGGAGTTTATCATGTTTGATAAATGGGAAATATTATTTTCGATTAATGTTAAAATATTTTAGATCGTTTTTCTGTTTTCTGTGTGTAACAATTATCAAGTAGTAATTGGATTATTAGAAATAATGATAAAAATATTGATTTGCTTTTATTTATTGTTGTAACTATATATGTTTATTTCTGTTTTTTTTTTTTTTTTGGTATATATGTAATTAATATCATCCGATTTGTTAATAAGGAAAAATTAGACTCATAAGAATTGAATTAGTAAGATAAGAGAAAAGTAATGTTATCTTAGGTTTGAATAATTTGACGAAAGATTTTAATTAGGGTGCTTTTAGTTGGTACAAAGCAACACGAAAATAAATCGAAGTAACATTTTTTCCTATCCTTTTTTCCCGATTGAGCTTTTATGGAATGGCCGTTGTTAACGGAATGGAAAGCATGCACGTCGCCGTGACGATATCGTCGTGTGACCATTGCTTGTCCTTTCTTCCTTTTTCTCTATACTCTTTCTGCCATTCGTTTATTCGTTTATTCTTCCTTCCTTTCTTTCTTTCTTTCTTTCTTTCGTTCATTCGTTCGTTCGTTCATTCGTACATTCGTACATTCGTTCGTTCGTGCCTGCAATTTCGTAGAATCACGGTTCACATTTTCCTTCCAACTCCTACGCAGTTAAAATGGTTTCCACTTGAAGTAACAGGTCACGAAGTGGGAGTAAGTTTTCACCGAGTTTAGCGTCTTCCGATACGAACTTTGGTTCTGCCTGAAATGTCGCCCGAAACTTTTTCCTCCAAGAATTCTCTTGAATGAAAACAGGAAGTCCTAACGGTGTCGTACTATTCCTCCTTTTTCTTTTTTGCTTCATCTCTTTCTCTATCCCCATCCTCCCCCCCCCTTCCTTTTCTTTATCTGTATTTCTCTATCTTTCTCTATTTTCTTTTCTTTATTCTAACGAAACTACGCCGATGATCGTTCCTTTCAATCCTTTTTCCGCTTCAAACTGGCCTATTTCTTTCTCTTTCTCTCTCTCTCTCTCTCTCTATCTATTTTTTTAATCGCTAATATTATGTGGTTTTAATCATTATTACACTATATCATTTATATTTCCTTAATTAAATTTTATCCAGACGAAAACCTATATTGTTCATAATTACTCAACATTTCAATTTCGAAATCGTACAAATGTAAACAGATATGATGAAGAAAATTATTCGAGATTAATATTCAAAACCGTAAACCCGTAAAATTTCGATTACAGTTATTTCATATATTTGAGAAACACGTTTTACTTGGCAAAAGAATAATACTATCAACCGTCAGTCAATTTTTGCTGTTAAGAAAGAATAAACAGTAAATTCATGATTGTACATTTTGAACAGCATTAATTATGATTGACAAACAAGATATCGAATTTATCAATTATTAATGTTTAATATTATAGATTAGATTTTCTAGAAGTTATGGAAATCTCAGATATTTTGTTTCCTGTATTATCAACTTTAAATAACGTATCGGAAGACTATGGATACCTTTAGTCTCTTACTCTCTCTCTCTCTCTCTGTTTCTCTCTTCCCTTTTCCTTCTTCTCGACAGCACGTTTGTGATTAAAACAGGGCTTCCTACGTGTTCGATTTTCTAACATAGAAAAGTAACAGCTTGCGCTTGTGGGTATATCGAAGTTAAGTTAACTACTCCTAGTGCTTTGCATTCTCATTGCTTTCGTTCGCTTCGTTATTATCGTTATATTTAATTATAACGATAACATTATCGTTAAACGAAAGCATTCACTTTATTAACATCGATATGACAAAATATATATTTATCTAGATTTATATCTGTATTATACTATATTTCGTCGACAGATATTATCTTTAATTAAATTATATACAATATTACACTACATTTAACACAATCGACATATTCGTAGATATTTTTGTTTGAATTTGTTACATTGAAAATTGTTTATTCTAACAAATGTATATTTGATTTCGTTTATTTATTAATACTATCGAAATAAAATTTCCGTCGACACATTGAAATTAATAATAATTTCAATTCGTTTCATTTCACTTGAGATAATAGTGCATTCGTTAATAATTATTATTGAAGTTTTTTTTTTTTAAATTGTACAATGTGTTTCGAAGTTTGTAATAATAATAATAATAATAATAATAATAATAATAATAATAATAATAATAATCATTCCCATTTTCGTGTTTTTTTTTTTTTTCATTAAGATTTGCAAAAAGCAAAAGCAATGAGAAGGGGAAGGAGGAGAGTTGAGAAAACACAGTAGAGAAAAAAGAATTAACCAACGGATTCTCCTCTCTCGGGATAGTTCGGCAAAAAGCTTTAAACGGTAGTGTTTGTTTGAGGAGGCTCGGTCGAAACGTTATTACCTTGGAAAAGGGGAAAACAAACGTCCAAGCAAAGCACCGAGAAAGTCCAAGTAAATAACTGGGTGTAGGTAATTGAATGTCTGACACTTTCAGTCCTGACGTTTTAACGAAAAGTTTGTTAAATCATCAAGTAATTGAAAGATAGAAAGGACAAAAACAAAAAACAAAAAAAAAAAGAAATACCATCTCGAATTGCGACGAAGATCTATCGGATTGATCGAACGATTCGATTTCATACCTTTCGATTGCAACGCTGATGGAAAACATTAATGTTTGAAGATAATAGTTTTCTTTACTTTTTTTTTTTTTTTTTTTTTTTTTTTTTTTTTTTATTCTCTTATTTCTTCTACGTATTGCATGTTCCTGGATAAAACCACAAACGTTTTTCCAGTAACAGCACTTTTTTACGACTTGATATCGATACCTACAACTACCTGTAAAATATTCAACCCCGCCCACAAAAGTCATTAACACGAACCGAAAGAAAAAAAAGATCGCGTAAAAACGTGGATAGTATCTCTTACGTTATGGCTTTTATCATGAAAAGAAGAAAGAATAGGGAGAGAGAGAGAGAGAGAGAGAGAGAGAGAAAAAGAGAGGGAGCGAAAAGCCTTGAGGAAAGGATTTTTCCAATGTAATTCATTTTCTTTCTTTTTTTCTTTTTTTTTTCTTTTCTTTACCCTTACGTTAATTATTTTTTATTTTTAATTATACACGGACGATGAGACGAAAGATTGGGTCGCAAGAAAATTATTTTCCTATTTCAAAAAGCTAACGGAGAATCACGTATGTTTGTATACCGGGTGAAACATTTAAAACTGGTTCACTTACATAATTTTATTACGGCAATAGAAAAAAAGAAAAATGTATGCAAAGAAATTTACTTTGTTTTGAGGGCAGCATAATTTCATATTAATTGGTTTTTTTTTTTTTTTTTTTTTTTTTTTGTAAATATACGCGTAGAAAATGTATGAAGTTTAACATTGTATTTTTCTATGAAATCATATATTCTTTTATGAATTATCTAATATGTTGTTTGAAGATGAGTATAGTCAGTTATAATACGGTTTTTACTATGTTGCTTTTGTTTTTAAATAAAAATTAAAAATATAATCTTCATATAAATTTCGTCTACACTTTTTTTTTTCTATCATTCATAGCAATTGTGTTACTAATGTTGCCTGTTTCAAATGTCTCATCCAGTATATAAATATATAAATATCTACATATATATATATATATATATATATATATATATATATATATAAAGGTATTATAATTGTTGTTAGTAAGAGTGTAAATTTTTCGTATATGTTCTTTTGACATGCGACTATTTAATATCAAACGATCACAATCTTTCTAATTTATTGCAAATATTAAATTATAGGACGATAAAATTAATTATTTAGAAAGTATATATACACACATACTTATACAAGTACATCCTTCTTACACGTTCATCGTTTTAATTGTCGTATTGTTCGCAAACGCGAACACCAAAATCGTATTGTTCGCAATCGCGATTAAAAGATTAATATTTCTTTTCAAGTAGAGTAGAAAGAAGAAATGGAGTAAAGAAGAAATCATTTTATGCCAGGTGAAAGAAAAAAAATGGCTTTACTTCGTGTCAAATAAATCAAGTCAGCGAACGGGAGAAAGTAGAAATCATATCGCGTATATATTCGGTCTTTTCTTCGGTCGAGAGCCAAAGATCAACATCACGAAAAGGTTGAGACGTACAAATAAAAAAAAAAGACAAAGAGAGAGAGAGAGAGAGAGAGAGAGAAATAGAAATAGAAAGAGAAAGAGAGAGGAAGAAAGTGAGAAAGAAGGAAGGGGATGGTGTCTTTGATATTCCAAAGAAACGCGTGCTTCGCATGTACCATTAGTTACGTACCACCTTCTCCTTAGCCCATTGATCCTGATACGACACGAAGCCAATTTTTCAAAAGACACGCTTGCCTCTACGCTCCCTGCATTTATAATCTCGACGATTATTCTTCGTCCAGTAAGTACTATACTCCCCCTCAATCGTCCCCCTACCCCTCCCCCTCCCCTATCTCTCTCTCTCTCTCTCTCTCTCTCTCTCTTTCTCTTTCTTTCGTTCTCTCATCATATACTTTTTGTTAGCGTGAGCATAGCAGCGTTCAGAAACGCGTGCAAAAGCAGATACGAAATTTCTTATCCATCTCTTTCTCTTTCTATCACTTTATCTATTTCATTCGTGTTTATTTTTTGTTTTTGTTTTTTTTTATTCGTATTCCACGCTTTCTCGCGTTCTTCCTTTCATTTCTTTCTCCTTTCTTTCTATCTTTTTTTTTTTTTTTCTTTCCTTTACTTACTTTTCTTTCTTCCATAGAAATTCTCTGGTGGGATTTACGCGCCGAAGGGTGCTTTAAAAGCTTCTCTCGTTTCACAAGAGAGATACACACATTCTTCTTACTCTTTATCTCCGTTATCCTCCTTTCCCTTTTGTCTTATTTTTCTCCCTTTTTTTTTTTTTTTTAGAACAAAAAAAAACCAACCTGGCGAACCTGCGCAATTGGCACTCTCTCTTCGTTATATAATTTTTTTTTCTATCTAAGTTCTCGAGACCATCGTAAACGTAAACAGCATAGCCGTCGCACTATCAAACGCGCTATCTAACCGTCCTCCGACTTCGAACTTCACATACTGCGGTTTTCCTTAGGATAACCGTCGAGTATTTGTTTACTGCGAACCGTCGTTTCACTCTTCTTCCTTACTTCCTTTCTTCCTTTCTATCTTCCTTTTCTCTATCTATCTCTTTCTTATTCCCTAGTAGCTTTGCACTTATGTTCTTTTTCTCGAGGCGCTATAACGATTCACGAAAAGAGGAAAGTGAGGTAGTATAGTAGTCGCCTCGTGGCGGGCGCCATAGTCCTCCGAAACGTTTCAAAGAAAGAGAAGGAAAGTTAAGCGCTCGTTTTAAACGAAACGACCGTTTTCCAACCAACCTTTCTTCTTTCCTTCTCTCCTCCCCCCCCCCTATTTCCATCCTCATCTTCTTCTCATCCCTTAAAGCGCTTAACCGCGATAAGAAGCTTGAGTATATTTCGAGAAAAGAATGATAAATATTTTCTTTTTCGGCATTAGATACGCCAAAGGAAAGATGAAGATCGATCACTCTTCGATGATATATTTATAACATTTATCAATGAAATTTAATATCTACCTATTTTCACGTATCACTTAACTTTTTCCCCTAGTAACACAAAATATTGAAAAATATTCAATACATGTGTAGTTAATATTAAATTAACATTATTATTTATTGTATTTATGTATTTGTATTATTTTGTATATATATATATTGTATTTATATATTGTATTTTAATTACATTATTATGTAAATAATATTACAAAGACATTGATTAAATACATATATTCAATATTTTTCAATATTTTGTGCTACTAGGGTCTCTTCCATTTTATTTCTGTGGTTTTTTTTTTCTACTACCTACAAGTATTATTATTATTATTATTATTATTATTATTATTATTATTATTATTATTATTATTATTATTATTATTATTATTCTGTTGTTTAAATTCACTTTTTGATTGCTTAATTATTCTCTAAAATTGTTATCAAATTAAACTTATGATATTCGTGTTGTATTGTTAATGAGTGTATACGAACGTTCTGTTAACTCTATCTGATTTTATTATTCTATTTCTCGTATCTGCATATTATTATTTAAATAACATTATTATTATTATTATTATTATTAATGATTGAAATCGTCACTGAAAATTTTTTAATTTACAACACTTATTTTCCATCACAATATCCATCTTCTTTTCGCTTACATTTTCTCACTTTCTGTAAGCCCCTTTTCTAACCCCCCACGATCACGCTAAACAAATCCTACTGTTTCCTTAATTTTCTTTTTCCCGAAGTACCAGAGAGACATTTCAACTTCCGGCACAACAACTTTATTTCAACATCAATACTCAATTGTGAAAAACCTTTTCAATTACGTTCTCTGGCAAACGTAAAGAAACAAAGTAAACATTGCGATATAATATTAATTCTTAAAGTTGTTTTTTTTTTTTTTTTTACTTTACTTTACTTGTAAACCAATAATAAGTTTTGTTGCGTATTTTGTATTTTTAAATTTGATACGTAAAACTTATTTTATGTAAGTGTATACTTCTTTTTTTTTGTTTTTTTTTTCTTTTCGGAGCAATATTTCCGAGAAATATTTCAACTAACATATTTTTTTTTTTTTATTTCTCTTGAATTAGGAATGAAAGAAACTTCTTGATTGAGAATGTTACTGGATTATTGGAAGTGTAACTTCTTAGTTAATGTTTAATATAATATAGATTCGTTTGAAGTGATTAAATTCGAAAAGGGATTTGAGAAAGGTGATTAAGTAGAAGTAGGGAAAGTCGAAAAGAAAGTTATGTAACCTATTACGTGACTTTACGTTTCATGCGTTCTTCTACGTCTTAAGATCCTAATTCAAATGAAAGTTGAAAGATAGACGAATTAAAAGTATAAATTTATCCTAGTTTAAGGGTTTTATATTTAAAAAAAAAAAAAAGAAAGAAGAAAAAAAGGAAGCAAAAAAAAAAATAATATAAAAGGAAATGAGTAAAGGAAACGGAAATGTAGAAAGGAAAGAACTCGTATGTTAGTTCATAACATACGAGTACCTATGACTCGTACAAATTTAAATTTAACATTGGTAGAACGCGTGATCAATTTTTCAGGAAATACTGTAAAATGGTGTATACTCGTTCTCTCTCTCTCTCTCTCTCTCTCTTTTCTATACTATTTTCATAGATCACGAAAAAGATCTTTTGTGACAATTTTCTAAAGTGTCTCTTTCTCTATTTTGCTTTCTCACTTTACAGGGAATATGAAAATGGAAAAAATGACGGGACTCTTATTGTCCTTTATCATCCAACGTGTATCTTTATCGTTCGTACGCAAATCGGAAAATCACAGTTAAAAGAGAATACAGAAACGAAATGAAAATTTGGATTTTCGGTTATAAAAGGGAAGGATGTGAGATCGTTGGTGACTTAACGCGTTAGATAAAAGGGTATAATAAAGGCTTCTAGAGCAAATGGAACTGACGTATATGTATTATGTAGAATATATCGAAGAAAGCTTTCGTATACCAGTATATGGTATATGTTGGTGAAGTAATAGTATTCTCTTTCCTTTAGTCGACGTTTTACGTAAACCGTAAACGATAAAGTCGCACAAGGACATTTTACGTTTGTATTTTCTCTTCGTCTGAATCGTAAAAAATTCACGTTGATAATTCACCTTCTTCCTTTTCTGTTTTTTTTCTTTTCTTTTTTCTTTTTCTTTTTTTTTTATTTCTTTTTATTTCTTTTTGCCCTTTTTTCCCGTCGCGTCGACGTGGTCGCAATATCGAAAAGGATACTAAATGAAAGGAAGCAAATGAGAAACTGTATTAACCTGAACGAATACACGTATATGTATTTTTCTATTCCCTGTGTGAGTTTATGTAAACCTTTAAAGGATATACACACACATGCATATATGTTTATACGTGTATGCATATGTATGTATGACTGTATGCACGATAAAAAGAGATAAAGGGAGAATCGAATCCTGAACGTTCGTTCGATTCATCGCATGCATCCTACGAAACACATGGAATGTTCATTCATGCGCGTACGTTAATGTAGTACGTGCAAACCGTGCTTAACGTTCTCGTTGATTCGTTCAATGGGAAAAATCTGCAGTGCGGTGCTAGCCACGAAAGCTTGGTCCACGTTGAATCATACCGGCATTGTTTTCCTTTACCAAAACCCGTACCATACAAACTGATGTGAAAGAAAGAAAGAAAGAAATAGAAAAGAGAGAGAGAGAGAGAGACAGAGAGAGAGAGAGATAAAAATAGACAAGAAAAAGGCCTGTCAATCGTGATTTAAACAACGACGATACTACCAGAATTTTCTCTCTCTCTCTCTCTCTATTTTTTTCTATTCATTTTTTCTTTCACATTTAAATATTTTAATTTTTTCGTCTCTTTCTACAAAAGTGAACATTTGTGAAATGGACTTTATTTGAGAGAGATGAAATTTAATATAAAATTAAATACGTTGGTAGGTAGGTTGGTAGACGAACGTCACCGTTTAAAACGGTCAATACATTTAGCATTAAGTTTCCGGTTAAATTCACACTACAACGAACATATCGTTTTAAAAGATTGCAGAATAGATGGTAGGAATGAAAGAGAAGAAGTGATGGTTGGTAGTAGTAGTAGTAGTAGTAGTAGTAGTAGTAATAGTAATAGTAGTAAGAGGGGGTCCAGTAGAAAATCGTATGGACCTGGGTTGAAGCTTCAATGTAGATTTTGAGAGCCGCTAAAGTCATATTAGGTAAATCAGAGGGATCGTGTCGGTGCTCGTCGTCCTTAAAACGACGAGAGAGCTATTCTGCTTAACACTTACAAGGATTACGATTATTAACAGAGTTAACTCAACGAACGCCCGAGCTGCGAAACCGTCTGTGCACCTTGCTGCTTCCTACCTCGTAAACGAAAATTTGGGTTATTAAGTGAGATAGCTCAAGAGGATGAAAATGCCAGAGAGAGAAAGACAGAGGGAGAGAGAGAGATGAAAAGAGAAAAAATGATAGTAGGAGAAAAAAAAAGAGAATGAAGCGACTTATAAATAATAAATTGCTAACTACCGGAACCTCGACGATGAAAACTCATTTTCCAACGGGGAAGGGTAGATTAAATTCTTTGTGAGAACATTCCTAACCTTCTTTTATAATTTCCTTTTTTATTTTATTTTTTTTTTTTTTTTTTAATTATTTCTCTTTTTTGTTAAGCTCGTTTTTTTTTTCATTGTTTGTTTCTTCCTCTCTTTCTCTCTCTCTCTCTCTCTCTAGCTTTTTTATTTTTAATATTTTGTTACGTTCGTTCGTTTCTTTCTGTTTTTATTTTCTGTTTTTTTTTTTTTTTTTCTTTTCTTTCCTTCTTCCCATCCAAATTCGCGAATACGATGATGACGAGATATGGTAAAGCGAGTTGAAATAGAATACGCGTGAATGGGCTCACGAAATTGACAAAACGAGCTCGAAATAATAATGGACGTGCGTAGAAGCTATCGGAGCTCTGTATCGTATCGGACGCGTATCGGACTCGGTAAAATCGAAGCGCTATCCTGGAAAATTCGTTGCCTAAAAGGTATATCTCTTCTTTCTCTCTTTCTCTCTTTCTTTCTCTCTCTCTCTCTCTCTCTCTCTCTCTCTCTCTCTCTCTCTCATACTCTTTATATCTATTTTTGTTTCTATCTCTATTTCTGCCATAGGAATATTGGTGTTTCAACTGAAACGTGTAATCAAATTATATTTATTTAAATTGACACATTATCGATAGATTAAAAGATAATGAAAATATAAAAATATATTATTTTGTTGGGGGGGGGGGGGAGTAACACATTTTTGAAAAATTTTGTGTCAAATTATGGCAAAAAAATTGTAGAGGAAAAAGAATTTTTTTCATGATTTTTAAACGTAATACTGTAATATTACTTTAACTTGTTTCAACATGGTCGTGTAGAAGACAAATTCTCTGACGGTTGGTAAAAGTAAATGGAAAATTCGACATTTTCTATTTTTAAGGGTCAATTTTCCTACCACTGTATATGAATTGTGTGTGTGTGTGTGTGTGTGTGTGTGTGTGTGTGTACGTTTGTATATGTATAAACGTTGTTACGTTGTGAAATATTATAATGTTTATAAAACATTTTTTTAACTTAGGTAAAACTGTAGATCAAAAGTTTGAGAGAAAAAAAAGAAATGTTTTCATGATTTTTAGACGGTAATACTGTAATATTATTTTAACTTGTTTCAACATAGTTTTCCCCTTAGTAAAAGACAAATTCTCTGACGGCTGATAAAAGTAGATGAAAAATTTGATATTTTCTATTTTTAAGGGTCAATTTTCCTACCAATGTATATTTGTCTAGTCGTGTATGTATGTATGTGTGTGTGTGTGTGTTTGTGTAAGTATTCTCGGAGATACCTGCGTGCAGGTGTGTAATCGCAAGACAGCAATTAGTAGAGGTCGGTAGGGTGAGCTCACAGACCGCGGTCACCAACGTAATTACAAAAGTTCGCCATCATAACTTAATTGATGCGTCCGTTATTGCTCCTACAGCGGTTCACTGGATGAATTTTAGGATTACTATGGCGTATGCTACCTGCAATCACTTCTCCAGATGAAACTCTCTCTCTCTCTCTCTCTCTCTCTCTTTCTCTTTCGATCCCTCTTTCACGATCCATCTAAATTCACCACCCTTTCTTGAATAAACGAGCCGACGAGATTGGCCGGAGGGCCAAATTTGGAACACGGTCAAACTATGATTTTCAATTCGTTCGGCATCATAAATTATAAACGCAATGCTCGTGACCTCGATGAAATATTCTTCACTTGGTCAAATTTTCAACTAGCTTTTTAAATCTACGCTTTATTTTTCTTCTTTTTTTTTTTTTTTTTTTTAAACATTTACCTTAAGTTTCCATATATATATATGAGTACCTACTCTCATTACCAATCGCCTGTGTGATTACTTTTTACAAATATTTTCTATACAAAGCAGAGAATATTCTTTCGAAATATTCATATAATCACAAAATATTATTTATCTCTACTTCGTCGTTTGAATCGGTCGGAGAGACCTTTCGCGCAATTACGCTAAAGTCGTATCCGTAACGACCGAAGAAAGAGATAAAATGAGAATACGGTCGAACGCGACGATTCGTTTTGCCTGTCGCGTTTACCCCCCTCCCTCCACCCCCTCTCCCTCCCCCTTTCACCCCCTGTCTGTGGTAGTCCCCGTGGTTACACGAGAAATGAGCTTTCCACGCGATCAAGCGCGTTGTTTGATTAATGCTTCATTTTCGCGCGGCCATACGCTTTGGAAAATGGATCAATTCCGACTGAAGTAATAAAAGAAAAGGAAAAAGGAAAGAAAAAGAAAAAAAAAAGAAGAAAAAAAAGAGAAGAAAGATCGTTATAATAAATTAGAACATCGATAGAAATTTGTCTCCTTAACATCTTAATATATATATATATATATATATATATTAAAATTATATCTTTTCATCGTCTTGTTCTTTGAGAAAACGATCCAATTTCGTCTGAAGAAATAGAAAAAAAAAAAATAAAAAAAAAATAAAAATTAAAAAAAATGAAAGTTAGAAGATTGTTATAAATTAAAACATCGATAAAAATTTGTCTCTGTTTTATAAAGTATCTCTTTCTCCTTCTCTCTTTTTTTTTTGTATTTCATTAAATGGTTCAATTTTAATTGAAGAAATAAAGTAGAAAACAAAAAGAGAAAGAGAGAGAGAGAGAGAGAAAAGTTCAAAAAAATCGTCTTATAAATTAGAACATCGATAACGATTTGTCTTTTTAAAATCTAAACATATATTTAAAATGATACATTTTCATTGTCATTCTTTCTCTTTTTCTCCTCCTCCCTTGGTACAAAGCCCTTGTTTACGGAACATTTCTTCTAGTCACATAGCAATAAAATTAAGCGGAAAGTAGCTGAACGCGTACTTGCATTTAATGTTACCGATAAAAGTAATAGTAGCATTCTCTCTCTCTCTTTCTCTCTCTCATTCTCTTTCTTTCTCCTGCATTTACTATGCGTGAGCTTTTTTTCGTGAATCTAAAATTGAGATTCGCGATCGTAAAAATCAATCGAATGCTTGTGGAGACGCGATCGAGAGGTTTAATAACGAAACGAGTTTGTGTATTTTCTCTGCTTACTCTTCTCCCTCTCTCTCTCTCTCTTTCTCTTTGTGTGTGTGTGTGTGCTTTTGGTTCTCGAATAACCGTAAAATTCGTGCTAACGTGCTCAGCATGCGTACACTATTGCGTATATACGATACATTTCGAATACGCGGGGGAAACCAAAGAGGAAAAATAGGGCGTAGGGAGAAGAAGAGAGAGAGAGAGAGAACAAGGGAAAGGGTAGAGAGGGAGGGTGGAGGGCCTAGGGTGAGCGTCCATGCGTCGGTGACGATTTTTCAAGGCGGCCTCGGTAACACGAGCCGTGCTTTCGCCTAGCTATAAATTACCTAACGGCAAATTGTGCGATAATGCAACAGCTTGGATTAGAAAATATCCCGACCATAAATCCGAGCAGAGCTTTCGATACTCTACAAAATCTCTCTCTCTCTCTCTCTCTCTGTTACATTTTGGTTCCCTGTCAGCTTTCTCCCTCCGTCCCACCTTTTTTAATTCGTAGATCCGTATATAGCCTTCGTTAATACGGTTTTTGCCGTATTTAGGATCTTTCTCTTTTTTTCGAATAAATTTTTAATTTATTCGGGCTAGCCCATGTTTTACAAATTTTCTTTCAATTCAGGTATTGTATGTTACCAAGTTTTATATTGAAATAATATCACCTTATTAATATAGGTAAACTTAAATTTATGTATTTATGATATTGATTTATTCTTTAAAGGATTATAATTATTTTTTATTAATAACTTTCTCTTTTGTTTTATATAATAGAAGATTTATTGTAGTCGTTCGATAAATATTAGATAGATTGAAATTATAAATATTGTTTATTTAGTAAAATTTCTAATCGATTTATTTGAAAATCGTAGATCATTGCGTTCATTTAATTCGTTACATTTTGTTGATCTGTCGATATTAATATTTACATGTCTTCATAGTCATAAGGAACAAATTTATTGGTGTTAAATGGTTTTGATAAGAAATAATACACAATATTGTACGAGATCGAAGAAGAACATAATAGTTTGTCGAGAGAAAAGAGATGGGAATTATAGATCGGTCGAAAGCATCGAAACGATTTCACTCTATCTCACGTGTTCGCTGTGCGTGACGCGTTGTCATCGAACGTATGAAATTTATTAAATTACTTTCTGATCGTGCGCATCGTACACGCGTCGAATCATCGCATACATCGAGAATCGTTTATATGCCCGATTCGAGTATATATTTGCTTGACGAATAATTCAATCGTATGGACGTGTTTTATGTACTTTTCGAGTACGTATACCACTACCACATACTATTCGAAAATGGATTTGACATAACGTAGACGCGTTATTCGCTTTGCATCGTCGTCATCGTCATCGACATAGTTATTGTTATCGTTATCATTATCGTTATCGTTATCACTATCATCGTCGTCGCGAATGCAAATTTTTTCCGTTTAAGGAGAAATTAAACTTTCTCTCTTTCTCCTATTATTCAATAATAATGCAGTAAAAAAGAAAGCTATTGGATTATTTTTAATTTATCAAAACTAATGAAATTCCTTAACTCAATAATGTGAAACTCAAATATGAGTATATTGTATTTTTGAAGTGAACACTTCTTTAGAATGAAGAGTGATTTGAGAAAAGTGAAACTCAGCAACAAGCGGCGATGCAAAAGAGCGGTGGGCGACTAGGCAACGAAACGGGGTGCAACGATGTAACGGCCACGATATTTAGTACGAAGAGAAAAAGAGATAATCATATAGGATTGAGCCTGCAAGAGAATAAGACAAAATATAGCTATATAATTTTTCCTATTCTCGGTTTCCTCTTTATGCTCTGCTTCGTAGTTATCGCTCGTGGTTATATATGTGTGTGTTTGTGTGCGACTGCATACTACGAAGCGTAGACACATATACAATAATTTCGATACTATACCTGTTTGTAGGTAGGAGCGATAGAAGGGTAAAAGAATAAACAGAGATAAGCACGTAGCTATTCGACAGAAGCATCATGAACGAGGCTCGTTCATGATGTAAAAGAGCCTCGTAAATGAGCCTCGTAAAAGAGCCTCGTAAGCGAGCCTCGTAAACGAGCCTTGTAAGGGAGCCTCGTAAACGAGCCTCGTAAAAGACTCTCGTAAAAGAGTCTTGTAAAAGAGCCCCGTAAAAGAGCCCCGTAAAAGAGTCTCGTAAACGAGCCTCGTGAAAGAGCCTCGTAAAAGAGCCTCGTAAAAGAGTCTCGTAAACGAGCCTCGTAAAAGAGCCTTGTAAAGGAGGCTCGTTCACGATGATGATGAATGATGAATGATGAAAACGAGGCTCATTTACGACGCACGACACACGGGACCCTTCACCGCACGTGTGCGAATTTTGTGTGTGTGTGAATTTTTTTCCTCGATAAATATTTTACAATTTTTGTGTCTATCTTTGACTATTGCATTCATTAGTTTTTATTGCTTGAATTTGGAAAAGTGTAGTTTTTATCAGTTAGTCCGCTACAAGATCATACTGTTGACCTTTTTTATATACGGTAATAATATTATAACAAATAAACCCTACAGTTATCCTACACCTGATATTCTGCATTTGTCTTATTCTCTCGAAACTTAGTTTTTTGAAGGTTTTACTTCTAACACGTGTGACTTGCACATATGTTGTTTTTTTTTTTACTAACAGAGAAAGAACAATGTATAAACTTATATACGTTTTTTTAATGATAATAATAAACTCAATTCAATATTAATGTTAATATGAAATATATATTGATAATTATATAATTATAAATATAACGAAAATATAATTTAATATTAATGTATATAAATAAACATAATGTTTTATCAAATTTTTTCTTTTTTTTTTTTTAGTTTCTTATAGAAATTTCATGTTTGAACTATAAGTTGTTTTAAAATTAAGTAGCGTGTACGAAGTCAAAGGAAACTTATACTAATAGCTTGTTAATCTTGTTAATGAACGTGAGAAGTCTTATGAACGACCTCGTGCATAGGACTAACGTATGTACTACTTTTAGGCGTTGGTTTTAATTCGTTTAAATACGACAAACTCAAAAAGAAAATAAGAGTAAGACAAGTAAAAAAAAAAAAAAAAAGAAAAAGAAGAAGAAGAATGATGAGGAAGAAAACTGTGAGGAGTTTGAGAATAAAAGAGGATGAGAAATAAGATGAAAGAGCAAACGTTACGGTGTCGTAAGAGAGATCTTAGGTGATAAAAAACACAGTGGATTCTGAAACCAAAGCGAGATGAGCGAAATGGATGAAAAAGAAGAGGTCGGCTAAAAAAGTTGGTTCTTTTGAGTGGCAAGGTAACTGCTCTAGCATAGCACACTGTAAGACGAAAAAGAACGAAAGGAGAGACGAGATAAAGGTAGGAAAGAAAAAAAAAAGATAAAGAGATAAAAACAGAAAGAGACAAAGAGGAAGAGAGAGAGAGAGAGAGAGAGAGATAAAGAAAGAAAGATGAACGGATAGAGAAATAGACTAGCAAGTTCGCGCATACACGCGTATTTTCTTCTGTAAAATACGGCTGCATTGTGCTTTATGTGTAATACAGTGTAGACACACTTCAACGGTAGCCTCTTTTACTCCTACTCGCTACCTAGTACCGTGCTCTTATTTGCAAAGAGRGAGAGAGAGGGATGTAGGAAGGGAGAAAAGGAGGGAGAGGGAGAGAGATAAATAGATAGATAAAGAAGAAGGTTGAAAGAAACCGAGAAGCACAAGAGGATCCTAGAGTGCCGTATAAATCGCCCCTAGCATCTGGTGTTAACTGGTAAAGTTATCGCACGTGTTGCCTACTCTACGTGAACCTCCAAAAGGACGTGCCGAGATCTTTGCTTCGAAAACTTTCTTCTTCTTCTTCTTCCTTTTTTTTTACTTTTTTTTTTCCTTCTTCTACTTATTCCTCCCCCTTTTCCGCTATTTCTATATCCACTCTATATTTCTCATAATCTTTTACTCGTTTTCAGGATACCATTTGTCTGATTCCAATGTCCATCATTGATTCCCGTTTCTTTAATCTGTATTTTATTGTTGTTGTTGTTGTTGTTGTTGTTGTTATGTTGTAATAATTCGGATAAGAATAAACTATAAATGACAAAGAACAATGATACGGACAGAATAATGATCGTTCGAGTTTCTTTTAAATATCAGTAATTATTTGACGACTTTTTAGTAACATCCAAATTACGTTAAATCGATATTTTGTATTCGTTGATACGAACAGAACCACACATCACCACGTTCGAGGAAGAATCAGAGTGAATGGGGTTCCACTTTAGTCTTGATTTTTGTTCAATCGGAACAGGATTCTCTCTCTCTCCCTCTCTCCCTCTCCCTCTCCCTCGCTTGTTGCGGAAGACCATGTCGAATCAACGAACGAGATAGAATAGAATGAGGATATTGTAGAATCACCACCATAGAATTTGTTCGATTTCATTCACTGGAATAAGGTTTTTTAAGGATAAGTGAAAGGGTCTTACGATCCCTATCGACTACTTTTCAGTTAGAAAAAGATCGAAATCTGGATTAGGATCAAAAGAGAAAGAGAGATAGATAAATAGATAGATAGATAGAATGAAACGTAGAAGAAAAGAAAAAGAAAAACAAGATTTTCCTATTTTCAACATATTCGCGAATTTTATGATCGTTCAAAATTCTTTTTTTTTTTATCTTTATTTTTTTT
>NW_015149075.1:0-25803 GCF_001465965.1 Polistes dominula | reverse complement strand
TCTCTCTCTCTCTCTCTCTCTCTCTCTCTCTCTCTCTCTCTCTCTCATGGAGCGGTTATATCGTCGTACGAGCGATAAAATTCTTCCGGACGATTTTGCGGTGGCGTTGCTTGCTTGTTTTCTCCTCGATGAACGTAGCTCTGCGATTCACGCGAGCGGCAATGTGATCGTGTCCATAAGAGCGTGCTTAATGCAACCATAATGCTAGCAATCACGGCCCTTTTCCCTCTATTCTCTTCTCGCAGTACGGCTCTTTCGATATCATCTAAAAAATATTATCATTTTGTCAACCTTCGAAATAATTTTTATAAAAAGAGATTGAGGAAAAGAATTTGTTTTTTTTTTTGTTTTTTTTCTTTTTCTTTCCTTTTATCTCAAAACTCCCATTGAAAACTTCGTCGAAGTTATAAAATTGTACGAAGAATCTCTCTCAATGTTGATATTATATTATTTTTCCTACCAATAATTATAACAACAAGCTGAAAGTCAATAATCATAAATTATTCATTATATTATAATTTATTTCTTAGCACAATTATTTATATTATAAAATAAATTATATTATATTTAGTCAAGACACGATGTTAGAAATTCAAACCTTAATGATTTAATACAATATTTATATTAATAAATAAAGTAACAAATGTTATACTTAAATAGTACAAGATAATCTCGCGATGTCATTGGAGAATTGTCTTGAAAAATAACGTTTAAAAATTACAATCTACGTCTTCTAATCGAAAATAATACCGATCAAATGTCTTTCTTCGATAAACGACTATTAAAATATTATTCTTGAAAATTGGTTGGAAAAATTGTTATCTGTAATATGAACAATATCGAAGATATTTGAGATATTTGAAGTGGTAATAGTTATTGGACCACTCTGTACCATTCTCTTTCTCTCTGACCATTTCCCCCTCTTTCTATCTCTCTCTCTCTCTCTCTTTCAATAGCATGGACAAAGTCCACTCGATCGGAAAAGAAATAAACCGATATCGTATGGCTCGTCAGCATTGGCGCGAAACGAGCGAATGCTCGTGACAGACCACGGATCGATGTTTACAACGAAGTAATCAACGAGGCGTCAGTAGCGTCGGTACGCTCGTGCATTATCCATGCTAGACGAATAACGATAGAAAGACAGAACGAATGAACGAATGAGAGAGAGAGAGAGAGAGAGAGTAACTGAGTGAGTGAATGAATGAGTGAGTTAGCGAATAAGCGAACGACTGTTCGTTCGTTCGTTCATTCATTCATTCATTCGTTCATTCATTCATTCATTCATTCGTTCGTACATTCGTTCGTTGGTTCGTACGTTCGAGATATATAGACAGAGTGAGAAACAGAGATATAGTAATAAATGGAACGAGAAAGAGAGAGAGAGAACACCGTTAAATAGCGTTTACCACAAAACCATAGATATATATCTTCGAAACGATGTTGCGGCTAGTAGCCACACGGAGACAACGTATATCGTAAATATTATCATAACTCTTCGAACTCGGGAAACGGATTCATGCTCTTATCATCACTTTCAATGAAAATGACGGAAGACGGCTACGTTTTTGTGATGAAAAATACATGATATCGCAAAAATAATCGATATATTTCTATATAATTTATGTGTTTGCTGTATAGTGTGCAATTTCTTTTAATTTAAAATATAAAATATGTTAATTATATATAAACAAAACTTATCTGTTATATCATCTTTATATTAGTGTTCCTTCTTACGGGTTTTTTAAGTCACTTATTTTAAGAATAACTTTTCAAGTCTGTCCCTTTTATTTCCAAAAATAAAATGTCGCTTCATTTGTTGCCTCTCTGAAGTAAACAGTGTACGGTTTCTGTTCTTTCAAACGGGTCATTCATCCGTGTTTTAATCATGCTCATCGTTACTTGAATTTAGTAATCTGACTGGAAGTAATATTTCAACGTGGCTAGGCTCTTGATTAATAATCTTTGATATATTTCATTTTTATTGGTATACGGCATTATTTTATTATAAAAGATTGTATCAGGAATATTACATTTTTCTTGGACACTTGGACACTCATCTAAAACCTTTCCTCGAAGTTCAGAATTGCTCTTATCAACATGAATACAACTACAATTGCGAAAAACTGGAGTTAGGTATTAATTCTCTCTATCTTTTTCTCTCTTTTTCTTGATTTTTTTTCTTTCTTTTTATTTTTTTTTTTTTTTTTTACTCATCCCGTCACCAAAAATATCTAGAGTGCTCTCCGTCGTTATCTTTGTTTCGTTGAAAAATGGACCGTTACGATCCGATTTATTTTGTGTTGAAAGGTTCGATTTCATTTGGCTCATGCACACCCACAAGAGTGTATCTCGTTCATTCGCTTACCTAGTACCTCTCATGATCGAAAATACTTCTCGTCCAACACTAACCCGAGACACTACATGGTTCCATTACCACGGTATTCGTGCGTGTCGTGAAAACGCAAAAGCGTCCATTCGTTTCCGATCTTTTATTTCTTTCCCTTTTTTACGTTACTTTTATTTCGACGAGGTTTATTGTATTTTTCAATGTTAAGTATTTTCTCAGAATATTCGATCCGACGTCATTACATTTTCTCTCTATCTTTCTCTCTCTCTCGCCATATTCCTATTCTAATTTGTTTCTTTCCCTAGCATTAGAGATTTTCGAATTGCATTAAATAGAAAAGAAAAAACAACAGAAAATAGAGTCGAGTTATGCATGTTATGTAGTATTACATCGACAGTTTCTATAAATTCAAGTAGAATCGATAAAGTGAAATGGAAAAAGTTGTTACTTTGTTTGTTACCATTTCGTGAATAAATTCTAAGATATTGTTCGCAGGTGGTTAAACAGTACCATAACGTACACATTGACATTTATTATCGTTATTTCTATTTTCAAATAATACAAAGAATTTACAAAATTTCTCGATTTATAATTACTTGCCTAATTATTCTTACATTTCATTAAATAACCCAATAACACAATTTCATCTGAGTAATAAGAAATTGTCTTAATTGTAATTGTTATTCTTGACAAATAAAAAATAAAATCGAGATTCATGTAACAAATTGATTAAATATATATATATATAATTTTTGATATAAATTAGAATAAACGCTTGCAAAAAGAAAAGAAATTAGGCGGAAACTTTTGGAAAAGTATTAAATAGAAAAATCCGCTAGAAAATTGTTTTTCTGAAGCTTAGAATGTAATCGCTAATACATACATGCATGTATGTATATACACATATAAATCTAGCAGAAAAAAAATCTTTAAAGCGTTTTAATCTCTCTGAATAAATCGAATAGCTGGTAATAAGTAGTAGTAGTAATAATAATAGTAGTACTAGTAGAAGTAATAACGATCGGACAACGACTACGATATCTTCGTGCTCGTTAAGTCGGGCTCGATCAGCGTCGCGCCTTCACCGATAGGTCAAAGTGCTTCGAAAGTTCGGATAATCCAGAGCAGGGGGTGAGAAAGAGAGAAAGAGAGAAAGAAAAAGAGAGAGAGAGAAGGAGAAAGAAGGGAGTACGAGGACCGAATTTATCGACTTAATTTCTCCACTCGTGATTCCTATATCCGGATAGAAGTTCGAGGGTCGCCCGTTACGGTGTGTAGATCGTTGGAAAAAAGTACTTTCTTCCCATCCACCCACTCTCACTCCTATTTCCACCTCTGCCCCTTCTCTATCTTTCTCATTCTTTCTCTCTGTTTCTCACCCTCTTGTTCTCTTTCCCCACACACTTTACTGGTCCAGTCCGCTTGGCAGCTCGAAATCAATGGCTGCAAAAGGAACGCAACGATCAAAAAAGAAAAAAGGAAAAGGTACCAACCGAACAACCGGCCGGTCGGTCAGACTCTCTTCTCGCTGTTAACCGTGCATCGAAGTCACCGAGTACGGATCGACGTTCTCGAAAAAGCGTAAGCTCGTGTGTGTGTGTGTGTGTGTGTGTATGTTTTCGAGAGGGTGCTCGTATTCTCGTCTAGACTGGGAAAGATGTGACAACGAAAGAGAAAGAGAGTGAGAGAGAGAGAGAGAGAGAGAGAGAGAAATAGGAAAAGAACACAGGCGCCACCGTGTACCGGAGAAAAGCGAGACGGCAGTAATTGATGATGCTTTGGCTATCAATGCAGTTGAGATTCTCCAAGCGAACACGTCGAGAGAGCCTTTTTCGACTCTCTCTCTCACCACGCGTTTCGTTTTTGGCTCGCTCGTTTTGCTTTCTTCTTAGACTTAGCTACGAGTGAACTGTGAACGTTCGCGAGTTCTTTCCCGTCACGTTTTAGGATGGGAAGTTATTCGCCTGGTGTGAGATAGATTGAGAGATTTATCGGAATACCTCTATGGTACAGGGATTACAATGACTCTGCAAGTAGTTGTTCTATCTTGTAATCCTCTGTGTGTGTGTGTGTGTGTGTGTTTTTGTGTATAGAAGGTGGGTGGGTTTACACCCATTTTTGTTTTCGTTTTCTTCTTACTTTTTATATTATCTTTTATCGATATAGTTTCATCCTAGCTAGAAGCTAGCAATATTTATTTATTTTGTTATAATTATTTATGGTATGATAAATAATTATAAAATTCAATTTTTCTTTTTTTTTTCTTTTTTTTCACTTGTGTTCCATTGTTCTAATGTAAAAATATCATATTAATTCTTTATATAAATAAATGAATCCATGATCAATAAATTAACTGGTACATATCTGATATCTGCTTCGTCAAAAGAGTATAAATTTAAATTATTAATTTCGTTAAAAATCATTTTGAATATTTAAAGTGCAGTGTTAGAAATTGGTAACATGGTATTTTATATTGAATTTATGAAATATATAGTACCACATTAGTAAAGAGTAACGATGCATTATCAAATAATTAATATACTTAGCCTATTTAAACCTAAATTTGATTAATACTTTTCTATATATATATTTTGTTTTTTGACAGAAACTTTTTGTTACAGGATTTAAACGAGTACTCACTTCTCACTCTCTTTTGTACTTCTACTCAACTTTTGTCCTCCGAGAGGCAACTTCTTTCACTTCTCTTCAAGCTTCACACTGAATACACACACCAGCCTCCTCGAATTTAATCGGCTGCTTGACGAGAAATCTCTCTTTCTCTTTTCTTCTTCTTCTTCTTCTTCTTCTTCTTTTCTTGTTGTTGTTGTTGTTGTTGTTCTTCTTCTTCTTCTTCTTCTTCTTCACCTTAGGAGAACCGTAATTGAAATTCCGTTACGGGTGTCTTAACGAGAAACTTCGAGCAAAGCTCGAAACACGTCCTAGTCTTTTCCTTTTCCCCTTTCTTTCACTTTATCCTCTGCCTTTTCTCACGTTCTTCTATTTTCGAAGTCTCTTTTAGATCCAATGAAGCCGATTTTTAACGACAGCAGTTCGTTAATAGCCCCTACACAGTTTTATACGATTTCAAACAGTAGATACACTTACCTAACTCACAATACAATTTGATTTATACGTTGGCAAAATAAAGAACAAAATTCGCCAAATGAATATATATGAATATTAAACAGTCAGAGGAACCTTTGCTGTACGAGCACACCCATCCCCTACCCTTATTCGCCGTTGATTTAGTGGCGACGTTCAAAAAGCTATTTCATTAATTCCGTCGCGTAACTTTTTTAAGACCTTTCTCATTTACTTTCTCATTTCTTTCTTTTGTTCAACTTACCAAAAAAGAAAAGTATAAAAAAAAATATATATGTATATATCAGAAAATCTTGCTATATATATATATAGAAGTCTTTCGAAAATGCAACTTTGAAATGAGCTATATATTTTACGATTGCCTTTACTCGATCATCCAATCGTTCTTTCGTTAAACTCGTTTTCTCCAATCCCCTTTTTCTTCTTATATTTTTTCTCTCTCTCTCTCTGTCTCTCTCTCTCTCTCTCTCTAACTCTTTTGCTATCGCTCTATCTTGCTATCTCTTTTACGACGCAAATACAATGCTTATCCTTATTCGAGTTACTTCAAAGTTTCATGAGATAGGATTCGTTCTGCTTTAAAATCTTGTAATATCTCTGTTCGATAAAAGTTCTTCTTTAAGCATTGTCGTAGTACCTCTTGTCGCTAACATTTTTCAGACTATCGAAGAAGGTTAATTTACGTTCGACGAACAGGTGTTTTCTCTATTGTCGATCGAAAAACTTCATCTCTTTTTACCACCCCATTTTATATAACCTTATTTCTTATTCTTATTATAAGTTTCTTATCAGACGAGAAATGAGACAATAAATGAAATTTAATTATTCATAAAGGGTAAATGAAAAAAGTGATATTTGTTCGTTTTAATGAAAGTATTCGTAAAAATTCATTGTATTCTTTCGTGTTCTCTGGTATTTTGATTTTTTGTACTGTTGAAAAAAAACAACACATACACTCACACGTATACGAACATACACAAATGTGCAAACCCTCGAGCTCGCAACACCTTATCTTTTTCTCTTTGTATATTTTCTCTTTCCCCTGTTTCCAACCGACCCTATTTTAAAAACCACCACTTTTCTCCTACCTTTTTAATTTTTCTCTCTTTTTTTTCCCCCCCCTCCCCACCGAACATACCACCGTACAGTAATTTCGGTTTCTTTCGTGGCACGGCTCGTCGTTTCGGCTGGAAAGCACTTCGCCAGCCCGCAAAACCAAGCATCTTTCGCAGTTAATTCTTTACTCGTTTACTACTTCGACTTTCGCGCTTTCCTTTTTCAATGTAACAAAAAAAAAAAAAAAGGAAGGATAATAGTAAGAGAAAATACTTACTTATAGAAAGCAATTTGGAGTCTAAGGGAGGATTTCACTGTATACGGATGAGCTAATTCATGAAACTGGTTTTCATCTTTTCTTATTCTTTTTCGTAGGGACGGACGTAGGTAAAGCGCCATTTGTCTCCGGCTTTATTTTCCAACCCTTTCTCTCTCTCTCTCTCTTTCTCTCTCTTGCTTGCCTACTTCATCTTCGCTCGGCTGGCACAGCCAACGGCGAGAGAAAAAAATAGAAAAAGAGAACGCGCGCGCGCGCGCGCGGGCGATTATATGGCTCGCTTTTTCTGTCCGTACCAGGCGAGTTAATTTCACTTTTCATCACGAGCATCTTCCTGTCGAGATACAAGCATCGCTCCCGCGCTTTTGTGAACGAACGAACGAACGAATGAACGAACGAAGAGCCGAGTGCAGAGAAAGGTGCCTCCGAGTAAGAGAGAAGTATGCTCTGGGAGTGGGTGACTTGACTGGTGGCTGGAATGAGCCGGTTGACGAGCCGTCTAGGCCACTCTTGGAATGGAGTAACTAACTGCTCCTAATCCGATGCAGATGCTCTTCCACTCGGGCTACTACATTTTGCCTCTTCGCTAAACGCGAAACACTATCTCTCTATTTTCTTCTCCAAAACCTTCTTACCAACTTAATCGTTTAAGATTTTAAACGATAAATTGTTCCAAGAGTGTATATATTATTTTCAATATTGTTCCTACATTCCGTTTGATTGATCAATTTGGTATGATGAACTTATTCAAATAGTTATACTATTATTATTGTTTAACAGTAAATCGATTCGTTGATTGACTGACATTAGATAAGCACATATACGAGACAGTATTTAAAATAATAATTAATTCATTAATTAGACCAAGAGCAAATAATCAAATATTCCTTTCTCCTCTTAAGTAACATTTTTGGTCTTTTTTGTTTTTTTAATTTTAGTTAACACTATTATAATTACACTATAATAATAATATTATATATATATATATATATATATATATTAATTACAATATAATAATAATAATAACACTATTAATTTTATTATACTTTATGGCAAATTTGGTTCCTTTATTTTCTTTTCAATCAATTAATTAATAATAAAACAAAGACAAAAATTATTTTATTAAGATGTAATAATAATAAATTCATAAAATAGTCCAAGAGAGAGTAATAGAATATTTCTTCTCCCCCCCCCCTACCCCAATATATATAAAAAAAAGGAAAGAAAATGGGATAAAGATAAAATAAATCTCTCTCAGTGATACATCGAGATTCATCTCTCGAGAAGAGAACTCCAATATCGCGATATCGCAGATGGGGGTAGGCAACCCCTTAAAGATAAAGAACAGACTGTTTATACCCTGGAACTCTCGAGTAAGAATACACAGACAAGAGGGAAAGAAAGATAGAGAGAAAGAGAGAGAGAGAGAGAGAGAGAGAGAGTCGTAAAGGTACTTTGAGTTCTAAGCACCGACTTTGAAAACAAATTCCCATCAAGTCGACACTCGAGTTTGGGCGTTTTGCCTTTGGCTATAAGAATCGACTACTATCTTCGGCCTATTCCTCCCTATTTTCTTCATCCCCTTCTTTTTATATATATCTTTATCGTCGAATTGTTCTTTTTCATTACTTAAAAAAGAAACAACAACCAGGATAAATTCAAAGAAGTTTTCAAGAAGATATTGTTTATAACCTTTTTGAAAGGATTATTTTTCTTGATCTTTTACTTATTCTTCTCTTCTCTTCTCTTCTCTTTGAAATGAAATGAAATGAAAAATAACCCTTGTGGGAGTTATAAAAGGGAAAACAGAAAACACTGGTTAGAAGTTGAGAGGGTAACGTTACGTAATCATGCTACTTAGCCGATGTTTGTACGTAAGAGAGATGAAGGCAGGCGCCAGTCCGAAGGCGCCAAGATTGATGGTAGCTTTATGTGCCTGGATTCGTTCTTTCTCATAGAATTTAACGTTTCTCGCATCTCACGCATCAAGGGAAAAGAAAGTAAGGAATGTTAAGAAAAAAAAAAGAGAAAAAAAAGAAAGAAAGGAAGCTAAGGATGGAAGGAAGAATGGAAGAATGGAAGAATGGAAGAAAGAGTATCATCTTTGTCCTTCTTTTCGTGTCGTTATAGAAGCTTCACTGACGAGAATGTTAAAGAAGAAGAGGAAGAAGAAGAAGAAGAAGAAGAAGAAGAAGAAGGGATGGGTAAGGGTGGATGAGAAAGCTTGGAAAAAAGTTGGAAAAATCCCCGTAGCGATTTTAGTCGAGAGTTAATCGTCGAAATCTCTCGATAGGAAAGACCCAGCCGAGAGTCGAGCAGTCAGAATCTTAAGAACCTTCCTTTCTTTAGGAGGATTCAGTAGCCCCTTTTGTCGCTCCATCCATTGTTTTCCATCGCCTCACTCTCATCGTTTTCTAACCCCCGACCCACCTCCATTCCACCGCTTTCTCTCTCTCTCTCTCTCTCTCTCTCTATCTGTCTATCTATCTATCTTTATCTCTATCTTTCTTTTTCCTTCGTTCTCGTGGAAAGATAGCAAAAAAGCTCTCAAGATTATGGAATTTTTTTCAAAGACAGAACCGTAAGGAAAAGAGAGATAGTGAATGAGTGAGTGAGTGAGTGAGTGAATGAGTGAGTGAGTGAGTATGCAAGATAATTCAGCTTCTCTAGGACGGAATTTTTGAGACGCCGTTCTCGTTCAAGTAACGTCGATCTCGAAAATGTCTTTCTGTCTTCTTTCCACTTACCGTTCTTTCTATCTTTCTCTTTTCACCCCGGGCTGGGCGCGTTAAAATATGGCCGTCGCTTTCCACGAGAGAAAAATTCGCAAAAATCTCAGTGGAAATCCTTTTCGATGCGTCGTCACGATAATTGATGACATGCAGTATTCTACAACTCTAAAGAAACTAAAGGTTCAACGGAATTTTTTTCGTAGCATCAGGGAAAAGTATATTGTCTTTCATTTTCTTCTTCTTCTTTTTTTTTTGTGTTCTATCTTTGTTTTATTGTTTCCTTTTTCTTTTATTAATATTACTCTTACAAGTTTTCTTTTCTGACCCATCGATTAATTAACTTTG
Organism: Polistes dominula; assembly: GCF_001465965.1. The sequence goes on along the minus strand of NW_015149075.1, from coordinate 15,941 downwards.
AACTTTTTGTTGAAAAAAAAAAAATGCGACAAGACTTCCTTCCTTCCTTTCTTTCTTTGTTATTTTAATTAAGTAAAAAAAAAAAAAGAAATTAAAATTAATAATAAAAAAGAATATTAAAAGAGCTTACTTTCTCATTATCGGCTCGACTTGATTCACAGAGTGAAAGAGAGAGAGAGAGAGAGAGAGAGAGAGTAACATTTGCTCCCTCGTGCAGAGAGATGGGACCTTCGAAACAATGTAATAGTAGTACTATGTATGCGAGTAGTCTTACTCGATCGTGTATGTCGGTTGTTTGCTCTTACATCGACGCGGTTGCACGGTCAAACACGAAATCAGGGCTTTGCTTGCTTTACAAATTTAAACCTCTCGAGCGTACGAGTTACCAGAGAGTTTCCCTACGATTCTACGCTGGAAATGCATCGTCATTTTTAAGGAATTATTTAAGATTCATTGATTAACTTATCGTTAATATAATATTTAGTCATATAGGATATATTTAAAAAAAAATTATATTTTATTACGTGTATGTATATGTTAATATATAATATATAAATTAGATAAAAGAATTTTTAAATTAAAACTTGTATTAAAAATTCCTTCATTACTTTTCTTTTTACAGGTTGGAAACATGTTTATTTTACGAAAATATCATAAATTACTTCCCTCATACATATTTTTTGTATATTATTATACATACTCTACTTTCTATAAAATATTTTAATTAAATTAAAATGATAGTGTAGCATGTAATGTATGCAAGCAATGAGAATTTATCCCAACGGAAATATGTTCTCTTGTATGATTATCTAAATATTAGTAATAAGAGACATGTCTATGTGCTTTCAATATTGTTGATAAATCAAAAATAATTGAGACTAAAGTTTTGTGTGCGAATATTTTTGTTTAAAAACGGAACACCAATGGACAAAATATTTTTCATACAAAAAAGAAGAAAAAAAAAGAACAGAAAAATAAATTCAACTTTGATAAGATCTTTCAAAAAAAAAATTCCTCCAAAATTGAAAAGCAAAATAGGCTGGTATTTTATGTGCATAGTTTGAAAATTTATTGAACAAAAAAAAGAAAAAAAAGAAAAACCCCAATTTTTATTCGAAATATTTAATTGAAAAAACTCATCGTGTAAAAATAAACGTATACAAATATTTATTACATCTTTTTTTCATTGACACGATCAAAGAATGGAAAAAAGTCTTCGACAGATAGGGAAGGGAGGAAAATCAAGTTTTTCCTTACTTTCAACATTTGATCGTCAATATCTTCACAAGATTTTCTTCCCCAAAGAAAAACGAAAGACACGAGAGATGTTGTCGTTCAACGACAACGAAAAGAGAATAGAAAGGGAAAAGAAAAGAAAAGAAAAGAAAAGAAGCCAAGGGTCGAAAGAGAAACTGTGCTTGCTGCTGCTGCTGCTGCTGCTGCTGCTGCTACGAACGGATTGAAGTGAAAAGAAGAAGAAGAAGAAAAAGAAGAAATAGGAAAAAGTCGAGTTCCGCTAGCGATCAATTTTTGTACGCTAGACTGGCTTCTTCCAGTCAAATTGACAGTTATGCCGACCGTCGCGATATTTGAGGGGGTGAGAAAGGAACGAGGAAGAAGAAAGAGGGGTGAAAAGGGGTATCCCAAGCGCAAAACCACAAAACGAATATAGGAAGGGGGGTTTTGAGAGAGGGGTGGGGGGAGTTACGATCGTATTCGCCCCTCCAATACTTCCCTTGCCCGCTACCCCTTTGCCCTTCCCCCCCTTTCAACTACTCCCCGAACCGTAACAGCTACCTACCCTCCGAGAAATGCACTTCCGGCACGTCCTTCCGGTTAATCTGACAGTTTCGGAATTCGTTCCAAATAGTTGTCGAAGAGTTTCGCGAATCGTGTCCTTCCACCTATTGCACACAACCGCTCGAAGAAGAAGTCTTGTCTCTGTACGAGCATCATCTGTGTATGTATATATGTATGTATGTGTACGTTTTATTCATGGATATACGTAAGTAGTCTGTAGCTGTAGTATTCTTGAGGGAAATAAAGGTTGGTGGAAAAGAAAAGGAAACGAGACTAGACGACATTGAGGAGGTACGCTTACTCAAAATTCCCTTTGGCCCGTTTTGTTATCTTCGTTGTTTTCGTTGTCCCCGTTGTCGAAGGATCGAAAGCAAGAGATATCTGAAAGAGGACTATAGGATCACTCATGTAGAATGATACCTCGAAATAAGGCGTTGATCTCTCTCCTACTCTCTTTAACTTGGTGAATTTATCCGAGTATACATATACATATATGTATACATATTTAATACTTATGTATGTATTATTTTATAATATGATTTTACAATTACGTATGTATTCTATATATATATACATAAATTAATTTATTATATATTATGAATTATATATATTATATATACATATATGATAAAACAGAGAAGTGAACGATGAAGAATAAAAAAAGGAAAAAAATTAAACCTGATTAAAAAACGTCAATGTCGTTAGCTAATAAAGATTTCTTCTTATCCTCGTATAGCTCGTGAAAATAACAGCTAGAAAAATGCTCTCGTTTATACCGTCATATTTAAAATTTTATTTTGAATCATTTCCTCTTATTTTTTATTTTATTTTTTTTTTTTTTTTTTTTTTTCGAAGCGATATGGGTCAGTCAGTCGTCCGTTAAAAAAAACGTTTTTTTTAATACAAAACAACGTAAAATCTTTATCGTCTTTCTGACGTCATATCTCAAGGCAAAACTTACGACGTTAATTCGCGAGAGAAGACGTTGTCCTTTTTAGAAGATGAGAGGAGAAAAGGGGTAAGAGGAAGAATAGGTAGAAGGAAGTTAGAAAGGAAGGAAGCAAGGAAGGAAGGAAGGAAGGAAAGATGAGGTCGAATAATAAGTATTCTAATAAACCCCATGGCGATTAATCTTTTTCTTACATATAATTCGAAGCAGAGGGAAGATGATAACTCGCATTAGCATATACTCGGTTGACTTCATAAAGCGGTTCTATTTATCATCAAGTGTTGGAGAGAAACGATTATATGTGCGGAGGAACGAGATTCATCGCACTATTCGCGATACACACCTTCCCTTCAGTCCCTTTATTTTCTCTTCCTAGCATCCCTTCACTCTATCACCCCTATTCTTCCTTCTTCTACCCCCTCACCGTAATATTTCATACAATGCATATACACTGGTATGTACTTATTTACTTACTTACTTACTTACTTACTCACTCACTCACTTACTTATATTCGAATATATAACCAAACGATCGGGAAATCACGCGAATTTTTTCACTTTTATCGAGAATTTTCTTCAAATGGAATCAGGTCAATATCGTATTATTACGCGATTACGCTCGCATCGCGACAAAACGATTATATTCATATTGAAGTATTTTCTACTTTGGAAAAAAAGCTTAGGCTCGGCTTGAGTTAAAAGAAGTTGCGCGAAATGAGAGAAAGTTGGAGGGACGAGAGTGGAGGGTTTTAAAATTTCGAGAGTTCGAAAAGCAACGAAACAAAAACAACAACAACAACAACAACAAAAAAAGTAAAAGAGTAAAAGAGGAAAAAAAAGAAATGAAAAGAAAATACCTCAGCATCGCCGATATTATCGACGCCAGCTGGGTTTCTATTGATGTTGATCTCGTTGCACGTAGTGACGTATTAGATGCTTGCATACGCGTATGCACACGCATGCAAATACGCGTTGGCGCGTGTATTTTTTTTTATGCATCTCCGTATTCATCGTTATTTCTCCTTCTCTCTCTCTCTCACTCTCTCTCTCTCTATTTTTTTTCTTTTTTTTTTTTCGTTCGTTTGTACCTACGGACGCTTTGAAACGATCTCGTTGAATGTACGTCAAAGATAAAAATCGTCGAGAAGAGGAGTAAGTTTGCGCTCTCTTGTGAGAACGAATCGAATACGATTAGAATCCCAGTCGTACGATTATGTGATGAAAAACAATTAACACGTTCAATTTTTCGAATCGAATCGTCAGTTCGTTTCATGATAAAATTATTAATTATTTTCCCATTTTTCAGTTGAATATGATTTCCTTCGGTTCTTTTTCCTTCTCTCTCTCTCTCTCACTCACTCTCTCTCTTTTTCTTTTTCTTTTTTTTTCCTTTTTATTATTTCTCTTTTATTATTCGTTGTTCGTATTTTTCATCGTTTAATGAGTTTTTATAATTGTTATACACTTGCATATTAATTATAGTAAAATGTTTTCTATTGATATTGCATTCGCAGATATATATATAGAACGACACAATACATTTTTATAAATGTAATGTTTCATTGAAACTTTAAACGGTTTCCTATCAACATGAACATAGTATTTTTCTGTTTGAAAGAGACAAACACACGTATGTGTGGGTGTGTTGTCAAATGAGTTTAACATTAAATATGGATTGGATATCGATTTTATCGGATAATTAGTCAATTTATGTTAGATTCCACTTAAAAATAGCCTCTACTAAAAAATATATATCCCATTTGAGAACATTTATAAGATTCTATGAATTATTGATTAGGTGAGAAAAAGAGAGAGAGAGAGAGAAAGAAAAATAGAGAGAGAACAGAAAGAGAAAGAGATTTTCGGCGAATTGTTCGTTTATTTTCTACCACGTGTTACGATATAAAGGTACAAGTATCCAGGTATATCATCGTTATACCCGTTAGATTCCAAATGGAAATGGATAAAGGAAATTTTTGGGAAAGCTTAACGAACGAGATAAAACCAATTGGCGAATACGCATTCAGGCGAATTAACATAAAATATTGCTTTGATAAAGGCAAATCGGTAGTCCTTTTGACAGTGAGAATAGAGAGGCAAATGTATTGTAGGAAAAATTTATATATATATATATATATATATATATATATATATATGTATATAATATATATACGTTTACAGTTTGGTATATATGTGTATAAATATGTACATACGTATGTGAACGTATTCATGTGTATATATAGGAGCATTGAAAACGGGTGCGAAACAAAGCACGCGGAGAAATTTCGAAATTTTGCTAGAAAGCCACGGAGAGCTCGAGTGCGACTCGGTGCAACCCGGCGGTCTCTTTTGTGATAAATAGTTATCACCATGCATAGCTAATTTCACAGTGTCGGCGAAACGGCACATAAATATCAGTTCCATTAACGTCCCGTTTTTAATTGGGCGCTATTAGCGGCTCCACTTGTTTCGTCGTATCGTAGAGAGAGGCTTGCAGCATAATGGTCTACGTTTGTGTTCGTTTCCGAATGAAACGGAAATAAAAGAAAAAGAAAGAACACGAGTTAGAAAGAGAGAGAGAGAGAGAGAGAGAGAGAATGAGAGAAAAAATGACCAACTTTTTAAAATTTCCTTATTTTCTTATAAATCCATGTATAAACCAGTAGCATTTCCAGACGGATGTTCTTTATTTGTTTAATCCTTTAAACGTTACGAGCGGACATACATTTGCCCATTTGTATCTTACGATTAGTATATTTCTCCTACTGTAATCCAAACTAACTCGGGGTACACGTACGTTTGTACGTTTTGAATTTCACTCCAAATCGTCATTACTTTATAATATACAGTTATATAATTATAAAAAAAAAAAGATAAATTAGATAGAAGAAGAAAGAAAGAAATGAAATTCGTAATTTGATCTTAAATGAAAATATGCGAATATTTTAGAGAGAAAAAAAAAAAGAAACATTCATTGCAATATAACTACCGAGAAAAACTAGTCGCTCAAAAAGGTTAATCCTTACTAGTCGGAATTAGATGAAAGCGGATATTCTATAGAGGAATACACACACATAGAGACATACACAGTCACGTATGCATGGCGCTTATCTACTTCACGTCTACGTATATTTCATTTTGTTCGTGTTGGCCTTGTCGCGAACTAGTCGAGTTGATCGAGAACGATCAGGATTTTTTTTTTTTTTTCCACCTGATCCGGTCGCTAGAGTGTGATATGCGAAGAAGAAAATAAAGGAAAAGAAAATAGATAAATAAAAAGAAGAAAAAGGAAAAATCAATAATAAATAAATATAAAAAAATAAATAATACGTCTCTCATTACGTGGAACTTCTCAAAGTAAAGGATGCAACAGTCATATCAGAAAGTAACTTGAAGGAAAAAAAAAAGAAAAAGAAAGAAAAGCAAGGGAAAAGCAAAAGCAAAAGCAAAAGTAAAAGTAAAAGCAAAAGCAAAAGATAATAAAACAAAATAAAAAAAAAAAAAAAAAGACTAAGAGAGAAGGATCTTTTCTATCACGAAGAAAGCGCAGATGCGAATGACTAAGGTAAAGGAATCGTAATTTATTTATACTGGCGCCGACTACCGGTTCTTCTGGCAAGAATAATTCAATTTAGCCCGAAGGGGATCGTGATCGACGCCACGGCACTATGTCGTTTTGCGATCCGATCGGATAAATATACGCTCTCGCTTCAAGTATTTTCCGATGGTCAACCGCCACCACCGTCGAATTACATATTGCGTGCGCTCGCATCACCGACCTCTTCGTAATTGACGAGTGATGCGACGTGATTCGATTACAAGCTTCCTCTTCTATGGCACCTCTTTCTCTACATCATCCTCCTCCTCCTCCTCCTTCTCCTCCTCAACCTCCTTCTGCTCCTCTTCTTCATCATCATCATCCTCATCCTTATTCTCTTTCTCGTCGTAGTCGTCTCAGTCGTAGTATTCTCAATTGGAGAAATTAGAAAATCTTTCCACGATGAAGAACAGGGAACAAGAAGAGGAAAAGATAAAGAGAATATTTCGAATTTCCTCTCTCTTTCTTTCTCATTTTTCCTCTCTTTATACCTTTCTCTTTCTTATTCTGCTTGTATTCTATATTCTATATTATATTATTATAAATGATCATCTATTTCATACACATTGCTTTTACATATAAAATATCATTCATTTACTTTTTCCCATTTTTTTTTTTTTCATTAATTTTTTTTCTCTTTCTGTTTCCATCTATTGTTAATTAATTCTATTTCTCTCTCTCTCTCTCTCTCTCTCTCTCTTTCTTGCTTTTTCTTTCTCTTCGTTGTTCTCTTTTTTTCCCTCTTATGTACTTTACTTCCTCTACTTTTGCTTTTCTCTCTAATCTTTTCTCTCTTTAGAATAAAGCATTAAAAAATTTTGGTAAAGTATATTGGTATCCTTTAAGCGACAGCACTAAGTATTAGTACCAGTGTGCATTGGGATTAATGTTAGTTAAGATCGCAAAGTAGACTTTAGGATTAATGTTAAAGTCTACAGGTTTCCATCGTGCTAAGCTTTATGAAAACTGTACGAATATGCAAATCCTCTTGATATATTCATGACGGTTCAACGAGGAAATTCTTCGACCACTGATTATTTTATCTCGTGATATATCGAAGTGATGTAAGTTATTTTCTTTTGTCTTATTTTTTTTTTTCTTCTACTTATTTCTCGTGTACCAAAGTTTCTGGTAATTCGTCTAATTGCGAAAAATTTGATATCCTTAACGTTAATTATTTTCGATTAAATATATATATATATATGTTTGAGTTGTTACGAATTTATTAAAAATGTTTACATAAGAAGAAATTTCCGTGAGAAGGATAAAAAGATCAAGAAAAGTGCATTGTGTTTTTAGAAGGAAATCTTGCCGCTGGCTTTAAGAGAGAAAAAAAGATAGAAAGAAAGAAAGTGAAAGAGAGTGAGAGAGAGAGAGAGAGAGAGAGAGAACGAAAGAAAGGGGGGAAAGGTGAGGGATATAAAAGAAGCAAAAAAAAAAAAGAGAAAAAATCATGAAAATGCTCGTAAAAAGTGTTAGCCGTGGGGTGTATATAACTGACCTCTTCCAACGTAGCGATGCAAACACAGACGAACATGTGCGAGAATGAAAGAAAAATAGAGAATGAGAGAGATAAAGAAAGAAATAAAGGAAGAAAGTGCAAGAGAGAGAAAGAGAGAATGAGAGAAAATTTCAGCGTAGCGTCGGAAAAGACGCAACAAGATTAAAAAACGTAAGCTAACGCGCGTTACATCAGCACCATGCCATCATCGCGAGAAAAAGCAAGAGTGTACCTGTACGAGAAAGAAGCAAAGAGAAAAAGAGATAGCTAGACACAGAGAAAGAGAGAAAGAGAGAGAAAAAAAAGCAAGGGAAAAAAGTGAAAGAGGTTGGCTAACGTGAAACAGAAAATAGAGAAAGAAAGAGAAGGAGAGCATGAGAAAGAGAGAGAGAGAGAGAGAGAGAGACAGAGAGAGAGATAGAAAAAGATAGTAAAGGATGGCAAGGGATGGTAATAAACGAGGTAGGGATTATTCTGGTTCATTTTTGCTTCAGCTTCCGCAGTCGCAAAAATCACGTGTTAAGCAATACACGCGGCATCGACCAGGGACGTAATATGCGCGCGCAATTCACCCTTTCTCTATATATCTATCCGTCTATTTCTCTTTTTCGCTCTCTCTCTCTCTCTCTCTGATATACCCACAGAGCCGTGTTTCGTCCGTTTCAACGGAGAAAGCGCAAGTTTCGCGTTGTTTCCAGGCGACGACGGACGGGAGAGAAAATTATCTCGCATGCGAGTTTGGAATGCAACGCTCTTCGTTCTTCCCCTTTCAACCCCTCGACTCCAAAACGCAGCCCGACAAACCACGAAATTCGTACCTCTCGTTCCTCCTATTCCTCCTCCTCCTCCTCCTCCTCCTCCTCCTTCTCCTACTCATTTTACTCTCGTATCTCCTCCTACGATATATGATAAAATGAGTATGTGTGTAAGAGTGAGAGACGGATATAAACTCACTCGACGAAACTAGAGAAGAGAGGACGAAACGTAGCTACCGTAATTACCAGCAGGGAATGATTGATTAACTCCAACGATTTTCGAACGAAGTGAACTCTTCCAATTCGAATTGGTTCTCCTTTGAGAATGGCCCCTGGCTATCGCTAATAATAAATTTGATTTATTTTATGAATTATGCGAGAACCATCGAATAGGTGGATCCCCCGTAATTTTCATTAACCAGTTTGATTCATGGCCACGGGACACATCATGCTTTATTCGTGGGTGGAGCGTGCAAACATTCACCTCCTTGATCTCTTTTTCAAAGAATATCCTATGAATAATCCCATTATGGGTTCCACTTACTCGAACAAATTATTCTTCTTCGAAACGAAGAAGCTAACGACGTCCATTTTTGCAGCCCATTATGGCATACGTTTTGTAAACATGACGTTGATTAAGATACTCATTTTTACATGTTTTTTTTTTGATTGTTTGTTTGTATTTGTTATATTATATAATTGGATATTCGTATAAAAGACTTTATATTATTTTGAAGATAAATTCATGAGTTTAATATACAAGAATATTTAATTAAAATTTGTCTTTTTTAAAATCAGCATACTTCGAACTTGCTATAATTATTTCGAACTCGTATTGTAATCTAAATGAGTTTTTCGTAGCAAGGTCAACATTGAACTCATCAGAATAGTTTCCCTGTTAAAATCACTTGCAACGATTTGCATATTCGTTCCATGAGTACCATGCATATACATGTCGAGTTTGATTTATATGTACAGCCTCGTAACTTACAACTATTTTAATGACGAGAAAAATCTATCGAGACTCACGTAAATACCTACACGTGTTGCGATTTAACTGATTGATACAAGATAACTCTCTCTCTCTCTCTCTCTCTCTCTCTCTCTCTCTTTCGTACGTTGAACAACATCAGCGATGAATGCGAGATATAAATTTCGCGGCTCGATCTAAAGCACCAAAGGGAAAAAGTTTCAAAGTGGTGCTGTAAAAAAAAAAAGAAAAAAAAAGAAGAAAGTTTACGACTTCATAGTAATCGACGACGAATGCATAAGAGCATGCAAAGTATGTAGGTATATATATCTATACGTATGTAGTAACGTATAAACGGAAACTATAATAAAAAGGATAAGAATGATCGAACGAGCTTACGTATATTATAAAGTGAAGAAGGTAACCACGGTGTGGTAAAAAGCAACGAGCATAACTCCTCGATCTTCCGACTATGGCATATTTTTGTAAGGACCTAAAAAGCCTTCCGAAAAATAGATCTAATAAAATGTCTAATTTGACAAGGAAAGGAAGGATCTACGAGTTACGATAGATCAACGAGCTTGATATTGTAGATCACATATATAGAATAAAATATATATATTTAGTTGTTTATATTGTAGAGAAAATTCGAAGAAACTAAAATATCTAATCGAGTGCATAGGTATTCGTTTGAAATAATCCCAATAATCTCTCTAATTTCTTCAGGCTTGGTGGGAAATTAGTTAGTTAACTCGTCAAATTCATTCATCGAAGAAATTCTATACCGTCGACTTTGTCTAAAGTTCAGAAATAGTAGTGAGTGATCGAACAATAGCAAACGTTCGGTAGCTGCTAACCCGAGCGGAAACATTTCAGGAATACCGCGAATAAACCAATCGAAGCATCATCGCATCCAGCGTGGAATATGACGCAGGGTTGATCCGCCGACTAGTTTAAACGTTGCAATAACGATGCCGAGATCAATGCAGTACGCGTGATAGAGAGAAAGAGTCAGAGAATTAGATACAATGAAAAAGAGAGAGAGAGAGAGAATGAGACTACCCGCGGGTAATAAATGTTGTTTCATTAGGCTGTTAACGACGAACTCAATAGCCACGCTACTACGTATTTAACGACGTTACCAACCAAATAAGCCAGGTTCTGCACCATTGCTCGTAATTACTCGCTTCTACGATAAATTTTTCACTCTAAAATTGTTCGTTGCTTTCACGTTGATTGCACGTTTTCTCATTCTCTCTCTCTCTCTCTCTCTCTCTCTTTTTCTTTGTCTCTCAACACAGTTTTACGAATGTTATTTCATGTTTTTTCCGTTTTCTTTAAAAATAAAAAAAAGTACAACACAAAAAATAAAAAGTCGAGCGCTTAAACCACGTGTACTTATGCAACATCCATGATTGTTCCTCGTAATTTTTCCTAAATCTACAGCGAAATAACTATTTTTTTTTATATATACTATCATTTTTTAAATATACCTCTAAATATATATATATATATATATATATATGAATATATTTGCATATACACGTGCACACAATTAATACAAAAGTACGCGGAATGAAATTATAGGGGGAAAAAAAAAATAAATGTCGAGAGTAACCTCGCCTAGAGGGTTGGGTATATAATACAGGTCAATTTGAAAATACAAAATCATAATCTCGCGATGAAGTACAACTTTCGTGCTATGGTTTACGTGGAGTATTTCTATTCGTTTTTCTTTTCTTTTCTTTTCTTTTCTTTCTTTCTTCCTTTCTCAGTTTTCATTTTTTTCTTTTTCCACCCACTTTCTCTTCTACCTTTTTTTCCCTGCTTTTCTTTTCGCATAAAGACCAGTAATAGTAGTAGTAGTAGTAGTAGTAGTAGTAGTAGTAGTAGTAGTAGTATCTAGCACGTGCCATTACGCGAATGAAACGTACGTACGAGATAACCTTACCGATTTCTGACACATAACGTCAAATGTTATAACAGGTAAAGAATTTTAATCTAAAAATAAAATAAAAAAAGATAAAGAATAGAATAAAAAAAATTTCATAATAACTTTAGACTGAAGAATGACAAAGATAAATAAAGATATGAAAGATAAACCAAAAGTGAAAAGTTTTCAAATAGATAAAAATAAAAAAACCTTCTTCTAATAACAAGAGGAACGATAAATCATATTTCTAGTAGTTTTCATCGAAAGATTCGAGTAACTTTAAACACACGCACACACAATGCGGACACAAACAGAAACACACACACATGCACACATACATATAAATGTGTAAATACATATATCGACGTAAATGCAATTGTGTCCGTACGTATGTGTATATATACGACGTGTCTCTCTGCAATGGTTGAATGTTGCAAGACTGAAATTGCTCGTACCTTTCAAGAATAATCGTAAAGTTGGCGTAGCGGAGAAACTCTACGCGTCATAACGTTTATGCTCGAGCCTCGTTTCGGATTAATTAGGATATTTCTCGCATAGTAAGGACCTCGAGAATAATTATACCTAGTGTATATGATACTCTTGTATATATCTATATACCCGTGAAACATGCATATATATATATATATATATATATATATGATATTACGAATGTGAAACGTAAGTACTTACTTACTGACGTTATACTATATACGTATTTAGGTATTATGAATATACATATATCCATATTTTTGAACGTGTATTTACACATACCTGCATACAATTGTATACGAATGTGTCTTATACAAACTATAAAGAGGCACCACATTCGCATTCCGATGCATTGTATTTAATGTAAAAAGTTTCTCAATTTAGTTTCTAGTCAGTGCCGTCGCGCGGTGGTAGAGAATTTCAGAAGCCGAATACGAACGGGAGAAACTGGAAACTGCTGAAGGAAGAGGAGAAGGAGTTAAAAGAGGAGGGGGGAAAAGTAGGGGATAGAATAGTACAGTTTCCTACGCACATACAAACCACACACAAACATAGACATACACATATATATATAAGTATATATTGAGTGGCTCAAAACGAGGGTTTCTGCGAATAACAAGAGAAGCAAGACCATCATTATTTCTCCTCGCAAAACTAGAACAACCGAATAAGAGAGAAAGAAAGAGAGAGAGAGAGGGAGGGAGAAACGAAGGGGTACAAAAGTAGCCGGTTATATTCCCTCGCAGTTAGTTCTGAAACAACCGTTAATGGAATCCCATGGAATTTTGCGGTGTCGCGCGTTAATCCCCTTTTCCTCACCTAAATCGTACCTTTTAGGAGTGCACTAATGACCATTAATTATTACCTACTAACAACGCATTAGCTAGCTTCTCTCCTTTCCCTATTATTCTTTTCCCTTCTCAAATTCTCAGATACCTTTTTCTTCATCTTTTCCTTCTTTATATTCTTCCTATTCTTATTTTCCATTAATTGTTACCTACTAATAACGCATTAAGTCATCTTATCTTCTTTCTGTTATTATTTTCTTTTTCTTTCTCAAATTCGGATACCTTTTCATCATCTTTTCCTTACTTCCCATTCTTACCATTCATATTTTCCTTATTTTCTTCCTATTTCATATATTCCATACCATACACGTACGAGTGCAATCTTATTTTACGAATATTCTTTATTCCCTCTTCCAGAAAACTTATGATAATTTACCGTTATTTCATAGTTTTATATGTATACGTAGTCATGATTTTTCTGTCGATCAAGATGGCAAACGTGGAAAAAGATGAAAAAAAAAAAAAAAGGATAAGAAAATAGAAGAAAAGGGTAGGAAAGCCATCAGAAGGGAATCTTTTGAAAAATGTCTAAAAGCACGGGAGAAGCGAGAGAAGAGAAGAGTAGAGAAGAGTAAAGTAGATGATGCGGGGTGAGGGGGTTGTTGGACACGGTAGAGAAGTAAAGAGGGAGGGTAAGGAGGAGGAGGAGGAGGAGGAGGAGGAGGAGGAGGAGGAGCTCTCAACCGTTTCCAATCGCATCGGATATCTTCCCTCGACCTGAATAAGAAAATCGCATCGATCTCTCGAAGGAGCTCGAAGGCACGGACTCCAACGGAATAGTATTAGTAATGGTGATGGTATAGCGGTTGGATCTGTGGGGGTAGGGTGGTAGGTAGTCCACTTAATTCGAGTTCGAACCACGCTATCGCCTATCTTCCTAAAGGTGAGACCACGAATTTACATCGGATTATCGTATCGGACCACCATCCAACGAATTATTTTCTTTTCCATCACAAAAGAAAAAAAAGAAAAACCAACCCCCGAGATTAATCGTAGAATCGTGCATTGTTATTTAAACAAAATGAGAACTTTTCGTTTTATTGCAAACTTTTTTTTTTTTAAGAAGAAGAAGAAGAAGAAGAAGAAACGTAAAAGAGAGAGAGAGAGAGAGAGAGAGATAAAAAAAAAGTTGGTAATAACCTAGGAATTATAGTGAGTCGTTTACATCGACGGCTTTTCCGAGACATCCGTGTGCGCTTTTCTCTATCTCTCTTTGTTTTTCTTTCGTTCTGCAAGCTTTTCCTTGTACTCGCTAACGGAACCAGGATTTCCATCGCATGTTGTAGCTCGGGGAGAACGTGGCGCGCGAAAAACGACGGCATTTAATGGCAGAAAGCGACGACACCGGCTGCCCTCGAGTAGCTTGAAAGAAGAGAGAAAAAGAGAACGAGAGTGAGAGAGAGAGAGAGAGAGAGAGAAAGAGAAAAAGAGAGAGATAGTTGTTAGAGAAAAAGCGGGGTTCGAGGTAAAAGTGGGTGGGGAAGCGGGGCAAGTGGGAGCTATATGACCAGAACAGAACTTCTATATCGTGTATACGAAAGCATTTCACCGCGCGAAAACTGCAGACCTTTGGCAAAGCGAATCGTTGCCTGTGTACCGTTGAGCTTTACCCAGAACAAGGGCTCGTCCCTCGTTACGAGTCGAGTACTACACATCCCTTGCCATTTTTCCTCCCACTCTTCTATCCTACTATTTTTTCTTCCTCATTCTCTTTCTTTCTCTATCTATCTATCTATCTATCTATCTATCTATCTACCTATCTGGATAGATTTCTCTCTCACACATAGACACGTATATTCGTTTTCGATTGGTAGATACCTTTTTCAAACGGTGAAAGCTTTTTTTTTTTTTAACGAATCCTCATCCAGGGAGAAACGATACTGTCGAAAACTCAACCGAGAATACCTTTCGATGATCCGTTTGTTTGACAAAAGAATCGATCCCTATTCTTATCGTTAATTTTTCTAATTAAACGTAAAGGATAATTCTTTAGCATTAGATCCTCATTTTACGGATAACAAACAAAATTAATATGCATATTTATATACATACGTGTATATATGTATATATATATATAAACAAGAAGTTTAGAGGGTCCTTTTCTTTTGATATTTTATTACTCCCTCTAGGACGATCCAAAGTTTGACTTTCTCACAACTTATTTTCCATAGTTATATTCTACTCTTGCATAAATCAGATGACTTATTCGTCGGACGACGCGACGACATTACGAGTTTAACTCAGCGCGAAGCGTAATTTCGAATAAAAAAAGAAATGAAATCTTGTCGACGAGAAAAGAAATGAAAAAAAGGAGATGAGAGAGAGAGAGAGAGAGAGAGAGAGAACGAGTATGGTCGGGGGAGGGGGAGGGAAGTTTGCTTTTGGATAACCTTCGGAATCATCGAAATCACAGGACTTCGTCGAGAGAACGTTCAATGATGATCATTATCGCAATCATTGGTTCTGATTATGGCATACACACTATAATAGAGAAATGTAAGTACTCGTTGTGAAAGACGAGGTGAAAGGAAGAAAGAAAAAAGCAAAACGCAGGTTTCCGTAGGGTGCCATTAAGGTTTCAGGCCTGAGTGAAAATGATCGTCGGTGCTCACCCTCTTTCCCTCCCTCTCTCCCTTCCTCTTTCTCTCTCTCTCTCTCTCTTTGGTCGGCGTAGCTGCCGTCATGGTATAAATTATACCTTCGATTTTCGTAGCAGCCTGCGCAATTCACGGGACCAGAGGACGGCGATAAATTTCCTACCGTTTGGAAACTCACGTTTGGAACACGAGAAAGAGAAAGAGAAAGGGAGAGAGAGAGAGGAAGAAAAATACATATATATATATATATATATATAGAGAGAGAGAGAGAGAGAAGTTTTTCGACGGTGTTCGCATAGGTTTCACCATGTAATCGGGGAAGTTCTAAAAGCTGGAGACGACCGGTTTGTTCCTCTTTCTTTTTCCTTTTTTTTCTTCTTCTTCTTTTATTGTCAATGACCACAAAAGTTAGGAAAATGAAAGAGATCGTGTCAGGATTATATGTGTGTAGGTTTACCTACACGTATGTTCCGGTATATTATACAATTTTTTTTTTTTTTT
>NW_015149074.1:504059-565595 GCF_001465965.1 Polistes dominula | reverse complement strand
TAGGAACTTGCGTTTGTATAATAGGAACTTGCGTTTTATATTATTTAAAGTTCCAACCGAATCTACGTCACAGCTTTGACATTTTTGCGTTAATTTAGGATTGTAAATCGGGTAGGTAGGTCGATTTTAAAACGATGTACATGATTTTTCATCTAACTTAAATAATAAGTTGGATAAAAAATTTGGTGACACGTTTTTCCGGTTGAATTTTGGAAATTTCTTTTTAACAAATGACTAATGAAATGTACTAGTTAGAAAGATAATTATAGAAGTAGAGTCTTAGCCCGTGGGTCTCCGAACACAGCAACCTTCTCGCGGTGAGACCTGGGTCGATATTACTTGTGATCTATTCCAAATSTWATTGTAAATTATGTAACGCAAGTACTATCGGGCGAATGGCTGTGTTAGATTTAATGTAAAATCTATTGACATGTTTAAATTATTATTAACTTTCTTTGGTCCTTCTGACACATGCATTTTATTAAAAATAATCAAATGAATCTTAGATTTATGATAGAAATAATTGCTCAAGACTAAAAACTTTTAATTATTTTGGAAGCAGGCTTTCAAACGAAACAAAAAATTTGTTATTCTATCTTTTCTTTAAATTTACTTTTATATTATAAAATATAATTCCATGATGTATTTATGTATATATTTTGATTTTTGAAAAATTCATAACTTTTTTTTGGTGCTCCATATAATATATGTTCATAGTACAGTAAGCATTCTCTCCAAATGTTGACTGCATTTAGAAACGTGAAGTTTTTTATTCGTAAGTTCTCCTTGCAAAGCTTACCTAAGCGCGGATTCGTGAACATGAAAGAAGGTGGAAAGAAAGAAAGAGGAAAAGAGAAAAAGAATAGAAACAAAAACTAAAAATGGAAAAAGTGAAAGGAGTGACTGGTGCCAAAAGTTTTCTTAATGCTTTGTTGATTTCACTTAGGCAAAATAAATACAGCCACCTATCAATTTTCCAACCTGTACATAGTGTTTTACATTGAATTAATTTACATAGTAGTTTATATTGAAGATTATAATAATTGTCAATTAGCCATTATTTTTTGATTTGAAACGACTCGTCAAGATTCGTGAAAGAAAGAAAGAAAGAAAAATAAAAGGAACGAGGGAACGAACGAGAAAACGAACAAGGGACACGGTTAGAAGAATTTTCGTATTCTTTGGTAAAAAGGAGAGAAGCATTCATTCTTGAATTCAAAGAATCGCTTTCGTTCTGTCTAGTGGCAGGTCGTGCTCTCGTCAAATGAACGAACGCGTCCATTCATGGCCACGACGGTTCTCATTGGCGACAACCTGTTGTCGCATTGGCGTACCACATATTATATTATAGCAATATTACCAGAAACAGTCTAACTAATATTTCTTACTTCGATGTTTATCCAATTACAAATATATATATAACATTTTTTCCTTAAATTGCACGTTTCATACTATTACGTAAGATGTCAGAAACAACATACAATAACCGTTTGTACAAAAGTTGAAGTTGTTGCTATCGAGATAAATGCTGTTGAAGAACTTTATCTTGTTTGTAACTTATCTCTCCATCTTTTTCTTTCTCGTTTGAGACAATATGTTGTATATTTCTCGAAGATATTGGAACACGATAAAACTGATTATGAATCAAAATGGTGACTTCGAATTGGTCACGGTAAAGTGGGATGGGGTGGGGTGGGGGGTTTATAAACAGACCTTGTTCGGTAAATCGGTAAAAAAAAGTTCAACAACGATGACGAGAATAAGAAGGAAAAGTTGAAAAGATTGTCGTCAGTTCGTATTAATTGACGACGCCACTGGGTTGGATGCTGCGTTAAGGAAGCAGCAATGGCGGCATTCGGTTACCTGGCTGGATCCTTCCCTCTCTCCACGGTATCCCCCTTCCATAAGAGTCTTCCTCTCAACTTTCCTCCTCTCTTTCTTTCGCGAGTTATGTTAGCTATCGTCACGTTTCTCGGGGCTAACCACCAACGAACCTGTTGCCCATTCTTTCTTCCTATTCGACGCCAGTGTCGTGTCGACCTTAACGGCCAACCTACGCCGGGTCCATCGCAGGTGCTAGAACTGATTTTATTTCATTTTTTCACTATTTTTTCTCGTCTTGCCCTTTTACCATTTTACCAACAGATTTTCTCTTATTGTGCTTCGATTAGTTTTATTTATTATTCACTGGTTTACTTATCGTATTTGTTTAAAAAAAGAATGTTTGTGAGATTTCTAGTTGTTTTTTTATCTAATGTGTGAAAGTTTAATATTCGGTTAAAGCAAATCTTAAGAATAGTGTATGGGAACGATTAAAAGTGATAGAAGAAGTTGTTTTTTAAGAGGATTATCTGTTTTACTTCTTCTCCTTCTTTTTTCTTTTCGTCTTTTCGTCTTGTTTTTAATCGTGGAAATACGAGAGAAACGAGAGGTGAGTCAGATACATGCGTCAAGTTTAGTCTTTTATGTTTCTTACTTTCAACTTTACCAATGGCGACAGAACGTATCAAGATATCGATATTATTCAGATTTTCATCAAATTTGCTTTAAATTGAAATTTAAAATGAACTTTCAAGTAAAAGATTACACCCTGTTCTTATAATATTTGCTAGTTATGATATAAATTTAATCTACCATTTGAAATTTATACGACTGAAGTGATTTCAAGGGTACGAAAAATTGTTGGTTGAATTATTCGTTCCGATCGGTCAACTAAAAGGAATTCAATAGTGCATAACGGGATAACGAAGATAAAAAAAGTTCGAAAAAAGAAAAAAAGGACAAATGGTGATTCCGATGAAAAAAGGATGTTAATTCTTTGTGTCGTAGAAAGAAAGAAACAAACAAATGGTACTTCTTGGATTTTTCCAAGAAATTAAAGTTAAATTTTTGCTGATATTCGCATTTTGCAAGGAATACGAGGATTCCAATTACATATTACGAAGCTAGAGAAAAGAAAACGAAGGAGATAAAGGAAGAGACTAAATAAGAAGACGAGAAGGAGAATGGAAGATGGTGTTGCTGCTGCCGTTGCCTTTGCCGTTGCTGTTCGAGCAAGGAGAAGCTAAGATCTTAGCAAAGGTGAGTGTCCGCTCTCTCTCTCTCTCTCTCTCTCTCTCTCCTCCTTGGAATGTTGCGTTACCTTTCGTCTTCTTAGTTTAAAGTCAGAAACACATAACACTGATTATTATTGCCGTTTAACCAGTTACAATTTCATATTTAAATTGTAATTTTTGTGAAAAACAAATCATATTCTTAAATTTCATAATGAGTAAAAAGAGTTGCAGAATTTGTAAATTACTATTTTTGTTTTATCCTCAAAATGAGCAATTTTAACTTTAACTTGTCCAGTTAAGTTGTTAACAGTCGTTAACAGCCACAGTTAACTGGTTAAAACGATTTGCAAATTCATCCAACAAAACTTTCTCTTTCGTTCTTCATCTTTTTTTTCTTTGTATTTTTTCAAAGATAATCTTAAGCCTTCGTACTTTAGGAGAAAAAAAAAGAAAAAAAAAGAAAAAAAATAAAACCAAAATGATCGTTAAGAACGAATAACGTAGCAGCTAAGGAATCTAATGTGTTGTCAGAGGTTCTCAATAACCAAGAATATATCTGCTGTACGTGTTCTTTTTCTCATACAACAGTACAGCAGCAGACAAGTAAAGTCTCCGTCTCCATTTCACTTTGACGTCTGACCACGCTGCATTCCTCTCTCTCTCTCTCTCTCTCTTCCCCCCCCCCTCTTTACCACCATTACCACCATTACCGTTTGCTCGTTCCCGCGCAACTATCGAAAGAAGAGAAACGGTTAGAAAAAGAAAAAGAGAGAAAAAAATCAGTAGGAAGAGTAACAAGCCCTCTGGTCGAACCAAGTGCACTTGCATTCTCCTGTATACAATGAAATATTATAATATCCTGAGATAATATTCCTGTAAAAGGTCCATTTCAATTTAACTTCTGAACCGGGTCTCATAAAACACAATCGCGAAAAAGATATTTCATAGTTTAGAAATAAATATTAGAATATTCTTTTTTTTATTCAATATCTTATAGAATTTATATATCAAAACTATTTGTAATATCTTCTCCGATATCTTCTCCCCCAATGAAAACATTAACATCTATAAAACATTTAATTTTCATTATCTCTCGCGTTGAAGAGATAAAAACGAAGAAGAATCTTTCAAAATAAAGTAAATTTCTCGAGTATTTTCATTGAATCCTGAAATCATAAGAAAGGGATTATTATCTAGTAAGGTAAACTTGGTTTGCTGGTATGTCCCCTATGAATTTTACTACCACACTTTTATGTACTCGTATATTATCTAGTAGAAACTTAAATAAGGAATTCTAGGTTGGAAGGCAACAAACAATTATTTCCTATCTTCCTTCAACCTTACGTCCCTTGTACAGGTTCCTCTTACAGATATTACGAAACGTTATGTAGAGCACGGTTTACCGTCGTTCCAAACGGATAAAACGAGAGGTAAATTTAAAAGACAAGCCAAAGGCAAAGCTTTTAACAGTGCTGCCAGGCCCTATGCTAAAAACCCATAGCGAAAGAGGACGAAAGTGAGTTTGTTCGTTGTAACCTTTTTCTCATTTTTCTTTTTTTCTTTTTTTCTTTTCTTCTTTTCTTCTTTTCTTCTTTTCTTCTTTTTTTTTTTATTCCTCTTGATAAATCTACTTTTGCTTTTACTTATTATTATCATAGGTATTATACTTTTTCAACTTTGTACAATTTCTACTTGTCTAAAAGAAATCAATGAACGAGTAAAAGGAAAAATATGAAATTGTTCTGGGTATAACAACAGTACTTTTGAGTGCTGAATACTTTTATCTGAAATGTTTATTAGGGAAGAAATACTTTATTACCAGTGTGTTTATTTCGTTGATTGATATTTAACTAACCTCATCTTTATGTATAAAAATTCAGTGTCACATTGTTGGTATCCAATGAACTTCGAAACTACTAAACTGATTTTAACACGTTCAGCGCCACGTCAACCACCATCGGTGGCTGACACTAGACTTTCCGTTTAGGCCGCGTCCGTCACCGGTGACTGACACGTTCAACTATTTTTTCAATACAAAGTAACGACTTTGGCCTGACGGGAATTTCCCTAAGAATTCACGTGGCGCTCAACGTTTTAATAAAATTTTTTTGTATTTTGTGTGATATTTGTCAACTTAGAGAATATAAGTTAGTTTTTATTTATTACTTAAAGATTATTTAGATCTTTAGGCACTGTGTATGTGTTTAACAAATTTATTATTTATATATATTGCACTAGGGTGCAAAAATATTAGTCTTCGGCCAGATGGCAGGGTTAGACGACGTGGCACAAACCATAGCACGAGCCATACCACGAGCCATACCACGAGCCATACCACGAGTGATGCATCGCCAGCAATATTCGGTCATTTAGGGTGAAATACGTAAGTATTATACGTTTCCAGTGTTAGGTTATTCTCTCCCTCTTCACCCCTTTCACCTGCCATGGATCATTCAATATCGTGGTCTTCATTGATTTACGTGACTACATTGCGTTTGGATTAATAGATTATAGAAAGATAACAGACATAGAAATCTATTTTCGACTTGTCACCCAAGTCAAGATAATTTAAATATGTCTACCAGTTAAATGGGTTAATTATCATTAAAAGGGAAAGGGCCCTTTCTTCATCCCGATAAAATAGTTTTTTTGTATTTTTTTTTCGGGATAAAATATGTAGATACGTAGATATATTTATATTAAACCATTTATAGAAGAAACAAACAATTTTAAAAGAACAAGAACACATTATCAGATCGTTCGTGTGATATATTGTGTGATAAATTTTATATTTTATTTTTTGCGATAAAAAAATACTGAAATTCTTGTAGATAACGTAACGTATAATCAAGGAATCATTATTTTATTAACAAGTTAAAATATGATAAGATATAAGATTAAAAAGTGAGGAGGGGGATGGGGATAAACGCACGCACATACAGCCGCCAAACAAATGAAGGATCTACATTGAGATGAGATTTTTGAATGGATCGATATGTTTGTAGGAAATACATAGGTTCGCACATAGAAAGGGCGGAGACGCTTTTCGTGTAAAGTGGTAGGGATCCTCGGTTCTAGATTTCTCGGTGGTGGTGCAGGAGTGGTGGGAACTCCAATCCAAGAAGCGGGGAGAATAGTCGCGCATTTCCTTTCGTACGGAACATCCCTTATCAGTTCCGCAGGAACTCTCGTCGTGTTAGGATCCTTGTCTTTCTCTCTTTTTCTCATTTTATTTTTCCTCCAATCTATAATTTAATAAATTTTAATAGATCGTACTTATCAATTTTAATACAATTTTTTAATTAGTATTAATAACATTAACTTAATAGTATTATATTTAATTTTATAACTATTTTTTTTTTTTTTTTAATAATATAATAGTATAATAGAGTTACTTTTTAATAGTATTAATAAATTGTAATCAATTTTATAAATTTTAAAATATTATCATTTTTAATACACATATTACGTTATTTGTGTCGTTTAAAAATAAAAATAAAAACGATTCTTTGATGTAGTAAAATACTTTAAGATTTAATAACTTAGCAATTTCAATCTCACGAATGTTTCAAGTTGATTTTTCATAACACTTGATAGACAAACAAAGAGAGAGATAGATAGAGATTCTTTCATGTTTATTTACGTTCTACTTAGATCCAATATTATCACAAGTTCGCGAGTACGTTCGGGTTTGTTCGTTCATTAGTTCAGGCTCGTTCGTCGATCCGGTGAAAGTGAAAAAATTTATCCACGCTTCTCTTACGTTACACGTGCACACAAGTGTGTGTGTGTGTGTGTGTTTCGCGAGAGTGTACCAAGAGTGCTTTGTGTTTCAAATAATATATTTTCTATCGTTATGTACTTGCACGTAACGTATTTAGGGTATGGTTTATTGTAAATTCCATTACGTAGCATCGATAAATCTATTTCACGCATAAGTGAGAAAGTGTAGAACTTTGATTCCTCGAAGTTATTATTTTTGCAACGCTGGATACCATCAAAGTTAGGTGAGTTTTGTTAAAAAATGATTTTTGTTATGTCATTGTAAGGAAACAACACATTTTCGAGAAAATTATTTTAATTTTACTTTAGATACATTGATCTTTTTTTTACTATGGTAGTTTAAAATTAATTTGATTAACCCATTGACTGTCAGACATATTTAGAACTTCTTGTCATGGGTGCCATGGTATTATTTTAAAGAATATCTGAAATTTTTAAAAATATAATAATATTAACACATTAATCAGGTTAACAGAATCTCGTGTGTTTTCATCTAACCAACATCTAATCAACGAAAAAAAATAATGCTAACATTCCAAAAGCGTCAATGGGATTAATTATTCGTATAGATATAATATTGATTTTTTATCGAACGTTTGGGGTTAGAAAATCTATAAGATCCTAATCATTTAGTTTTTATCTACGAAAATCTCAACGTCGAGTAATAATAGTAGTAGTAGTAGTAGTAGTAGTAGTAGAGTGGTGGTGATGGTGGTGGATGCGTTGGTCGCTCTCGTTTTATTCTATGAAATCAATTCTCTCTGTTTTCCTCTCTCTCTCTCTCTCACTCTCTCTCTCTCACTCTCACTCCCACTTTGTAGCAAACGAAGGACACAAGAGCTTTTTAGAAATTCGTCCGTGTGCAAGGTGACCTCCTTTTCTCTTATAAAGGGAAATAAGAAAGCTCTGGGATTTTCGTTAGGATGTAAAATACCCTCGAAAAACAAGAAATAGCAAGAAAACTCGGGCTAAGAATGAATGAATGAATGAATGACAAGCATAAAAAAAGAAGACTCTAAGGCTCGCGGTTATTTTCTTTTTTTTTTTTTTTTTGTTAACAAAGGAACCAACCAACCTTTTTCCTTTTATTTATCTTTCTTTTATTTTTAGTTATCCTTTTTTTTTTGTCTATTTTCTTTACTTTTTCTTATCCTCTTAGGCACGGCTAAATGTTACGCAGGGTTGTTTCTCTGTACCGACAGGGTTCAACGAGAATTACGTTTAAAAAAGTTTTTCATGAATAAATACTAATTTTTCTCAAAGAAATAATACACATATACTTTAATAATATTATTAGGCACGTTAAAATAAGAAAAAGTTAAATAAGAACTTGTGTGGGGAAAGTATTTTCTTCTACTTTCCTTCTTTCTCATTTGCTTTTAGTTCGTCCTCGCAATTAGAATTTGCATCGAGTCTCGGTGTGGTTCTTCCGATTAATTGCAACGAGGTGGATCAGATTTTCAATTCGAAAGCGCATTATTCATCGTTCCGATTAATCGAAGCCAACAATTCGTTAATCACCGACGCAGATAAATTGCAGTCACGGTGTCATAATTAAACGATGCGAAATGAAATTTCGTCCTACGTTAGGGAAAATTATTTTATTCCTATTATTATTATTATTATTATTATTATTATTATTATTATTATTATTATTATATGAAATATTAAATTAGCTATAAAAAATATAAAAAATCGCGATAAAAACACTGAATTTTTATATAGACAGATATATATATATATATACATGTAATAAACAAAGCATTAATATCGCTCGAGCCTTCTAGGACTCACACAGAGACTTAACACACAACTTACAAAACTTACAGAGATTAGATCACATACCGTCTTTCTTTATTTCGATTATCGGTTCGTTTGTTTTTTATTCTTTCGTCGCCAATCCGCTTATCTATGTTTATTCTTCTACACTTAAAACTCTCCTTCTCATATATACATATATTAAATTAATATATTATAATATAAAAATACTTGCTCTCTATATTCTCTTTTTATTTTATTTTATATATCTATAAGATAAAACCATGATAAAAAGAACTATACGTGAATATTTAAACATTTTATTTGTAGCAAAACGTATGTTGGAATGTTTGTAGAAATTTCTTTTGATATTATTTGTTTTCTTTCGGCTCTTTCGATAGCTGACATATAAAAAGCAAATCTCACGAAGATAGATTATGTGGGGTGCATAGGGTAAATCGAAAAAAGGGTGTTGCTCTGCAAAGAAACGAATTACTATGCAGTATACGTTTTCGATTTTTCGCGATATCACAAAATCGAACGTTTTGCCGTCTGGGAAATGAAACAAAGAAAGTATACATATTAATGCACTGTATAGGTATACACTGAAAGAGTTAGTTTTCTGATGTAGACCAAAAGAATGGCCAATTGCTATTCTTTTCAACGGCGTCGCAAGGTTTCTACGAGAAACCATAAGGTTGCACGTGGAAATCCTACGATCGACGTACGTAAGACGACACGCGATTAATGGCTATGTGGAAAAAAATGTAGAAATTATTACCACCAGAAAATAATACAAAAAAATGTTCCGTTAATCATAACGCACAATTCGCAAATGAACCGTATCCGGTCTGGATGAACTTGATAATCCAATTAAAACAATATTATAATAAAGAAATTCTACAATTATCTTATACTCTTGACACTGTGCATTTGTCTCATTGTCTCGAAACTTAGTTTTTTCTTAGAAGGTTTCACTTCTAACACGTGTGATCTGCACACATGTTGTTTTTTTTTTTACTTTATTCTTACTGCTTTTGCACAAAAAGTGTTTAAATTGTAATAAGAATTTTTTCTGTGATTATTATTATTATTTTTAATAAAATCAATAAATTCAAGTTAAATCATAACGAATAGAACACGATCATACGCGTACAATTGACTCTTACAAATATATTTTTTGTTTTTTTAATCGACTTATTCATGGTAAATATGAAGAAGAAAAAAAAGGGGGTAGAGGGAAACGTTTCCTTCCGATCCACGTGAGAGATATATATTTGGCAGAGATTTAATTATCACGCGGAAACAAGGGTGAATCGCGAACACCGGAAATTAATAAATATTTGACCGGAAATTTCCACCTGTTTCCCAACAGGTCTAACTGGATCGAAGCAGATGGTACTCTCTCTCTCTCTCTCCCTTCATTTTTGAGTTTCCAACGATGAGAATTTTCTACATAACCTCATAGTAAATTTATAATATATTAATTCTTACATATTTATATATCAAACTTTACATATATGATATAATTTTAACGATAGGTAAATTAGTGATGATTAAAATTTACACATGTACGCATCGTTACTTGAATTTTTGTGAAAACTCGGTTTGTCTGTGTACGTGCACCTGATGATGAAAGAGTGAGAGAAAGAGAGAGAGGAAGAGGGACAGGAGGAAAAAGCATAAAACGCATCGCACATAGCAGAGCCGCTTACGCAAAGTCAGAGTTGTACCAGGCG
This sequence comes from Polistes dominula, assembly GCF_001465965.1. The sequence continues at coordinate 555,259 of NW_015149074.1, read as the reverse complement.
AAAGCCGGAAGTGCTGGGTCAAGGTAAGACGTTGCCTTCTTCAATAGGTATATAAAAGACGCATGGACGTTCCTATCGACGAATATGATCTAGGATGATTCAACGGGGGTTAAAAGGTACAAAAAGAAAAAGACGGCAAAAAATAAAAAAACACTGGTCTCTCTTCCTGTATTTGACGAAAAATGTTCTTTCTTTTTCTTCGTATTTTGTGTAATTTCTTCGCAATGCAATTACAGTTGAATACAGTTCATATCCATGGTATATTCATGTTTGATACATTTTCGTATTCGTTTACGATTAAATTGTATTATCGTAGTAGCCCACTGGAGGGCTACTGGAGGGCTCTACTGGAGGTGGGGCTTTTCAATACACATCGGAAAATATCAGACTTTTTTCGGAAGCGGCAATCTTTTATCGCCCCGGCATCCTCTTGTCTTGAATGTTATCGCTAACGGTTTCTCTTAAGTTAAACAACAATACCTTTATACCCCTCCTCCTGCTGCCTATCATATATCATGATATTTTATTTCATATGTTTATCGCAAGGTTTGATTAACTAACACACATAAAATCGAAAGCGTATTCAAACAGAAAATTAAATATAAAACTTATTGTTTCCAAAGAAAAAAGGAATCTTCGTCTACAGTATCCCCTCTCTTCCAGGAAACAAATGTGAAAACACTTAAGAAGGGAAGTAAATCTCACGATGTGCGGCAGATGCTTCTGGTGATCTGACTTCGATAATATGATACTTCTTCTTCTTTTTCTTTCGTCGATGAAAAATAATGTAAATGTCACTATGAGAATCTGCAATAGGCAGAGACAGGGCTGTTCCTTCGTTTCTTAAATCCCAAAGAATTGAAAGCGCTGCTAACATTATCAAACTATTCCAAAAAATATTATTACGCATTGCGATTTTTCTTTTTCTTTTTTTCTCATTGACCGTCAGACGTTACTTTAAACAAATCTTTCTTACGAATAACAAATGCAACTCATACTCATCCAACTTATACTTGTAAACCTTCTTTATCTGCAGTAGTCGTGCTTCGTATAAAAAGAATATTATCGATCGCTGCACACACGACCACACTATTCTAAGACGATGACAATTTTTATTATTATTACCATTTTCGAATAAAAACGAGTACATATCTATATGCGAACTTCTTCCTTATTTCTTTCTTTCCTATTTACTATTAGATTATAATACGAATTCGTCGTAAAGGACGAACGTTTACGATGATGATAAAAATCATGATCGTTGTTCCCTTGACAATAACAAAAAAAAAAAAAAATAAAAAGTAAAAAAAATATAAAACGACGCAATACTAAAAATATTACTAAATAAAATGTCGTCTTACATAACGCACAAACTACGCAATATACGAAAAACGAAGAACAGGAAAGTTTCTCTGACAATGAGAGTTTTATTTAAAATTGCACCTTACTTTAAACATCTTTTCACTTCGTGTACCGTTAATCGAATTTACCGTCGATCGAATTTAGGGGAATGCCATGTTTTTACATTTGCCATGTTTTGCATTTTTCTTTTTGTTAAACTAAAGAAAGACAGATCGAGCAAAATAAGTTTCCCCCTGGAGGGAATTGAGTCGGTAGAAAAATTTTCGTTGCGTCTGCCACCGATAAAGATAGATAGATAAAGAAAGAGAGAGAGAGAGAGAGAGAGAGAGAGAGAGAGAGAACCTTGGATGCGAAATAGATAGTCGTCTGGAGACAATTTCGTTTGGCCTAGCCGTGGAAGTTTCTGCACCGAAAAACGATAGTGAGTACTTTCGACCGTACAAACTTTACGGAGGACCAGAGTTTCTTTTTCTTTTTTTTCTTTCTACGTAGAAGAAAAGTAAATACTTACGTATATATGTTGTGACCGGATACAATAGTTTGTTCGAAACTGTTTGAAATAAACGAAAGTCGCTGGAAAAAAGAAATCTATATTACGTGATATTCTTACGTATACAATAATTACGTTGATTTCACGTTAAGGAGGGGGGGGGGGAGAGATAGGTGTAGAATGACGACGTTTTTACAACGATTTTCATGAATTTTTTTAACACGTAAGGAATTTATATTATTTATTGATATTTTAAGATACTTTTATACACACATTTAAGAATATATTCTGAAATTTCAAATGAGTTTTGTTATTTTAAATATGCAAAAAACAATCAATTTTTGTTCAAAATTTCACATCAATGATAGCCCCTTTAAAACAAAAAAGTCTTCCAAAAAGAGAGAAAAAAATTGATCTTTTATACTATAATAATTCGATGATAAAATAATTGTAACAAGGTTTTGCACTGCTGCTTGAATATTTGCTCGTTAAATTTTCTTCTTCTTCTTCTTCTTCTTCTTCTTTTTAATTTTATTTTTCACTATTGGCCGACACGTGGCACGAATATTTTCGATAGGATTCTTTAGCTGTTTCTTGTCGAGAATATGAAACACGTTTGAAACACGTTTGAAACATGTGCGTGACACACTTGGCTCACGATTGGCATCGAGTGGGCATCAAGTGTGAGCATCCAGAGTGAGCCTCGTCGAATAACTTCGCCTACCACGACAAATTTTCCTAATAATTATATTTTAATCAACAATCATTTCTTGACGAAAGAGAATTAAAATATATATATGTTATAAATTGGATTGTCACCATTAACTCTTGTTCACTGTCTCGCACAGGCCGCCCAGCCATTTTTTTTTCTCGCGGAAGTTCTTTGTGTTGTATGAACGATGGGAACGAAAAATTGACGCTACGTTGAACACAAAAATAAAAGAGATTTTTTTTTTATATTCCCCATCGTATATCGGTCTCCTTATTTTCTCCCTCAAATTTGCTTCGTTGAATTTTGTTTTCTTTGGTGAATAATCAATAGCACAAGAAAAGAAAGGAATAAAGAAATGTAACGTTTATAAAAGAAGAAATAAACAATACGAAATTTGTCTTCAATTCAATGTTTTTGTAATCTACATTTTGTCGATGCAATTAAAGATTTTTTAACTCTTAGGTACGGCTGAATGTTGTGCGAATAAAGTTTTTCATAATTAAATTATAAATTGTTCTCAACAAAATGATACATATATACTTTCACTTAGACAATTTACTTAAATAATTAATAATAAAATTAGGTATAATATATTTTAAAAGATATTATCCGCCAAAGCCATTATAGTGACGCTTCGCACTGGAAGATGGCGATAGCGAAAGCCGCTATAGTGGCGCGTAGTACCTAAAAGGTTAAATAACTAACATAAAGTAGGAATATTGAAAAATAAAGTAACAATTGGAAAATGTTATTACATCAGATTGAAAAATATCATTTGTAAAGATTATATTCGTCATTGGATTGTTGAAGGAAGTAGGTAGGATGCATTCGTTTCGTTATTCGTTCAGAGCGGTTCGTATTTACGGTTCAAGAGTTCCATCTATACCAACGAGAATGACTGAGAGAGAGAGAGAGAGAGAGAGAGAGAAGTGGGAGAAGAGAGAGCGAGAGGAAGGACACCAACGTTTGTGGGTTGTGCTATGGTCAGTATAGTATATCCGTTGGTTTAATAACATCCACTGATGTGACGTATCTGCTATACTTGTACCTACCAACATTTCTATCGATGAGTAAAATCCTTATCAAAATTCACCCATTTTCGAAGAGAACAATTTGAAAACGTTGCGAGACGTTTTACGATAAACTCGTAATACGCATCGTTGAGATTCTTTTTCGCCAACTTCATTTAACCTCTTAGGCACGACGCACCACTTTAGTGGCTCACTCTATTAGCTCACTCGCTCACCATTTTTGTACCAACTGTATTATTAATTATTAAAATAAATTTTCAAAATTAAAGTATATGTGTATCTTGTCTTTAAGAGAAATTATAATTTAATCATCAAAAACATCATTTCAATGTACACGTAATTTTCATTGAACCCTGTGTCGGTACAGAAAAACACCACTGCGCAAAATTTAGCAGTGTCTAAGAGTTTAACTGCATATCATAAACTAACATAACACCATTTTTATCCAAACTGCGAGCCTTTTTTTACATATACAACGATATTTGATATTTATCGAATAGAAAGTTATACCAAAGAATGCGATTGAAAATAAGAGAGTATGACAGTATCTACAAGAAGAAGAAAATAAAGAAAAAAAAAGAAAAAGAGAATGAAAACGAGAGGATGGACAACCGAAGGTAGGTATAGTTAGTAGCGGGTAAGGGCCCGCCGTGTCATCGGAGACACGTCGTCCATGGGGAAGAAAAATGGACGTTCGTCGACCTATAGCTCGCCCTTCCCTAGTCTCATGAGTAGAAAGATAGGAGGTGGTGGTAAGTCACGAGTAGTGGGAATGGGATTAGAGTCAAAGCTTTACCGTCTCTTCAGTCGGCCCCGGAAACGCTGAGAGTTCTTTACTCAAATTATGCGCGTTTCTTCCTTGCTTAAAACTTCGTCAACACGTGACATTTCCTTTTATTTTTTTAAATTTTAACAAGTGGGGATGGTGTCATCAGTTGGTTTGACGAATATGAGAGTCAATCGAAGAGTTACGATTATAGAGTGTGCTTTGAAAAAACAATGTGTGCGTTTGCGAGCGTTTACGTGCTCGTGTTAGAAAATTTGCATCGAGACGAGAATGGTCAGTTTTAAAAGCAACAACGTCACCAGGTATATAACAACGTAAAATCCGTAACTATTGGGGAAATTTCATGTCCACGTGTTCATCTACCGGAACCCAGTTTTTAAAAACCTTTTTTTACTATAGTTGTTAGCAAAATATTTTCTTTATCTACAAAACAGTAAAACTGTCAAGCACGACGAGACACTTCCTGCATCTCGTCATTCCAAAGTCATTCGTTATACGCAACCCAGTCGCGTTTCAATTCGCCTTCCAACATTTCCCGAACAACGGACGTGCTTGTCCTTCCTCGTCGCATCGTGTGTGCATCGTATTCAGCAGGTGTACACTCGTGTACAATCGGTGATTCATCGTATCCAATCATCTTTCACGAACCATCCTATACTTCTCTTTGTCATACATTCCTCTTACTTTTTTACCCAAACTTACTACCATCGTGTTTCTTCGTTCCTACTTTCTATTTGTCGAATTTGTAACTTTTTCAAGTGAATACTTTTATCTCTTTTGGAATATTGACTGAAATTTGGCTGGAATTTGGCTAAAAGAAATCAGGTTGAATAAAATATTTCATGGATATTCGAATCTGTGTTCGGTTTCTTTTTTTAAACTTCGATTATGTCTTATAATCGAAACTTTGTTCGTCTTCTTATCTTTTTGATAAATGATAAGAAAGAGAAGTAGAAGAAGTAAACTTGTAAACTCGTAAACCCAGCTCAGATATTAGTTGCGCTGGAGATAAGAATAACCGTTGGCGAAGGAGCCCCCTGTGGTACTTCCGGTCTCACAGTGTCGGTGTTCCAGTCTATGATTCGGTGCGTTGCACGTTGTCATCCTTTCCCTCCAAATCCCTCGTCCTCTATCCCCTGCCATCCTTGTACTCTAATCTTGTTTAAATACGAACAGTGTGATATTTGCTGTCGTTTTACAGGACGATTAGGCAATAACGTTAGTTTTTATTTGACCAATGTAAAAGTTGATTACCCGTTAGAGACAGTCTTAAAGTGTGGGTAAACAAACAGATGGGATAATCGGTTCACGTCGACTACTGCAACAAGGTGTTGTTTCCTTTTCCTCGTAATTGTAAGCAGGTGCGATGATGAGAACTTCCGTTGGGTGTACCGTTGCTAAATGGCAAACATTTTCAGCCGATTCTAGCGCGAAACGTTAATTCTCGTGTTTGCAAAGAATTGGAAAAAAAAAAAAAAATGCATTCCTTTCTTCCGGTTTTTATAAAGGAAAATGCGTCGATATCAAAGTTTCCTGTTTTATCTTGCATCGATACGAGTATGCAATACTGCGGAACTATCCTTTTTTTTCAACGGTCGATAAGAATACACCTCTGAAAAAAATTATTTCGTTTATTTGAATTTGAAATTATCTTGTTTAAGGCCATTTGTTATTGGATATATGGAAGGTTGTAAGGATGCAAAAGAGAAATGCAAATTGTCAAAATGAATGTTCAAATAAGTTTACCTCATGGTTGTCGTTTCAGTGGGCAACCAAGATCGCATTGTCAGGTGACTGGGACTTCTCCAGATAATTTTCGCGATCATCGAGGTAGTCATTTGGGCAGACATGAAGCGTTGCCGGTCTCGTATCGTTCTCCAGCAGGGCTACGATCATCTTCGGTATTGGCACCACCAGCATCACCAGCATCATCGCCGTCATCATCGTCGAGCGTCGATCCTACGGTGCAACGCGGTTGCGCCTTGCATCCGAGGTACGTATAGGCCTGCCTCCCCCCATTCCTGAAAAAGAGAATTTCATCCCATTGATAGTAATGAGAGTAAATTTTTAGTTGGATATGAAAACACGATGAAAGTTTCGTTAACGAGCACTCGAAAGTAGTAAAAAGGGATAAGTCGTCGTTTCCATGGGAATCTTTAGCGAACCGTTTCCGCTACGTTTCCAGACCCATGCTGATTATGAAAACTTTTAAATAGGAGTAAGATGATAAGTAGCCTCGCATTAGCTAGCATTGTTAAAGTTCAAGAGTGAAAAGTATTAACACTTTGTCGTGTCAGCACGTTTCATCAAAATTTGTTCGTTTTTGGCGCCAGTAAAGATGACTTACATCAATTTCACTTATTGCTGGTAGTTATTACTAATCTTGTCGTCAGTTTCTAAAAGTTCTCAATCATATCCCTCTATTTTTTGTATTATTTATTTATTGTACGTTTATCTATTTATTTTATATTTTGTTGAATACTTAGTATGTATCTTTTGAAATAAAACCATCCACACACACACATTACCGCTCGTCCTTTATGGATACGTCGTCGTCACGTTCATTCTTCCAGCTTTCCTTCGAGTTAATCGGTTGTCCCTGCAGAAAAAAGGGTCGTAGCTCGTAGCTCGTAGCTCGTAGCTCGTAGCAACGTGGCCAGTAAGTGTGTCTTTCATTCATCTGCTTCCCCCTATACTCGTCCACCCTCCTACGTTACGCTCGATCGAGTATGCTCTGGGTTTTCCTCGTCGCGCTATCAAAAGGAACTTTACTCTTTAAAGGGGCACTTATATATATATACCACCTCTGTCTCAAATCGACAAATCTCGTTAAACATTTTTTAAATCCAACTTATCTTTATCCATAGAAAAATAGACTTATTAATTTATTTATTTATTAGACGATGCCACAACGTTGAGGGGGTTATAATTATCACGGATGGGGTAGTAGAGGAAGTGGCATGCCACTATCTCTTAGCATATTTTACACGCCTTCTTGAAATACCGTTCGTAATTAGCGCCGTAGTTAGTTACAAGGAGTCTGTGAAGTTTCTCTACTCGTGGTATAGCCTTAAAGTTCCCTATTGAAATCTCTCTCTCTCTCTCTCTCTCTCTTGCTGTCTCTCTTGCTCTCTCGCTCGCTCTTGACGTTATGAATATCCAAATTGTTAGCAACGTATTTCTAGGTACATACGTAGCGCGTAGCGTAGCTAGTGGACGGGGGGGATTCTCTTAAAATCGATCATGACGAACGCGATGTGTATCTGCAACGAGAGGGGGGAGGGAAGGAAGGAGAGAGAAAGAGAAAGAGAAAGAGAAAGAGAAAGAGAAAGAGAAAAAGTAGGAAAAACAGAGACAAACGAACTCGCTGATAACTCGGGTTTTCAGTTGAAAGAAGGATACAGGAAGCAGGGATAATTTAATGTTCGTTTAATTCTCTTATCTGGATGCCTAGGGCAAACTGCGTAATAGTCGGTCGTCATCGTTCTTTCTCGTGGTCTCTTTCTATTTCTCTTTCCCTCAGTGTCACAAAGGGCATCAGCCTGATATCCGTAGAGAAACGGTCAGGGGGTAGGAGAGCAGGCAAGGGGAACAGTAAGGCACCCGGGTGGTAAAGGACAATGCGCCGTCGGCAATTTCCAAAGGGGGCGCCACGAGGGTTGAAACGTGTAAACGAAAAAGAGAGAGAGAGAGAGACAGAAGAGGGTTGAGGTCGTCGTGGTAGGGGTAGGATCTGCTGAACGTAGAGGGTGAAGGCGCATGCCAGTTTTCCTCTCGACGCGTTACGAGTCGGCCAACTCCGGCATTTTCTTCCTTTCCGCACGCCCAAAAGTCTATCCGTTAACGACAAATTATTCTATTTTGTCGATTTGTGTTGATTGTTTTTTCACATTTTATTTATTAATCGAATCAACCGATTGTAATTCGTACCAACTCGTGTATAATATGTATATATTTGAATATTTGCGTTTAATGATTTTCTAACAAATGAAATGATATTATTTGATTTTTAATCTAACTTTATCATTAGAATCTCGTTAAAGAAATTCTTTCTCGATGTTATTTTAATTTACTGATTTTTTTATAAACAGAGATAGGAAGAAGTGGTCATTTTTTGTGTGACGATGATGATAACAAAAAATAAGACATTTTTTGGGAAGAACAAACGAGAAAGATGGTTAGAATTAGCGAATCGAGAGACGTAGAAAGTTAGCGAATCGATGAACTTGACGTGTCACGCCAAGTGACGCGAGTGTGTGAGTACCAGAGAGAGCAACGAACCACCAACCAACCAACCAACCAACCGACCAACCGACCAACCGACCAACCGACCAACCGACCATCGATCTTTCAAATTTATGTTCGAGCTTGATCTCTTATGGCTATTTCTCTTCCTTGCAGAGAAACTACCTTAATCTTAGACCCGAACCTTTGTTCACATTCTTTCAACCTTTTCCACCTACCACCATCTTTCACTATGCCTGCAATTGAAATCTTTTCTCAACCAGTTCGTAAATTTTCTTTCATTTTCTTCATCGTTTCTTTTTGAATATTCCTACAAATGCAACTTCTATTTCTATTCTACTGAAAAATAGAAAATATTTTTCTACCGTCTTCTCTTTATTTGGAAGAAAACAATCGATTTATTGTTAGATACTGTTTAAAATGAAAAAAATGGAAAGAAAAGAATTTAGAATAAGATAGACGGTTAGAATGTCAGGAGGATAAAATAAAAGGAAGAGGGTTCGAGATATGCATCAAGGGTGCATCGTTGACCTTGTCGATCGTTCGTCTACCGCGCTCGAAAATAAGCACCGCGATTTACCTTTTTTTCTTTACTCATAGGATTTTTTTTTTTTTTTTTTTTTTAAACCCTGTCACGCGTACTCTCAGAAATGACACTAAACTTGAACGCATATTTCTTTCGGTTATTCGTTTATTTCTCTTTGAAATATTTGTCAAATTGTTTTTCATTATTTTATTTGTTTCAAATAGTTTTCTTTTATTTTATTGATAAAACATTTCTAGTTGAAAAGTTTGAAAATTTAAACCGACTAGTTCCAAGAATGAATTTCAAATTTTGTATACTGTACCATAGTGAGTAAATAGAATATAATAATAATAATAATAATAATAATAATAATAATAATAATAATAATAATAGTAATATGTTATCTCTCTCTCTCTCTCTCTCTCTCTCTCTCTCTGGTGCGATATGCGACGCGTATTATACGCGTTAAAAACCACCATGTAGACCTTTGTGAATTACGTTACGAGTGGATATAGAATTTTGCGGTGTCCGTTACTTAATGTTAAACTTATATTAGGTCGACGTCAAGTTACGACAAGATTTAAAATAAAAACCTTTTTGAATTTCTAGATAGTTGAGTTTTTTTCTTTTTTTAAATCGGATGACAGGCGTGTTGGTATGATGCAAAAAGATGAAGTTAGTATAATCTTAAAAAATCGAGTTTTTAGTACAAAATCTCAATGCTTTCATGCTGTGACAATCCTCTTTGACAATTTTGAACAACATTTGATTTTTAGTTAACGATCATTCTAGAATAATATTGATAAATATGATACTTTTGAAAGAACGAAATATAATTTCGCATAAGTTTTCGTAAATAAAAGTCTGCAAAAGTTAGAATATGAGTTTGAAGATACACCTGAAAATGTAAGAATCAATGCGGTTGAGGGTAGGCAAACCGTCAAAAGAAGAAGAATCCATCTCTTCGTCTGGGCTGTGTCTGCTCTTGCGCTGAAAAAAGGTGGAGAATGAAACAGAGTGACGGATAAAAATAAAGCGAAAAAGAAAAAGTCGAGTACCACACGACAATTTTTAAAAGTTCGTTCCATGCTTTGTTTAAAGTACGATTTACAACATGTTCACGTGCCTCTGGAATTTCCTCGAATGGTAAGAATTTATTTTCTCGATTATATCTCATATTCAATTCCTATTACTTTATTTGTTAATTGTTTCTTTTTTTTATTTCATTTTATAAGCTACCGATTAAATGTCTGTTTGGTGTAGAACGATGGTTTTACAGCGATTATTATCATGAATTCTTTTAACACATAAGGAATTGATATAATTTATTGATATTTTAAAAGCATTCAATATTTTATTAAGATCGGTGGTTCAGTAGTTTCAAAGTTCATTGGAAACCACAAATGTGTGTGACACTGAATTTCTATATATATATATATATATAAAGGTGTTAGTGAAAATCATGAATATTGAAACCTGACGACCGATAAGGTTCTTCGTTCCTTTTTTTGTTTTTGTTTTTTCTTTTTTCTTTTTTCTTTTTGAATGAAGAACAATGGCTAGAACCCCCCGAGGCTACGAAAAAAGAAAAGTATAAAACACAGACTTCTTGTGATTTTGATCATTGGCCAGAAGAAGAAAGAGCTTTTATTTAGAAAAGTTTGTCCGCGTTGTATCGATACATTATTTTCTCCTTTTGCTCGTTTCCCATTTTCCGTGGACGAAGGGAATGTTTCGAAATATCCAAGTCTCCAGGGCAAACGGACTTTGGACACGTGAAACGACGAAAGTAGAAAACGATGTCAGACGCCACTGAGAGAGTCATTTTTAGCCTTTTATTTTAAGAAGACAGAGAAGAAAATTCGATCGATCGATCGATCGTATATTTCGAATAAAATCGATTACGAAAGGAAGAAAAAAGAAATATTTCTTTCACTTCTTCTTTGTCTTGTTCCTTTAACAACCGGTTTCTTTGCAAATCTTTTGATTTCATTGAAATTCTTTGATCAAATTCATATCGTACAGGTATTTAAATAGAAAATCCAAATTCTTATATATTAAATAAATATCAGCATTGAATTGTATTCTATTGTATTCAATCTAAGCAATAGGTTTTCTAGTAGGTAATTTCGGTAATAGCGTACCTATTCTTCTCTATTGTTCTCTATTTCTTCTATTTGTATTATTCGTACTTGGACCTTAACGGTCCTCAGGTTTATAATATTGATATTTTTCACTAAGTTTTAAGTGATTACGGTAAATATTTAACAACATTGTAAAGTATTAGTCAGTGACTTACCACGTGACTTACGGGAGGAGGACTTTAAGGTCTAATAAACAAGGTAAATGATCAATCGTGATCATTTGAATCGTATAAAACATTTGGAAGGCGATGCGCACGTTAATATATATATGTATATATGTATGTCCCGTTTTGCTAATAGTTCCTTCGTACCCTACCATCGTAGTTTCGGAATCGCATCTGCATATAGTATCTATTGATTTTAGCATCAAGGACCTGTCCTGGTGGCAACACAAAGGACTATTTCAAGTGTCGTCTTGGGTGTATGCATACGTGTGAAACAACCGATCTATCTAGTATCTACATATGCTTTAGTAAATACTTTAGTACATAGGCAGCAGCAAGCCATGGTTTACCCATGTAAATCCTTGAAACTCGTTAGCACTTTGAGGTTAGGCTCTCAATACGTTCACGATTAAGGGTATATTTTCCTCTATCTTGATTTTATCCAATAAATTACGTGAAGATACTTTTGGTCGTTTTATCTTTTCAATATCTTATATAAAATTGATCGAATCTGATTAAAGTAAAATGAAGATTAAATAACTTTTAATTAGTCTCGATAAAAATGATTTCAACTAAATGTATCTAACTTTTGACAAAGGATGTAAGGGGAAAAAGAAAGAATAATTGTAGACGGTGTGCAATTGGTCTCTCGAATGGGTTAATTGATCAAATACATATCTGAACAACTTTTTATCTTACTTAAACCAACGCGAAGAACAAAATCTTTCCAAGTAGGTTGACTTCTTTTTTCTTTTTTCTTTTTTCTTTTTTCTTAACCCTATCTCCAATTGTTCCATTTGTTTGCTCCGATAGATTGTCGTTTACTCGTTTATTTGCAACTTGAGTTATGGATCTACCATGAATACCACGAAAAAAGGGGACATCAACGTCATACGGGAGGGAGACAGCACAATTGTAAGAGGGATCATGCGACTTTGAAAAATGTTTTATCGTTTGTCTTTCGCCAGCAACGACATTGAGACGACGTTAGGACGACAAAAGGTGGTTCCTTCTTACATTTTTTATTTTCTTAACTGGACAAAATATTGCAACACATTATCTTCACGCTTTAGAAAAATGACATTTCTCTATACAAGACTATTAACGTAGTGTGGTATTATTTTTTGTATGTTTTTATAATTTACTAAAAAACACACTTGTTTTACAACAAAGCCTAGTAAATGTATCAAACAATTGGTTAAAAGGAAAGGATACGAAAGTAAAGTAGATTTTCCTTTAGCCAAAAACACCCTGACGCAATTTGGACCTTCTTATTTTTCTCAATTCCCTTAAGGATGATAATTTTCTGTAAGAGAAGGGAACTTTGCGAGATGAGCCGGTCTTCCCGGATTACATTAGACACGGTAATGCCGTAGTAAAAAGGATTATTTAATGTCCTTAATTAAATTTACTTTCAACGCTTAATAAGAATGTTATTACAATCTGGTCCGTTCTTCTTATTCTCATTCTCACACAGGGTTCTTCTGATAAAAAGATCTTTTGTAATATTATATTCGAGTTATTATACATACATATTTCTTCCCGTTTTTGATATCCGATTTTCAAGATAATCCAATTTTCCGATCCTTTTCTATTTCCTCATTTTCTTCCCTAATTTCCTTCCCTAATTTCCTTCCCTAATTTTCTTCCCTAATTTTCTTCAAATGTCAATCCAGACATTTATCTACATCTTATTGTACGTTCATTGGAAACATAACGTTTCTTATACTTGACTGGGTGGGTTACTCTCCCAAATGGATTGAACTCTTTTTTTTTTTTTTTTCTTTTTTTTTTTTCAAACGAGCCCAACTCGAAGAGTCTGCTAGCATTTTTTTTTCCAATATCATCAGCGTAAAAAAAACTAAGTCACATTCGCAGGCGCTTCTATTGTTGCAAAATAAGGTCGAAGCTGATGTGCACTTTAAGTTGAAAAAAAGGAACCACCAGCACAACCATCGTCTACTTCTTCCAAGCTAGCGAGTGAAAAATCTACTTCAACGTACGCGACCAGCAAACTCGCTAAATTCGATTTTCTTTTCTCTTCTTTCTTTTTTAACCGTCTGTTTTTTTTTTGTTTCCCCCTCATCAAGTATCGACCATTATTTACAATTAGACAAGACCCTTGCATAAATAGTTAAACATTTTTTCTTTCTTTTTTCGTTTCAGGCTCGAACACCCGGTGACCACATCGACTCCCGGGATGGACAGCAAAAAGGTAACAAACAACAACAAAACATATTGCAAAAACAATGACTGAGAAGACAAAAATCTAAACCGTGTATATCTTGACGAAAATTGGAAATCGTACGCATGCGATTTGAAAAGGGCATTGAATTTGTACGGGTCCATATGTTGCACGTAAAACACGCGTTAGTTGCTCGACCAATCGCGTATTTACCTACCTATAGACTGGGTACACGGATAATAGGAGGGGGAGGGGGAGGGGGAATGTTGTGTAAAGCAAAGAAAGCAGCATAGAGCAATGGTCCTGTTGTGTAGGACGCCATATGATTACGCCACCGCACATATGGTTGCTTTCAGCATTTTCAAAGCGTGCCGGTAGTTCGTTCATTCAACGTCTCTGCAATTTGTTCTAAACGCGTTCTAAACGCCTCTAATGGGAAGAGGAGACTCTGTATGTTAACCCTTTCGGCACTAACGTTCTGTTATAAGCGTTAAATAAGAACTCTCTGTGTTTAATAAAACAACATTAAACGTATCTATCAGTAGCTCCGTGTACACGTGAGTAATTTGATAAATGTCGGATATATCTAGTTTCTATTTGGTTTTTTTCTTTAGATTGTCCAAGCTACAACGGCAGTCGTAGCGGTAGGTAGTAGCGGCCAGGTGCGCAACAAAAACAACAACGATGCTACTACGGGTTTGGCGGCTTCCGTGTCTGGAATCCGACGACGAAGCGGACCCCAAGGATTGCGATCACCCGCTGCGAAAAGACCCCTATCTGCACCGGTCCACCTACAAGGCTGGCTACACAAACAGGGTTCGGAAGGGCTCATGCTTTGGAAGAAACGCTGGTTCGTCTTGTCCGAGTATTGTCTCTTCTACTACAAAGGTTAGCTCACCTTACGAAGTATTTTTCCTTTCCTGTCGATACTATCTATTATATGTGTATATGTGTTGTTTGTTGTATGTGTATCCGTGTATGAAATTCACGTGTATGATATTAATTTATTAACGTTATCCGTTAACTTTCTTTCGATAACGATTGGACGAAGAAAAGTCTGTCTCTGTGTGTGTGTCTGTCTGTGTGTGTGTGTGTGTGTGTGGAAAATGTTATTATTAAATTTAGTTTTAATTAGATTCGATGAACACTAGTCTTAATTAACGGGTTGGAGGGGCGTTTACGATCCTTTCAAAATAAGTGGTAAAGTGTGGAGTATCTATCCAATTTTACCAACAACTAATCCCTGATCTTAATCAATTTTCCTTCCAACATCTTTTCAAGTTTTTTGACGAGTGAAACGTATCGTCGAATATCTTTTATAAATAAAAACAATTTTCATCATTTGATCTCGTTAACTATAATAATAGAAACAATAAAACGCGCTTAACGATAAAAATATTACGTATGATCGTTTGTTATTATCGTCGAAACGTTAACGAATAAAGTTTTTTCATCGAGTTTTTCGAGAAAAGCCCTCTTTCCTTTTTCTTCGCAGTAAAACCGCCACGAAGTAGGATCAAATATTTGCCGGTAAGAGATGGTGGTTAGTTTGAAAAACCCTCTTCCTAGATTCTTTTGACGTCCAAAGCCCTCGCGGACCGTAATTTTCAACTTTTCTCTTTATTTTCTTACCAAAGTAGGAGATAAAAAAGACAAAGACAAAGAAAAAGAAAAAGAAAAAGTCCCCCTTTGCGTGTTCGTATCCAGTTCCCTCTCTCTCTTTTTCGCTTTTATATATGATCCTTCTATTTGCATATCCCCAAATATACAAAATCATCCTCCCCGTGTAGTAGTATCATGAGTCAATAAAAATTCTTTACTCCTTTCCTTTTAGTCGCAATTTCACACTAACGTGTTATGAGTAAGAGAGAGTAGTATACGGTCTTATTATAGGTCTTATAGGTCTTATAGGTCTTATAGGTCTTATAGGTTGTAATAATGCACTAACGCCCTAAAGAATACTTTCATTTTTTTTCCCCATTCCACTTGGAATCGGTCCGTGAGTTATACAATATTCTTTATATGCAGGGTGATTTTCGCGTGATCGATATCTATATTTGAACCTCGCCGTAGGTCCAGAAGAAGAGAAACTCCTGGGGTCGATACTCTTGCCTTCGTATAGGGTTACCGTTTGCAGACCCGAAGACAAGGTCAACAGGAAGTTCGCTTTCAAGGCTGAACACGCAAACATGAGGACCTACCACTTTGCAGCTGAGAATCGTGAAAGTATGAATCAATGGGTAAATGCGCTAACTTTGGCGACCCTTCTGCAGGATCCCAGTCCGTGAGTATAATATTTTATTAAACTATTTTCATCAAACTAAATAATACACCATATACCTAACTTTTATTTATCGCTATAAACTTGTGTCAACGTTCATTCCGTCGAACCTCTATTGCAATCATTTAGGATATATCTAGTTTCCCTCGTTTGTAGCTAATTGCGATGTAACTGTTTGACTCGTTAGTTGTTAGTAGTTCGACAAAGTTTGCTTCGGTAAATCCAACTCGGTTAGGTAAGAGAAAGTTTCCTGTAGGTACTCGTCTAATTATTCCTATTGGAAGCAGGCTCGGTCAGCAAGGTCAGTTAAATTCGACAAAGTTCCTACTCAAACATCTATTTCGGTGATAAGTTTGGTAAAGCACGATGGCACGATGGCACGATGGGATTGAATGAATAGGTCGAGATAGTACTAGGATAAAATCATTCTAATACATACTTTTGATTGCTTTTTTTCCGTTGTTAGCGGCGGAAGAGGCGAGGCTGCAGTGGTCATCGAAATAGGAGGACAACCGGATGGGGAAAGAAGCGCTAGACCAAGTGTCTCTTCGATTTCATCCGTATTGAATCAAAGTGCCGACGACAGTGATTCAGGTTTTCACGGATTTCTCTCGAGAGACGATCCCAGTCACGCGTCTAACAACAATTCCAGTCCTAACAGCGTCAACACTGCCTCCTTTCCTAATCTTAGCGGGAGCAACGGTAACGGAAATACCGCTTCTAACAACAACAATTTAAAAGAAGTTCCACAAGTGGCCAATGGTTGGCTGCAACAATCACCACAATATGGTCAATCCAGTTCGTCGCAGCATCAACATCCGCAATACTGTTTTACTGAACATTCGGTTTCTCAGCAACTTCAACAAGGTCATTCTCATCAACATCAAGCGATGTTGCATCAAGCGCATCAAAGTGTTTCTCAGGTTAATCAACACAAGCAACAACAGCAGCTACAGCAGCAGCAACAGCAACAACAACAGCAACAACAACAACAACAACAACCACAGGTGCATCCTGGTTTGATCTACGTGCAAGGGGTTGTTCAATCAACGCCTAGGAAATTTGGTCAGCCTATATACGCGAATGCACCGCCTAAACCTAGGAGATTAACCGAGGGATCCAACGAATACTCTACACCCTCGCCCGAGCCATCTTTTCGAAGATCTCCAGTCTCACCAGACGTTACTTTAACTAGCAAAAGTCCCATATCCGATTACGATAGGAACAGCGTTATTTATGCTACTGGAATGAGTCAGCCGTCGCAACAAAGTTTAAGAACTGACAAGTCGGGTTTAAATTATGGTTATTGTCAAGTACAATCGACCGAAAGACGTACGCCAGACACTTATGGAAGAAGCGCGAAGCCTTCAAGACCAAACCGAGGAAACGGTGACTACGAAGAAGTCTATGGTATACCTCAACTTTATCAAAGACCAGCTGGGCCAGTCGTTGGATACACCAAAGCAACTGCACCAGCACCTATACCTATTCCCACGTATGCACAACATCAACAAATGCAACAACAGCAACAACTTCATTCACCAGTCACACCACCCAATGGTACTATTCGACTCCTTACCTTTACTTACATTCGATCTTTTCATCTTTTGTCTTGTGACGCATCTAATGAAATATTTGTTTTTGTTCTCAGTTCCCATAATAAGACAACCAATATCCCATCAATTACCACCACCGCGACCCCACAGTGCCGATTTTCTCGAGTATGAAGCAACGAGACGACCTCAGCAACAAAACCCCGTGCAAAACGAAGGTTCCTCGAGCCAACAAAAACGCCCCCAAAGGCCCAAGTCCAGTTTGGATATAATGAATCCATCGGATGCGACTAACGACGGCTATTATTATTCGGAAGAAAGGTTGGTACGATTGATTAAATGTGAAAATCTTTCAATTACATTACGAAACGAACATTGTTTCAAACAGATACGCAGCGCAAATGCGTCAATCCGCCGTCTACTTACATCAAACACCGCAACACCATCAACAACAAAGAAACCAGTCGTTATCGCGAGCCACCGTGCCGTCAAAATTACCATCGGTTCACGATAGAAACGGTGGTGATATCCGTATGGCAACTTTACCCGATTCCTCTTGTTCTACCTTGAGACGTTTGCAACGGGAACATGCTCATCAACATCAACATAATATATCTACTCAAACGTTACAAAGACATAACGAGTAAGTGTTACGTTTATCAACAATTGAATGTCGAATATTGATGATAATGTAATTGAATGTAATTAAACGAATGCATTTGTCGCACGTGTATCTTAGATTGTCCAACAACGATGCTAAGTTGAGAAGATCTTTACGGGAAAAAGTTTACGAATCGTGTGCTCGCAATTCAATGACACGCGAATACGAATCGTCGACGAATTGGAACAAATCTATTGGTCACCCGAATTATGGGCTTACCATGATACAATCGGCGTGTCAATCAGCACACAGTGGTGGACCCACCAAACGATGGGCCGAACAGCAACAGCAACAACAACAACAGCAGCAACAACAACAGCAGCAGCAGCAGCAACAGCAATTTTATAGATCAGCATCGGCACGTTTGCCAAGGTCTCGACACCCTGCTGCTTTGGACGAAGACGATGACGATTATGGTGGACGATCTTCCGTTGAACAAGATAATCGTGACGGGGAACGAAAAATTCAACAGGTTATTTGATTTGGAACCTTGAAATTGATTGAAAATAAAAGTAGTCAAAATGGAATAAACAAGTAAATTTAATAATTTATGTTTAATGTTACAGAGAGAAGAATCGATGAAACGTTTGTTGGAATGGAAACAACGCATGTTGCAGTCACCGCTAACGCGGAAACCATCCGGATCGATGAACCGTACCAGAGCACAAAACGAATTATCGAATTATTATAAACAGCAAGCACTTTTGGATCTGGCAGCTCACGAAGCTTCGGTATCGGAAGCTCGTCATTCACGGAGAAAAGATGACAACCACAGGTCACATATTAGAAGCAAAAGTTCCGATGGTCGCAGAACTGTTACTACCGTCTCACGATACAACAGTTATTCGAGCGACGACGAAGGTAGGGACGATTCTCCAGAACTTATTATTTGATTTATGTATCGTGACCTCGTCAATTTGTCAACGTATCAGTCGAGTGATAAGTCTTCTCGAGTACGTTACAATTGTAAGAGGTTTATCGATTACTTTTTGCTAAAATATTATAATAGATAGATAGTATCAAGCTGAGATTATCTGCAGATTATCATCTAACACTTGTATTATTTAATCGCTTTAACCACGCAACTTACTCGTTTTGAACTAAACGAGAGGCAAGAGTGGAATCTCAAAGCTATTATTGCGCAATTTTTTTCGATGCTGTGTTGTTTTTACACAGTTATTATTTTATACAACGAGCTTCTTTCGAAAAAAACAAATTCTCGTCTTCTTCACTAATACGTATCCGTATGTTGTGTGTAATGATTTTATAAAGAAAACGCGTTTAAATTTTTATATCATTTTTTTTCCCCGTCAAAATTGAATGATAATCCTACTATCACCTACTACTACTACTACTACTACTACTACTACTACCACTACTCTTTACGCATCTTGGTTTCTCACCTTTTTATTCCTATCGATGATAAATACGTGTTCTCTTTATAAAAGCACGAAAAATCAGGCCAATATCAAAACAAGAAGCTAAGGTTTATCTCCTTCCTGTCCGCGGGGCTCCTTCTTTGCTACAAGTCTTTGCTAAGCCAAGACTCGTTGTTGGTGAATGGTAAACGGTGAATGGGTAAAATGGTTCCCAATGGTCAATGGGGGAAAGATTAACAAAATTAACACTAAACCATTTAAACTCGATCCTTCTATCCGAATAATATCTTTAATAATTATTGTATTTATCTGACTATCTTGATGCCTTTTAACACTTTATTGGATTTTGATTGGCATGGGCATGCGAGAGAGGATTGACTAACACTAATGCATTCGTTGATTCTCGCATCGAAAGTATACACGAGTGCTTTGCAAGTTTAACGAGCATTTTTCTAAACGATTTCGGAATCATTGATAATTGCTATCATTTTATAAATTAATTACGTTAACTTGATAATATAATAATAATAATAGTAATATTGTTTCAAGCAATGCAATGATATCTCGAGACAATTGTTCGCAACGAAAAGCTTCGTTAAACCTGCTCAACTCGATGATATTTCGTTCGTGGGTAGTTTGGAAAGATGATGGGGATTCTAACCTAAAAAAAGAAAACCAAAAAAAAAATAAAAATCTTCATGCGTTCGTGTGTTTGTTTTTTTTTTTTGTAACGGACAATTCAGAGATGGGAGATGTTAGAAGAAAACGTACGCGCAGGCCCTCGCATGCAGGAAGGAGCCCCCGACATATCGGTGACGATCGTTTATCAACGGCAACAACTACCCAAGAGAATAATAAGATGATGATACAAGGAAACGTACGTACGAACGTTCCAGCTAATTCATCAACGACGCAGTTAATTCGATCTAACAACAACAACAACAACAACAACAACGATACAAACTTAACACCTTCTTCTATGAAGACCAATTTGTCAAGCATACCACCTGACGCTGGTTACGAAGAGGTTAGTTTTCCTCCTTCCGACTCGTACTTTGTCGGCTCAGAAAATATCAAATGCGATAGAAATTCCGAGCATGATCTAGAAAGTAGTACGTTATTCAACGACGAACCTCGGCACAAGCATCAAAACCATCCCTTACAGAAGAAACCAACAGGTATATTAAAATCATCAAGCTTGTACGGAGTCGAAGAACAATCAAGTACGATGGACAACGTTGAAACTGATTATTCGAATGATTACGTTCCCACGGAAACGTGGTCTTCCCTTCAAAAGACAGTTCAATGGAACTCCAATGAAGATAAGGAAGAATGGGATTCTAACATCGATGAGAGCAAACTTATCAAAGAATTTTCTTATCAGTATATACAAGTTGAAGAGCAAGCTTGTGGAAAAGTGGACGAGGGATTGTCAAATAAAATGGAGAGTACGAATCTCGTTCGTTCGAGGATAAGATCGTTTGAATCTAATGTTGGAAGTGACGAAAGTTCGCTGAAAGAAATGTTAACCATGCAAGAAGCGTTGAAAGCATCGCCAGTTGAAACATCCGAGGCACACGTTTCGAGATTAGACTCGTCGAGAAAGGCATCTTCGATTATTCGCAGTTTTGCACTGGGAGAGAAAGGAATCGAAGATGAGTCTAATATTTCATCCGTGAATAATGGTGGTGGACACATTAAACAAGCTTCTACCGATAGTAATAAATCGGTTAAAGATTTATTGGCAGATTTTGAAAGAAAGTCTCAACAGGTTCGTCAATTGGAGGAACGCGACAAACGTTCGCAAGTTTTGCATCGTGGGGTATTCAGTGATACGGAAACGTTGCTTTACGACACCGGAAGCGATTTGGAACAGCGAGATAAGAGCGAGGAAAGAACCGCCGCCGCCGCCGCCGCCGCCGCCGAACCATCGGAGAATAAAGTGGAAACTTATTTGGGCACGATGAGAAAGAAGAAAGGGTCTCAGGCTAGACAAAAGAGGAACAGTAAATTATCCCCATGCGATTCCGAGTTGAGCCAAGAACAACTTATCATCCAAGATGCAAATTCGACAACTACCACGAATCATCAGCAGCTACCCAAGCAACAAGAAGATTCAACCCCCGAAGAACATTATCTACCGATGTCACCTAGAAAAGCCATTTTAGATCCGAACGACGATGACAGTCCTAATCCAAAAATGATGGAGAGCCTATTTGCGAATCTAGAACACGAGGAGAGTTCGTACGTTGAAATGGCGCAGAACAATGGAAACCATTCGTTGTTGGCTTCGGGCAAGGAATCGAACGATCGCGACTCCGGCGATTACTCGACTTTGGACGCTTCCCATTACGAGTTCGTTTGCGTTTCCGATAGTAAGATGGAGCCAGTTTATATGGAAGTTAGCCAGTTATCGGAAAAGGAAGATAAAGATGACAAAGACGATGAGAAGACGTCGTCGAAAAAGTCGAAACGAAGGAAGAACGAAGATTCGGGTGGACGTATCGTAGGTAGATCGGATCTTCCAGATATTTTGACGGCTTTGAAATCAGACAGTTCAGACGCCGACGATGAATCCTCCAAGGATTTCGATTCGATAGATGCCCCGAGGCATCCTAGATTCAGTCTCTCTGATACATTCCGACCTGCGTCCTATTATTTAGGTGCGAGTCGTACCATGATCGCTGAATTACACGATTCTTCCGATAGTGAATTAGTTTCCCCGCCACCTATACCAACTTCCCCGCCACCTTTGGAAGATTTGGATAGCCTACAAGACTCGTTGGAAATGAAAAAGGTATCACCACCACCACCTCGGGTAACAGTTAGGAAGGAAAACGTTTCTAGCGTGAATACTCCAAAATCATGGAACAGTAGTAGATTGGATCATGGAGATAGGATTCAAAGATCACCCTCTCGATTTTCCGAAATTTCAGAAGAAATATCCGGTTCGACCTTCCGAGACAGTAGGATATCCTTGGAAAGTGCCAGCGGAAGCGATTCGGTATCGGTCGAACTCAGAAATCCAGGAGAACAGGCAGCTAGGCACAGGCAATTGAAGAGAAGACCGGTCAGCGACGAACTTTGCGAAGTTTTGGACAGTCTAGACGAATTTGAATCTCTTGGAAATCATTTCGAGGTCGAAGGTGGTGGTGGTGATGGTGATGGTGATGGTGATGGTGCTAGTGGTGGTGGTACCAGCATCGATCTCGATCGATATCTCGAAGAATTGCAAGCTCGTGATGCATTCAACGTCGATCTATATGCCAAGGATTTGAGTTACCACAGTATTTACGGTTTCAACGAGAACATGTTGGTAGTTGACAAATTGCAAAAAACAACTTGTCAAGATCTAGCGAGAAAAAGGAGTACCTTGAACTTTGGACAACCTCTTCGTTACGATACCAGAAACAAGATCGGTTCGGCAAGTAGTTTGCCGTCTATGAGAGTTTGCGACGTACCACCTGTCCCCTCTCATCAACACTCGCAATCCTTCACGGGAGACGCTCATTACGAGAATATTTCGAGTTTTTCGCCATTGAGATATTCACCTGCCGTTCGTTCGGACAGCGAACAATTTTCCTTGCGAGATGATAGAACTACTGCTACTGCCCTAATAGAAGATCTTGGAAGATCTTTAGAAAACCGGGAAAATAGCAGCGATCTCGGTTCCAACTTGGCATCGAATCGTTATCCCAATGTTTTGCTCAATTGCAGATCACCTTCCAACACGGATCAAAAATCCCAGTCGTCGTATTTGTCGTTTTTAAACGGTTCCGAGCAACGCGTTCAAAGCGATCAAACCGCCGTCGCCGCCGTCGCCGCCGCCGCCGCCGCCGGGGGAGCTCCGTATTATTACTCGGATCTTCGTGGTAGCTCAGGAAGTAACAAGGATAAACCGATCGTGGGTCACGGTGGTCACGGTGGTCACGGTGGTCACGGTGGTCACGTCTCGAGACTACCGCAATTGAATAATCAAAGAGACGACGCATCGGTGATGAACAAAAGGAACGATATTGGTCGTATAATCAATCCAATAGCCAGACCTATGCCTAGACAAATTCAAGTCGAAGATATTGACGAAGCTAGACGCATAGCGGCAGAACTGAGAAAAACAACTTGTCAATTGTTGGGCGACACCAAAGCGGATTTGGTAGATAAAAGAAATTTCTACGAAGCCGACACCCTTCGTAGAGTCAAATCGACCGATCCTTTGCCGGAAGTTAATGCGAGAAATCTTTATCCTCACGGATTACGGGACAAAAGTGACGATGGTAATGGCAGGACGAATGTCGCACCAATTGACGAGTCAACGCAAGACCCATCTCTCTTAGCTCAAGCTTCTCATCGAAGATCCAGGTCCTTGGAAGGACTTTTAGACGACGCTGGTCTTCAGGATCTGGTAGAACAAAGAAACCGAGCTAATCGTTTGTTGGCCTTGTCGACTAGGCAAGCAATCGAACGTACACTGCAATCGAACGCATCCAACAACATCCCGTCGGATGAACATTGTTCGCAAAATTTAACCGGCAATGATTTCAACGTCGTCGATCCTTGGGAACAGGATTCACTTTGGCGCGAAAATCTTCGCAGAGCTAGCTTGCGAAATGCCAGATCTTTGGACAATTTGGACAGCAGGGAAACCGGCTCGACACCTGCCGTCGTCGGTTCGTCAACTTCCTGTTCCGATAACAAAACTCGTCCGAAAATCACCCGTGGTGCGACGTACGTCAACGACAGCGTTGCTATTCGTAAAGACAATTATTTGTCATCGACATTGGAAAGGCCTAGAGTTAAACGAAGAATTAACGAGGAAGATAATAATTACGACAATTGGGATTCGACCAGAAACGGACAAGTTCATCCGAAAGATGATCATGTTTTAGTTGAATCTAGCAAACTTTCCACAACACCAGCTGGAACCATTGAAGGTTCCTCCAGTCGTGTAGGAAATTCTGCAACGAGTTCAGCATCCTTCGAATTAGATCGAGAGAAGTTACGACAATGGGATTTATTGTCGAGCGCTTGCTTGCTCCAGGAACAACAACTAAATTCTACGATGACAACAACTGCAACTACGACAACTACAACAACGACAACTACAACAACGACAACTACAACAACGATGACGACGACGACGACAACGACGACGAAGACAACGACGACGAAGACAATGATGACAACGATGACAACCGAGTCAAAAAACGTAACTGGGTCTCTCCCTAACGTTTCAACGACCAATAACAACAATACCACCGTACCTCCTGGCACCACCCATACTACTGAAGCATCGATTATGACGGAAACTATAGATAACGTGAAGGAATGTCATCGAAGTTCAACTATTTCCTCCTCAGAGACATCGAAAAGGCGAGAAGCTATCGAGACGAAAGACTCGCGTAACCGGGCTACAGGTGAGTGGCTCATGAAGACCGGTGCTGCAGCCTTAGGAAAATAAGGCAAACAACACCGTGCGTGGGACTCGTGGGTCGTGTTCCAAATTCGACTATTTCATTATTATTATTTTCATTATTCTATCCGTTTTTTTTTTTTTTTGCTGATTTTGTCTTTCGTCTCGATTCAATTCTCTTCCTTTTTTGTATTTTTTTCTATTTTCCACTTGCGTCTCTCGTTTTCATTGTATTATTTTTAATTGTATTGTACCTGCGTTTTAAAGTGATACTTTTCGTGGCTCTTGTTTTTTTCTTCTTATTGTCATGAACCGCGTTCCAACTTGCATATCGAGCCCTATCCCTTTCACTTTTTTTTTTTTTTTTTGAGTAAGTTAGATTGTTTTTAGATCAATGATGCGTTTTGTGTTGTCATCCTAACCTCGTAAAGACCGGCTGCTTTACGATCAGTGCGAGTTGGAACACGGCCTATGACGCCGCGTTAATATTAATTTACTCTAATCCAATTATCGTTTATTTTTCTCATGTTTCTTGTACCTTTTTTTTTTAACGTTTAATAGCCACGATCGGTCACGAATTGCAAACGAATTCACAACTCGAAAAACTTAGACGACTATATTTTCTTACATTATTCTATTTTTCACAATATAATATAAATATCAGGAAGAAAGTTTCTCAATCAGATTTGTTTCTATTTCAAAATCACGGTTGAGAAAAATTTGATATGAAAATGATGTAGGGCTGTAAATAATTGACGCTTAGTATAACGCGACGATAATATGTATACATGTATACAATATATATATATAGTTTTATACAATAGTTTATAAAGCGACGATTTTAATTTAAATTTTTGTTTTTTTTTAAACGATGTACATAAATTTATTTTATAGCATTATATATGTGCGACACTGTATAACTTTAAGAAGAAAAAGAAGTAGATAAAAGTAAGGATGAAAGATAAAGAAAAGAAAATTGTTGATAGAAATTAAACGAACGAGGGAAAATAATTGTATGAAAAAAACACAAGAAATTCCTCAATGACACATTCGTTTTTAACGATGAGAACAGAAGCGGTTGAATTATATTTTATAGATGTTAAAATGGATAGAATTAAAGTGACGACGCGCGCGTAGATTGCTGTGCGTCATCGTGCACTATGCGTTTAGCGAGAAAAAAAGGTAAGTTTTTTTTTTTTAATTATTTATCCCGTCTGAAAGTTTGAGGGGAAACATAGATGAAGAATGAATTAAACTAAACAAATAAATGTAGGATAGTCAGATGTTGAAGAAATTGCAAAAAAGAAAGGTAACGTAAATAAACAGTCAACTTTGTTTCACTTTTTGGGGCCAATACAAGTTCCATCAATCAATTGTTGCAAGTGTTGCAAGTGTTGCAAGTGTTGCAAGTGTTGCAATCTATGCAATATGGGTTTATTTTATTATTTAAAATCCTGTGCCTCGACAAGTTTAAAGGGATAATGGGAATGAGAAAGAAATGATGTCTCGTGCCTAACAACGAGTCCATTCACCCGTGCAAGGAGAATGCGTTGTGTTTGGTAGTAGAGGGCCTCAAAAATAAGGTGATTAAATTCGTAGCTGGTTCCTACCACCTCCTCCTCCTCCTCCTCCTTCTCTCTTAGGCCTACTCTCCTCGTGTACATTCTTTCTCGCTTGTCCAAGAAAGAAAGAAAGAAAGAAAGAAAGAAAGAAAGAAAAGGAGCAAGTTCTCTGGCCGCTATCCAAACGGGTTCGAGGAGGATGTTGCTGCTGCTGCTGCTGCTGCTGTTGTTGCTGTTGGTGTTGCTGTTGGTGTTGCTGTTGCTGTTGCTCGAAGGCCGAGATAGAAGTTACGTCTTCCCCCCTACCTCGTACCCTCTACCCTCTACCCTAGTTGATGGGGAGAGAGGGGAAACAACCAAATCTCTCAGCATAAGTTCTGGATTATGTATTCCCAAGATGGTAGTACAAATAGCGGAGTATTATTTTTCTTCCATCCTGTTCCAGGATAAATCCAAAATAGGAATATTCTTCTTGCATTATTATTATTATTATCATCATCTCCAAAAGAAATAATCTTTTATATTATAATTGATGGATCTAACTAAGCGTTTTTTTTTCTCTTGTCACAGAATGAAATATTGTCTCCAGACGTTTGCTTTATTTCTCCGTATGAAAAAGTACGGAGATTTTTGCAATTCACTCAAATACTTTTCTCCGTCATGCATCGTTTTAGCGATTTCATTTTCATGCTTTGGAACTTTATTCGAGGGTACTACTCGAATGCTACTCAAGTGTGTGCACTTAAGTTTTATTTAAAATAAACATTTGTGAGAACCGTTAGAATTCAATCGTGTCGTGGTGACGTTCTGCACCAGACGTTGCATGACGGAAGACTATTCGAGAATTGTACTTCTATTTTTTCATTTTTTCGATAGTCAATAGAAACGTTTTTAAAGTTACGAATCAACGTGAACAATTTTCTTCA
Organism: Polistes dominula; assembly: GCF_001465965.1. The sequence continues at coordinate 527,841 of NW_015149074.1, read as the reverse complement.
TTCTTTATTTTTTTACATATCTTTATATCAAAAACGTATATATATATAGATATATATTTTAAAGAAATTTCTTTGACTACAAATTAAACTCATGTTAGAGCTGAGATGATTGGAAGACGTCCGATTACAAAAGAGAGTAATGTAACGAGAGAAAAAAAGTTGATTTTAATTTTCTAACGAGGGTAGGAAAAGTGGCAGTCCGTTTACAACAAAGTCACGTCGTTGGAACGAAAAAAGGGAGAGAAAGAGAGAGAGAGAGAGAGAGAGAGAGAGAGAGAGAGAGAGAGAGAGACAGGATGGGAAGATGAGGTGAAGGATGAGGAGGGGGGGGAAAGGGGTGGAGGAGATGGAGAGGTTGCCGAGTGGTCCTTGAATTTTTCTTTCTCTCTTTCTCATCCTCTCTCTGTTAGCAAAAGGCGCTCGCGCGCGTTCATGTAAAACGTAGTGGACACACAAACACAAACACAAACACAAATACGCAGACACTCGTACGTAAATACGATCAGTGTGGTGCACGTTCTTTACCGCTCACTTCTTACGTCAGTCAGTCAGTCAGTCAGTGTCAGTCAGCCGGTGGTGCTCCGCGTGTTTGGACGTACTTTTTCAATCTCTTGTTGATCATTGGATTCATTCGCGTTTAAAAAAAAAAAAAAAAAAACAGAGAAAAAAATCGAAAAAAAAGAAAAGGTTACTCAAGCACCGATCGTTTAACATTGAATAAACAATTGATATTTAATATTAGGATGAACCAAATGTTCGTTCACGCATTTTATTTCTGTTGCTTTAAATAGTGTAAGTTTTGTTTTTTTGAACGTTAATACAATTATTATTCTTTATATGTCAGTGAAATATTAATAAAGTAAAACACGCGAACTTTTTTCATTCATCCTAAATAATTTTCATCATTTTGTTGAAAAAGTTAGAAGCCGATAAAAATTAATTGAGAAAATTATAGGTGTATCGATTAGTGTTACGGTTTGAAATGTTCATTTCTCGGATTAATTTTCAAAGTTGCAATATCTATGACAGCAAAACATCGTACGTCAAATGAATATTACCTCTCGCGAAAAAGAAAACAAACACCAAGTGTCTTTTAACAACACTTTTCGTATTTGCGTCTATTTCTGTTTACAATTACTACGACGACGACAACGACAACGACAACGAGGAAAACAAAGAAGAAAAGGAAAGAAGATATTTTGACTATAGTGATGTGTGCCTAAAAACCTAAAAAAAAAAAAAAAAAAACCATTAATAAGAAACAGTGATAGAGAAATGGGTGGAAAAGTTGGATTGATTTGTGGAAGCTGTTGGTCAGGCAAGTACAGTACGTACATTTTTTTTTCTTTCTTTTTTTTCTTTCTTTTCCATCAAATTTGACCATTTTCCAAATCGCCAAGATTAGATTCGCTCTAAAAACAATCCAAATGAAATAATCATTTCAACCTAAGTTATTTTATTCTACTCCATTTATTATAATAATTACAAAGTTATCTGGATCATTGCACCAATCTAACTTTCACGTGGATAAAATGAATAAAGCAGATTGTTTAAAAATAATTAACTAATTATAGTTTTAGAATTTGGAAATTATTCCATGTTAAAAGGGGTTTCGTCGAATTTGACAATGAGAGTGAAATTGAATCACATCAATTATCGTTATCAGTGTCCCTCCCTCTCCCCCCTACTCTCTATTCGATTTTCTTATATTAACTTTCGCATACTTAATAAATATTATGTATAATATGAGAATGTCGTGCATTATTAGATATAGGTAAAATACTCGACGTGCAAAATCCAGTCGAACGAACGAGTACCGTTATCTTGGAACGCTTGCGTTCCTCGTCCGATGCTCGTCCGTATATAACATTGTATTTAAAAAAAAAAAAAAAAAAAAACAAATTTTACCAATAAATCTAGAAAATGATTGAACCTACGAAAGAAATACTAATGTCATATTATAGTCCTGAATTTGTCATGCAACTTTTTTCTTATCCACTTTCAGAGCTATTTAAGTGGCAAGAGCTGGTGGTGAATCATCCTTATACAAAACTTAAATATTAATTCCTACCCTCTTTTCATTCCTATCACTGAAACAATGTTTGTAAGTCATTCAAAAATAGTGAACAAAGCATCCATAAATCTAGTGTTAACTAACTTAACTAAGTGCAGTTTAATGCAACATTTATCATCGTAGATGGGGTAGGTAGTGGGTGAAATGTGCGTAAATAAAGGAAATTATCGAACAATAGATTAAAATGGGGGATAAAAGAAAATATTGTAAAGAAGACCTAGATCCGAACCTTTTACCAACTCTCACACATACACAGACACAGACACAGACTCGTATATAACTTTTCAGAATTCGTCTAGGTTGTCTTATTTGTTGATTCTCTCAGAAAAATCATGGTCCTATGTTTTCCCTTTCAAAGGGATTTTTTCTAAGACTAAGAATAAAAGAAAGTGAACGTGTTCTCGCGATAGAAAGTACGAAGCTCGTTTTTAATTGACTGACTAGGAGAAGAAATATACGCGTAGCCTTTCCATTCAATGTTCAATTCAATGCCACCATCATCATCCTTCAGAACGCAGTGTCGATTATGGCAACGAATGATGTTGCGCATTCTTCTCCTTCCCCGGTTACCACCAACTTTGTCGTACTTTCGTAGATTTTTTTCTTTTTCTTTTCTTTTTTTTTTTTTTTTTGCACTCTCGTACGCTCGCGACGGAATCGAATCGATCATCAAATGATTCCTACAAATAACTTCCAATAGTATTATAAAAAAGGTTCTGTGTTGTCAAGCGCATGAAGTTGATATAAAAATAGATTTACGTATAGTATTCTATGTAGTTGTTCAAACTTGATCACAAAAATAAAATCGCATAATTGTAGTTTTCTCTCTCTCTCTCTCTCTCATTCGGCACAAATTGTAACGCGCGTGTTAGAAAATTCCGATCGTCGTGCGAAACTATGCCAAACGAAGCCAGTTATCTGCCAAAACTCTTTTCTTTCTCTCCTTTTTTTTCCCCCCCACCATTCTCGTATAAGCGAGTATTATTGAGTCATTACGGAAGTTTACGATGCTTCATTAAAAGGGTGAAAGCAACGAGTTTAACATAGTACAACAGTTTTGTAAAAGATAACCTTGAATTTCACGCTCGAGTATCGTATTTCCTGCTAAAATCTCGTCATCCTAATATGAATAGTTTTGTATGATCCACAGTGAATTTTCCAAACGTATAAAGTATGGCAAAGGGGCAAAGGAAGGGAGAGGTTAGTTGGACTGGAGTTTTATTCGAGTCAACCGCGACCTACTTGATCACTACAGATACCGCTACTTGGCATCCCGTCGACACTCGTCTCTTTTTCTCCCACTATACTAACTAAGCTCCTTCTCGGTTATTACCACGTTCTGTCGTAAGCGCATAGTCCTAAGATTACGGAAAACAGTCGCGACTAAAAATCTTGGTCGCAAAGTTGGCAAAGTTAAACAAGAAGAAAGATAGAAATTCAAGTTGAAAATGTCGCATTGAAAGATCATGCCAAATGCTAAATTATATATATTATGCTACAGATTTCTTTGTTTATTAAGGATTTATATACTTGTGTGAACCAATACTACGATAATTTTTTGGGTGTATTGGTATTTTAGTCTAACCATGCTAACGTAGAAATTCTACTTTTACTCGAGGGAGTACCATTGACGGAGTTATGATACTCTGGTTTATCTCGATGGCGCACCTGTTACTCGCACTCGGCATATTTCTAGCAAATTTCAACCACGGCAAAAATATAATATTTCCTAGAGTTACTTTGAATTTCATTTTCAAAGTAAACCTAAATCATCTTTTCACCGACCTATGAAGTGTAGGTGATTTTTGACTTATCCAATGCGGTATAACATTAATTTTCACTTATATAATATATACGTTTCTCTGTTTCTTCATTAACTTTGAAAGCATACCAGCACGGAAACAATGAAACTAGAGTACCGTTAAGAGAAAAGCAAAAATAAAAATAAGCATAATTCTAAAGAGAAAAAATACATGATATTTTATATATCAACAGGTATATCGAAATGATGATACAAATGTTTGACTAAAGTGCATTTATGTTACTCTATTTTATTTCCGATATATAATACGATCAGTCAGTCCACTTTTACTATTTCGTTTTCCACGTTTAATAGAACTTTACTACGATGAAAATATTTGTCGAGATGAAACACAAATATAGCTAAAAGTATTAAACGTTAGTAGTTGAACGAAGCGAATGAAACGAAAATAATAAAAGATAGAATAAAAGATAGACAAATATTATGTATAATACTATTCGCTCTCATGATAGATAAATCGATACTTGAATTTATCGTAAAATGTTATAATTTCACGGATAGTGCTCGCTAATCAAAATCTATCAACTTGTAACATTAATAATTATCGTTATTCTATTATTTTAACAAAATACGAGATAGAAACAACAACAATAATAATAGTAGAAAGCATAAAATGTATATCAAAGTTGAAGAAAAAAACTGTAACTTAAAACAGGACATTCCATTCCATTCCATTCCATTCCTTTCATTTCCTTTCTTGTTCTTTCCTTTCTTGTTCTTTCTTGTTTTATTCGATTACTATCAGCTGATACGTTGAAACCACCATGTAACGACCGTAGAATCTTTTCTGTCACGAATTGAATTGTACCGCAAAGGGTTAATGGCCCTTAAAAGAAAGTTACGTCGCGTTGTTAGCAATTGTACGACATTATGTTCATAACGTGTTTCCTACTCGTAATGAATGGATGTTCTTTCTTTACTCGTTTGTCGTTTGCGCATTGCGTAGTCTGAATATAAATGAAAGGAACGTGACACCCTATATATTATAATACAGTGTACCGAGACATAACGGTCTCTGTCAGATACCTTGATCTTTTCTGCACCGATGCCAAGTGGAACGCCTATATTTACCTACACACATGCACACACACGCACACACGCGCGTATCGTGGGCTAATACATTTGATTATCAATACGAAATACCATGAACGAACGATCGAAGACAAGTTTCGAATAACTTTGGAGACTATTATTAGGATATGAACTGGTATTTTGTTATTTCTGCATTTGATCGTTTCGTTCAACAGAACAGAAGCAAGCAACTGATGTTTTTTCTTTTTTTTTTTTTTTCAATTGGACGAGTAAAAATATTCGAATATATTGTTTCGATCCTGTTGAACGTTTCATCTAATAAAAATTAGGACTTTTTCGGCAACTATAAAATACAAAATTTTCTATTTAGTTGTTGGATCAAAACAATATGTTCTGATTTTATTATCTGTTCAACTTCCCTATGATACAAAGTTTGTATTTATTTATTTATAATCATTTGTAATATTGTGTTTTTTTTTTCGCAGCATCCGGTTCTGGATCGGTAATTGGAAGAGATCCACTTCCACCTAGAGCTGTTAGTACATCTCATTTGGCCGAAAGAACTTTGACTCAACCACCAGCAGTGGAATCAACCTTATCATCTACTTTACCATTACCACGAAGCACCGCTAATCATCGTCAACAACATGAACATTTTTCTATTCGTCAGTCGAGTCCCCAAGAGAAGCAACACCAGCACCAACACCAACATCAACAAGACCAACAGTTGCAACAACGATTGCAAACCACCAACGATTCGTTAATTTTACGAGCATCCAGTAACGGAGATATCGGAACGAGTATAGCACAGTTTGTATTATCTCTTATCGTATAAGTATAGTAACAATTTAGTTGTTTATTAGTTGTTGTTTATCGCGTCCAAAAAATAAAATATATACAAACTTCATATATCATAGGGAAGTTGGACAGGTGAACAAAATGAAAACATAGTGTTTTGATCTTGTTGAAAGTTTCGTCATTTTATTAGGACTTCTTCAGCTATTATAAAATACATAACATAGAGAATAAATGATTGATTTTACGTGTGATTTTATATGAAGAAGAAGACAAATTCTCGGTTCAATTTCTCATATTAGACTCCTCTACAAATTGAAATTAATTGTGATCGTTTAATCGGTAACAAAACTCGACATTCGATTGGTACAACGATTGACATAACGATTGACATAACTATCGCTAATTGGTTCTATTATCGGTAGGTTATCTATAACCTAACCGATTGGAGAATACTTTCATCTAAATGGAGATTTGAATGAAATTATTCCCATCTAACTAGGAACGTTTACTCGAATAAAGTAATATTACAAATATTCTAATCTAATTAACTTTTTGATCAATTAATTTGTCATTTTTTTCAGAACAAACAACAATGATGCGAAGAATCTAAAATTATTATCACCAAATAGTCATCCAACTCAAAGGTTACATTCGTCTAGCGGACATTTGAGAGTAATTGATTTGACCGAGCATCGAATTTCGAGTCCAAGCGAGAATGAAATTCAAATTCACAGTCCAAGTAAGCTCCAAACTAATCGAATTATTTTCTATCTTCATTCTTTATTATTAGAAGCTTTCTTTCTTCAATTGCTACCTGAACGTCGTCGGCGTAGCCTTTTTGTTGCTTTCTTTCTTTCTCTCTTTCTCTCTTTCTCTCTCTTAAAACTTGTCAGCATCCATCAAACTGGTATTGACGATCTCGTGGAAAATGACTTTAATTAAAGGAGAAAGCTGTGTTTTTTCATCTTCTCTCAAAAGTCATTCGCGCGTCCGCATTTTCTTGACATTTCTTTTCTTGTACATCAAAACTATTAACAGATTTTCTCCTCGGCACGGTTTACGGTGGCCTTTCTAAATCGGCGAGTCATTCAATTCACCTGCAATACTTTTCAATACGACGAACACCGTGACACTTGAAAAATGTCACGCATAACTTGTGTCTACACGAACATTTTGTGTACAATCTTTAAATAATAATATAATAATAATCTGTGCTTAATAAAACAACGTTAAACAATAATGGATATACGTATACACTTATGGCAAGTAAGTAATGGCGTGCAAGTGATCTTGAATGTTTTAAAAGGGTTAACCCTTTTTCCTTACCTTATTACTAAATATTGATTACTATTATTGTAAAAAAAAAAAACAGATGATTTTATTATTTTACAGTCGAAAGAAAAGGAATTGGTGGTGCGATTGGTATAGACGTGGACCGAGGTGGAGGTGGAAGTGGTAGTAGTGGTAACGAGATGAACGTCAGAGTAAATCAACGTGAACTACTTCACAAAAGGGTGAGTTTATTAGCTATATAGTTGATATTTGTTCAAAGCTAGAGAAAAAAAAAGAACGTTCGATTTTTATTGGCATGGCAGCAGAGCATGAGAAAGATTCTTCAGAATAAACGTAAAAAGACATTCGTCATCATCATCGACATGCCCCAAACACACCCAAAACACACCCAACTACATCCCACAAACATACACGTAACTCCTTCCATTCCATTTTTTGTTCTCTTCTCTTCTCTACAGCACTCTCTTTCTCTCTCTCTCACCTCGATCGAGTGTAAAATCCTGCATTACCGTCCGAGCATGTAAATTTCATTAGTTCGATTAATTAAAATTTGTCTATCCCCCTCCCCCCCTTATCGCATACGCATACATTCATTGCCTGATTTCAAATGAATATGTCGTATGTCGATGAGTCTTGATACCAAATTTATTGAGCTTTAATATTCTCGTGGAAAGTGTCATAAATAATGCAAAGCTTTTACCGACACGATTGATAGAATTTCAAATCTCGCACTTTGATAAAAATTATCCCCGAAATGTACATTACGTGTACTTTTCAAAATAGAATTTCGCATTAAGCATTAATAAAACATAATCAAATACGCCCAAATAGAACCCTGAATTTTATAGACATTTGATTTTTAGTATGCAACTTATTCACTTTCGAATGATGAATAAAATAAAAAAAGACAACAACAACAACAACAACAAAAAATGAAACACTGAGCATGCACTGATGATATATCATAAACGTTTCGCACGCACGAAAATAGACAAAATGAATGACATATAGAATCGAATCGCACGTTCATTCTCATTGTCAGTATTTTATTCACCTCGAATGATCATATAGAAAAAAGAAAAAAAACAAAAAACAAAAAACAAAAAAGAAATAAATGCATTATACGTCGATTGTTGCATAGTTGTTAAAAGTGCATTAGCTTAATAAGAAATAAAAATTCATACGTAGGAAAAATGAAAAGTTAATTTGAAGGACGAGAATATAAAGGATGACATTCCTCCTTATTTTCTCTCTTTTCTTCTCTCTATCTTACTGTAAAAAAAAAAAAAAAAAACGTAAAGGAAAAATACAAATGAATAAAATAAAGGAGAAAAGGAGATTAAGAAAATCAAGTCTCCAACAACGAGTATCTTCGGCCCTGCATACGGTTAGGGATTGGTGGTCAGCAAGGGCATCGTGCCAAGGACCCGTGTACCTGCGGGTGAACCTTAAGATGCGTTCACAAGGATCCAAATATAATTTGATAAACTCGAAAGAAGAAGAAGAAGAAGAAGAAGGTTCGTCTAAGGTTCGTCTAAGGAGAATTAGATAACATCTTGCACTAATGCATACATAAATCATATTTTTTTAGAGTATGCAACCTAAATCAAAATGAAAATTAATCGGTGTGACTTTTTTTTGGTCGAATGCGGCCATGATAAACGCGAGGTCGAAGTGATCAGCAAAAAGTAAAAAAAGAAAGGGTTACCGAGGTTGAAACGTGAATCGTACAACGGTCAAATTAATTCTTTGCTGCACACGATTTCAGATAATGAAATAACCCCATGTTGCATAGACATTTTTTTATTAAATTAATACAAATTGCTTTGTGTAAATATAAAATTATGAGAATGCAGTTATTGCAATATTTCGGGGTGAGATTAAAAATGTTTCATCGTACATTACAGTGCATCAAAATGGTGGGACACATTTAATCCCAACGTACTTCAGAGAGTTAAAAGGTACTCTTATCCCCTTTCGAAGGAACCACAATCCCATGTAAATGAAACTCATTAATTTCTATTAAAATAAAATTGTCTAGTAACTTATATAATCGCGGGCATAAAAAAACATTGGTAAATTCCCTGAAAAGGGGAAAAAAGAGGGGTAAAAATGAGAGAAAGAGAGAGAGAGAGAGAGAGAAAGAGAGAGGATGATAGTGGGGATAAGGATTCCGTTTACGTAGTAGATTGTACCATGGTACATGGTAAATGGTTGGCGAAGGGAGTCGAGTCGAGTCGAGTCAAGTAAAACCGATCAGAGAACGGGCACGACGCCAGTCTCTTCCTTTCCCAAAGGTTTCCAACCTTTCAACTGGTTAATCGAGCTCTCGCGGATATTACTTTTCCGAGAGTCAATGATTGTCGTTATTCTCGTTGTCATCGTCATCGTCATCGTCATCGTCAGGTGCAATGTGAGGCCTACCTTTCTATCCCGCTAAACACTAGATCCGTGAGTAGTTTATGCTAAAACCAACAAATTTTAGATAGCTTGAAAGTGCATTTCACAAACAATTTACAATTTGTGCTTTGTCTTGTTAATAATACCGTGTTTCATTTATATAAATGTTGTTCGATGTTGTTACAAATTTCATTCATCAATTTCTGATCAAAGATTTTACATATGTTATTCTAACGATTATATTATTATAGTTGATAGTATTGAATTTCGTAGAAAAAAATGTCGCGATCGGTTGAGAGACACTGCAACGAGACCGACGCTCCAAGTCGAATACCCGCGATCGAAAAGAAACTGGAGGACCAGTTCCTACGATATTATTATTTTATTTCGATTTAATCCTTTCACAAATATCATACTTTAAACGCGTTAATCCCGTTCTATGATATTAAACATTTATAAACACATTAATTGAAACATTGAAATCTTTGCGATCGATGAAAGATCTCAACAAATGAGTCCCTTTATTTTCTGCTCTGACGATATCCTAGACCTAGAAACATCCAATAAACAAATAAACAAACAAATAGTCTTTTCTCAGGCCGTGCCAATAAAATTCGACTAGCCCCAGGACACGCAAGAGTTTTTTTAACGTAAAGACAATTGTGCATGTCATTCTCGAATAGAACAATGCTAGAAGAATAGTTAGCGGTTCACCTACAACAGCAACAGCAGCAGCAGCAGCAGGTACAATAGGTACAATTGGTACTGCAACGTCAACAACAACGTCTACGTCAACGTCAACGTCAACGTCAACACCAACGACTACGCCAACGCCAACCCCAACCCCAACTCCAACGTTGACCCCAACGCTAACACCCACGCAAATTGGAACAAACGATCTTGTTCGGGTATCCGCTGGCGAACTTCTCGGAAGGACACACGAAGAACTGGTTTTATTGCTTATTCAGCTGCGTAGACAAAACGCGACTCTTCTCAAGGCCATGGACAATTGTTACATGGAAATTGAAGCTCAGGTCCGATAAGATTTCAATTTTNTATTATTCTTTATGGTATAAAATCAGATTCAATATTTGCCCAGACCTTTTTTTCTTTTTCTTTTTTTTTTTTTTTTTTTTTTTTTTTTTTTTTTTATTGAACTTACAATAAAAGTTCATTTGCTGAGGTCTTTCATGTTATATGCTTTCAATATTTTCGTTCAAATATTTATAACTAACTTCTTATCTTTTTCCTTTGTATAATGAAACCACGTTAGCAAGGTTTCGATGATCGTTCGATGTTAACATCAACCATAAAGTTATAGTTTTCTTTTTTTTCCATTCGCCCCTCTTGCATCACAACTTCTCATCTTTCTGGAAAAAGGATTACGTACTTGCTTGTTTCGTTGGAGAAGCAATATCGTATTTCAATGTCGGCCTTGGAAACGTCAGAACGGCAGTATACTCTTGACCGTCGTTGAGACGTGCATGCATAGACTTTCCAATTTGCGAATAAACAAGTTTTGCATCCTAGCAATGATCAACTCAACGATATTTTAAAACAAACTTATGTTCCTATTTTTTTTTTTCATCGTAGGCGAGATTGGCTGAATTGGACACACCAAGGCGTCTGGAAAATCTTCAAAAACTCGAAGAGTTAAAGAGACACCTGATGGATCTTGAAAAGCAGGTACGATAGAAACAAAAATTGTTGTTAATGTTTTCATTTTTTCATAAATTAATAAACTTTTAATCATTTTGGATTTTCAGTACGAGAAAGGAAAACCTTTGGTAAATCTAGTCGACAACATGGTGAAGCTTGGATCTTTGTACAATCGCAATACTGCGAACGAAAGTAACAGCGTGACCAATTCTCATAACGATTTATTCCAAGAAAATGCGAAAAATCATCGGGATCGTTTGGAATTTAATCAGCGAGTACAAGAACAACGTTTGTTGGCTGAAGAACGCAGAGATTGGAATAGACTCAGTCCAGATCATGGACAATTACAGGTAATCGATAATAATTCAAAACCTAACCAATGATGAGTTTCTAAAAGAATACGATCTAACGAACCGTTAAATATTAATTTGAGTTACTTGTTGTTGCATTGAAAGATTCAACGTTCACTCGATATTATTTTGTCGTGTTGTAGGCAAAGGTACAACAGTTATACAAACTTGATCGAATACTTCAGGAAGAATCAGGTACCCTGCATAGTCTTCAACAGGACAAGGTTCGTAATACTGATATTGTATAGATTTAAATGAAATAGCAATAATAATGGTATTCTCCACAAATTTCTGTCAACTTTATGATCTTTATTATCTAGGAATATCTTTATATCTTTATTATATAGGAAATTCTAGAAAAAGCTTTGGGAGGTTTGCGACATAAATTACAAGGCAGCAGAAGTAACTTGATTGAAGCGGAACGTTACAGGAAACAACAGCTTTTATTGGAACGCGAATTGAGCAGAGTCAGAATACTATTGGCGCACAATTCTAAGGTAAAAATATTTGGGAAAATGTCAATTGATCGTTTGATCGGATTGGGAGAGTTTCGATGATTAAACTTGCTCCGTTAGATCATCGTAATCAAATGATTCGAAATTTGTTTGAGATAAACACATCGTGTGACACGCGTATGTAGAAAACAGGGACGAGTTTATTTAAACGATTAAACGTTGGATTCGTTGTTTACAGGTAAAACCGATATTACCAAGTCAGGTAAATGAAATATTTTCAAAAGCAATAAATTTGAGTTACTTTGAATCGTATCATCTTTCATAATTTCGGTCTCGTCCTTTTGATCATCGTTTTTATCGTCGTTTTTATCGTTGTTGTCATTGCTACATGCATTGTTCATTCTTTGTTCTTCTTTCTCTCTCTCTCTCTCTCTATCTCTCATGTTTTATTCTTTTTACTTTTTTATTTTCTTCTTTCGTGCTTATCGAACAAAGATACATTTTCCATGCCATTTTCAGAAATTGGAAGAAACAGTTGCGGAGAATGCAAGGTTGGAACAAGATTTGGTAGTGTTGAGACAAAAATTGCAAGCTTCTAGAAGATACGCTGGTAATATAACGAGAGACCCAACAAGTACAACGGCTCCTTTAGAAACGGAATTAAGAAGAGTTCAACAATTGGTTGGTGATCTTCAAAGACAAAGGAAGGAATTAAGCGTTCAAGTTCAACAACTTACTGAAAAGTCTCATAGTTTGGTACAGCAAATTCGACCACAGTCATCTCCAGGTACAAACATTTTCAAACAAAGTTTTCTATTTGATTTGAGTTGTCTATTTGTGATCATACTAAAGTATAATAACATAATTGCAGCTCCGCCGCCAGTTCATCATTCAAAGAAACGCACTCAGAACTCTTGGTTGGAAACTGATTTAGATTCTGGAATCACACTTGATCATGGTCTTGGTTCACCGGCTAGTCCATCATTGTTATCCTCGACACATGGAAAACAAAATCTAGAAAGTCCTTATCGTCGATACGCTTCACCAACGCAGCACAAAAAATTATCTTCGCCAAATCGTCAACACGTCGAACAACCAACTGTACAAAATTCGCATAATCATATATCGTCTTTGTCGCCTCAATTACGTGAACAAATTCAACAACATCAATTGAAGCAACAATTGCTAAAAGATCAAATGCAAGGAAAGGGTAGTTTAATGCAGATCAATGTTTCTCCTTTGTACGTCAACACTGAATCCAGAATTCAAGGTAAATACTACAGAAATTCGATTATTATATAATCGTATTAAGATATCGTAGAAATGTTTATTCAATCTGTCTCTCCCCCGCCCCCCCCCCTTTAACTCATGTAGATACGAACAAAAGCAACGATAGTATAACGAGTCAAACAAACGGTGGACCTACCCTACCACCGGAATACGTTCCACCACCTCCACTTCATCCTCTTAACGAAGAAACTTCATTGACGAACGATAATTACAGACAAAATGAAGATAATAAATTTACAGGTAAGTTTTGTAAAACAGTTAGGAAAGTTCTCATTCAATTTATTCAATTCTTAATCGTATCCCTTAGGTTTGTTGCACAATCGAGAAAAGCAAGAAATAAAAACTGTCAGGATCGTTAAACGAGAATCCGAGAGACGTCAAAGAGATCGAGGAGATAGAAATGGTAATATTGGGATTCCATTAACGAACGGACTTCAGGCGCCTGGTGGAGCAAAAAGATTGTCCGACGATGACATCGCTGGTTCCCAAAAATTCGAAGTAAGATGATTGAAATTAGATGATAAGACTTATTTCGTGAATATAATACTTGTAATACTCGTCATTTGTGTAGAAGGCCCAATTGGGTAAAGTCGTTGAAGAAGCACCAATCGTTCATGCTCAAAGTACCGTACATTTGACCGAGCTTGACGACATACAATTCCAAAGAAGCATGTCTCTTCCACGAGGATTTGGTGGTCAACGACATCAACCGGGTGTTCATCATATTCCCGTTGCTCCACCACCCCGCAGCGATAGCATGCACGCTCTTAAAACGATCATGATGCGAAGACATAAGGTCAAGGTAAATTCCGATTACTCGGATACCCGGTTTTACCTTTGCCCTAATCCCAATATCTCTTGGTCATCCATATACGTATTCAGTTTCATGTTAATTTTCTTTTTTCGTAAATCCATTTTAGTTATTTTTTTTTTGTTTTACCTTACGTTCGTTCTGTTTCTGATTATGCTCGCTGCAGTTTGAAAATTACGATGGAAGCTCCGATAGCACGTTATCACCACACGTCGATAGTCCTACGTCGAGTTCGCAGTTGCCAATTATTTTGCCAAACTACTCGAGTTCGCCTTATAATAATTCAACTCATCAAAATTATTATTCTGGACAAACTACGAGAGGATTGAATCAACAACAACAACAACAACAACAACAACAACAGCAACAACAACGATACTATTCGCCACATTTGCAATACGAAAATTCAACGTTATTTGCGAAGAACTCGATAGCATTGAGTCCTGAACCAGTATCACCCAATAACGTTGGTGGTGATGTACCTGTAGACAGGTCAACATTAGGTTCTATAGTTAATGCTAACAGCACGCCGGTATCACCCCAATTGTCTCCAGTGTTTAAAAGCGAAGCTGCTAAACAAATTATCAAAGAGATGACTGAGAGAAAAGTTGACGGTCCAAGAAGAAGACAAGTTCCTAAAGAAAAGAGAAGACATTACACCGTTTCTAGTAGCAAACCCATTCTAGATCTCGAGGACAACTTCTCCAGGATGGTACACCTTTAAGTTTATTTTGATTTCTTATTTCATTAATATTTCGTCATCCTCTTTTACTACTAAGCTTCATCGCTCCGTCATCCGATTCTGCTAGCCTCCTACTCACGCTTATTTAATTTATTCGTTTATTAAAATCACCTTGTCTAGTTTAATTGCACTTGGAAATCCAAATCACTTGGATAAATAATCTTATCTTATGGTATATTATCAGGGTATGGGTAGAGCAAGAGACGATTTGGACATGGAACAAGCTCTTAGACCTAGAATCAATGCTCCGGATGTTGTTAGATCGACTTTAAGTCATAAAGAATTGAAATATAACGAAAGTACGATCGATCAACTGTTGGGTACACCAAATAAGATTGTCATTCCTGAACGTTATATTCCCGAGCAGGTAAATCAAATAAAATATTCATTAACTTGTTATACTTGTTTATGAATAAGAAAGTAAATAGATAACTTTTTGTAATACTTTAGACGCCAGAATTAACGGCAGAAGAACAAGAGCAACGTTTGAAAAAAGCCGAAGCAATTAGAAAGATGCTTTCTGAGACTACTACTGTAACTGCACCCGAGGGAACTGGTAATAATAAACATATATATTATTTCATTATTTACGACCTATAAGGATTACAATATTGATTATTCGTCTACATTCGAATATCTACATTTGTATCTCAATTTACAGATGACAACATCAATCACGATAAATCGGACAAATTGAAACGAAAAGTAGTCGAGGAAAAACGACAGAGAGAACATATTCTTCAAATGAATCAAATTCTTGCTAAAGAAGTCATGGAGAAGAGTAAAATGGTAGCTGGTACGTCGGCCGTAAATGAATTTTCGATTTTAAAATAATTCTAATGATCTTTTATTAGAGAACAATTTTGCATGATCTCGATCATCTTTTTTTTTCTTGGTTCATTTTTTCTTTAGACCAGCGGTGTGATTACAGCATGAACACGATAATACTCGGCTTCTTATTTTCTTTTTTTTTTTTTTTTTTTTTCAAAATTGGCTAGCCAATAAATGAAAATATTTGACCACGATAATACCACAAAGGTGGTATACTAAAAGCTGATATAGCAAAAGCTCGTGTTAAAATCCGTTAGTGCTCTAGTGTAATATCTCGTTGAACTATTTTTTGTTTTTTTTTTGTTTTGGATTCTTTCGTATTTTTTGGTTGTCTTTAATTTTGTTAATACGTAGCGAGTGTTGTTTGGATTGTTTGTGCTGTGTGTAGGTAACCAGGCGCACTGACAGACATGCTTTCTCGATTCTCCCACTTAGGACACACGCACTCCTTCTTCACGTTTATCGTTTTTCAGGTTTGTTCATTTTTCTTTTCCATCCCTCTACTACCTCTTTCTTCTAATCTCTTCGTTTTGATTTTCTACGTTTGATTTTGTTTTCTTTCATTTTGGATCATTATTTCGTTTTAACAGCTTGTTAATCGTCGTCGATCATTCGTTGCTTGAAAAATAATGATGATCGCGTGTTCTCAACGATGATACACTGACAGGATCTTTTTATCATCGACAGTCAAAGCATTGGCTACACTTCCATTGAAGACTGAATCGAGTATGGATGAAGAAGACCTCTCACCTGTTACACCGTTGCCACTCTATCAACAAAGGGAAAATTATTATTCCTAAATTTATTATTCAGATGTCAAATGGAAAGGCAAAACGACGGATCTCATTTTTACTCGTCGATCAAGAATAGGGATGAAGAAAATGAAGTAGTCAAACAAAAGCACAATCAATAAACTACTGCCAAAATGAGACGCCCTATAAACAAAAAATAAATACGAATAAATACAAGGACAGGAAAAAATTAATTAATTTATTACTTGTATAGAGAAAAAAAACAACATGATCGTGTCGAGATACACGAAAAAAACACCATTGATATCCTATGTAATTTAGAATATTGATATGGGACCGCGATGAAATAAATAATGGCAGTTATTATTATAATAATAATTAAGTTAATGCATTAGAAATTTAGCAATAATCGTAGTTGTTAAGGTACAATAATCGCACAGCATTTAATGGTATTTAATTGAAAATACAGCAGTTGCCATAAATACATATTAAAATATAATATAAATATATATATATATATATATATATATATATAAATTTCGCATAGTAATCCATGAAAGAAGGGAAAGAAAATGATTATGATTACGTTCCTCTTAGACATTATCGAATTGAATTTTTTCATCTGCGACGGAGAACGTTTAGCATAAACAAAAAAAAAGCCTAAATAAATGGAATAAAAAACGGAGTGCCAAAAAAATTAGGGCAATTTAATGAGCGCAGGTGCTACGAGACTATTGTCAATTACAGATCAATCGTAATTGCGTCAGCGCATTAAAAAACGAGTATAAATCATTCGGCGTAAATCATTCGAATTAAAAAAAAAAAAATTAAAAAAAAAATGGAAAAACTTCTTGAGCCTTCCTCTACCAAGGTTTTTTTATAAGCGCGTTATTGTAATAATATAGATATAATATATATATATATACACATACACATACACACACATGTATACACCTTTTCTTTCCAGAAAGGTGTACTATTATTATTATTATTATTATTATTATTATTATTATTATTATTATTATTATTATTATTATATGACTGTACATAAAGTTATTAGATAGGCAAGTACGCAAGTACATAGAAAAAATGTATAAAAGAAAAGAAAAGAAAAAAAGGGGCCTCCTTCTAAAGTACGGTCCTAAATTAAAAAAAAAAAAAAAAAAAAGGACAAAAAATATGTTCCTTCGTCGGTAAGTTGACGAACATTCGCGAATTTTAATCATATGATTTTAGATGGCACTTTAATGGATACACATATAGTAATTTTAAATCAATGGGGGTGCTCGTCTTACATACAAATTATATTATTACGTGTGCGATATTTACACGTAAAAAATGATAGCCTAAATTCTTATTTGGAGGGCTCTCGTGAAAATAAATATACAATATAATAGTCATCATTGCGTTAAACGCCAGTATACACAAGTACAGCGAAATTGCAGATAAATCTAATAATTTTAAACGTGACCTCAAAGGAAACACACAAATCACTGTTATTGTTATATCGATGAAAATAAAATTAATACGATGAACAACTTTTATCGATTTACCCGAGATAATCTTATCATTCATTGCAATAATAATAAGATAACTATGCGTCAAGGACAATTAGAATGACCAATTAGATTTGATCCAAACAAATTGGATAATCGCAATCTCTGATATATAATATAACATGTTTATTAATAATTATAATACGTAAAAGATGTATTTGATAATAAATTAAATGAAAGAGGTGTACTACGAGAAATAGTGAAGGAAAAAGTATAATAATCGCTTGTTAAATTTAAACTGATATGTATTTAAACTGGTCGTTTTAAAAGAATCTCCATGATGAAAGTATCCTACACTTTTTCTTCCCTCAGTAGAAAAGAAAAAAAAGACTCAAGTTAAAAAATAAGAAATAACTTGAAAAAATATTCTTTTTCTCTTAAAGTTGTAGAATTTCCAGTCATTGTTTACATGCTCGATTAGGAGAGACCAGTTTAGGCTAATATTTTATTTTTATACAAAAAAATATCAATCTCGCAGGTTAATCATTTTCAAATCAAATTTTTCACTTTCGCGTCCTTTCAACAAACTTAATGTTCATTTTGTAACATTTGTCTTGTTAGCATAAAGTGCATCATGCACATGCATGTGTACATAAATAGATATGTAAATAGTTGCAGTCATCTTTTTAATAAATAATTAATATGATTAATATGAAAATGATTAGTATATACGGAGTATATTTTAATATGAGTACGAGAAACGGGAAGAGGAAGACAAATAGCATCAAAGGAGGAGAGTACATAGCAAAGTTACATTAGCAAAAAGAAAAAAAAAAGATCGAAGGACGGACACGACAACGAGGATGATGATGACGACGATGAGGGGGATCTCACAAAGTGAGTAAAGTGAACGAGTGAGTCTCTTCGTTGTCAACGTTGACAACTGGGAGAGGCAGAGGGTCGACGAACTAGCCAATCGTGCGAAGAGAGCCCCGTGCACCTGAATTCTAATGAGGCCCACCTGGGTATATATGAGCTGTTAGCCACGGTTTCGAGCACGATTTTTCTTCGACCGGTGTCCGGTCACCACAAAGGTGAGTTCTTTTCACAATTTTTATTCTTCTACCGATCAGATTTTGTCCTTGATTCTATCTTTCTCTGTTGTCTCTTCATTTTTACGATCAATGAAAGAAATAAAACACACACACACACACACATTCTCTTTGAAAAACATTCCAATCTTGAAGCCAATGCGCTTTAAAAAAAAAAAAAAAAGCCAGTCTGACAACCAACTCGAAAATGCAACAAACAACGTTCTATGATATTGTATGCAAATTGATAGTAAACCTTTAGTCATGGTACACGTTGATCATTTAAATTCTAATATTTTTCTCTACTCATCTAATAATATTCAGGTAAATAGTCTCTCGGACACATCTCGGTATCGGTCTAAACAAAAATTTCCGATTCTAATCTCTCCCGTGAAATCTTTCTTGAATTTCGAATGTTTGCACGCGTATTTGCAAAATCGATTTTACAAAGTGAAGAGAGAAATTCTACTGGTGCGATAAGATGATGATACTCTTCCACTCCCATATTTTCTACCTTTTCTTTTTTATTTTTTTAATTTTGTTTGCTTTGTTGTTTTGATCTTCTTTCGTCGTTCTAAAGGAACTGGTCGGATGAGACAAGTTAGAATACGTTCCTGTCGCTAATTTTTACCACCAACTTTGCTAACCAACCTCGTTAGGTATACTTTTTGAAAGAAAAACCAACAAAAAAATAAGTATAATATGTGTTTATATTAATTGGAGTTTCGATCAAGCAAACCCTGATGATGACCAACCTATCATCATCTCCTCGTTTGTTCTTCTTCCTCTTTTTATTTTTGTATTCAATGGTATGACAAACAGTAAGAGCCGATGCATCGCGCATTTTAATTCACAGTAACATAAGTGCACAGATGTAAATCTCAAACGCGTATTGCTTTGATAGATCGTTCTAATCCCATCGAATTAACTATAAAGACAAAAAGAATTATGAAGGATAATTCAGTTCGCTACGAGGACGATGACTCACGAATTTTTATGCATCGAACGATCCGATCTTTGATTAAATCTTTCTCGTATGAAAACTATTTTAGTATTTTAATCGATTAAAAAAAAGAAAAAAAAAACACACACACACAGAGAGAAAATATTTATAGTTCAGTTGGTACGTTAACCCTTCTCGGTTTAAATTGAAATTAGTTTCAATAGAAATATTAGGGTAAATCCAAATTTCGTGCATTTTATTTTCGTGTCAAATTATTATACTTTATACACGACTTTTCAGTTCACCCTAATATCATGTCATTTGATTTAAAAGGATATACTTGGATTAATCTTTAATTAGAAAATTGTTTTTGCATACTCGCGTGTACCCTATCTACCCTCCTTCCTAACCGGTCGGATGAGCCACTCGGATAAACCCGAGAGATAACTTGCCCCCCACAGAATTTTCTTCTAACATAAACCAACCAACCAGTCGTGTTTCACTAACATTAGTCAAGTATGATTTATCGTAAACGCGGATCATTCACGTTCTAACATCGTTCAAGAAACGTTTTACTATTCCTGTGTGATCTATTTAATAGTTCAACAATACTTCATTATTATCACTTGATTATTTAATCGATCATTTAATCGATCATTAACATAAATTTCTTTATCTACAGCTTTGAAAATGAAGTTCTCCGCTATGAAACTCTTGTTTTCCCTTCCCCTTTTGTTTGCGTATTTGGCTTGCACATCAGCCGGTGAGTATTTTCGATGAAAACTTACAGATAAGATAAAAAGCTTTCGAGTAAAAATACGTCAGAGTTAAATTAAAACAAACAAAAAATAGTAATCACTTATGAAATCTTGAATTATCTCTCTCTTTTTCTCTGTCCCTCTCTCTCTCTCTCTCTCTCTCTCTCTCTCTCTGTATCAGACCAGAACGCCAGAATTGTCTGTTACTTCAGCAATTGGGCAATTTATCGACCTGGCGTTGGTAGTTACGGTATCAACGACATACCGGCAGAATTATGCACACACGTGATATATTCCTTCATCGGTGTAAGCAATGTCACCTGGGAAGTACTCGTCTTGGACGAAGAACTCGACGTTCAAAAGGGTGGCTTCAAGAACTTCACCCAACTCAGACTAAAGTATCCTCATTTGAAAACTGAAGTTGCTGTCGGAGGTTGGGGAGAGGGTGGTAAGAAGTATAGCAACCTCGTTACGGTGAAACAACGCAGAGATACTTTTATCAAAAGTGTCGTTGGTAAGTTCTCCTATTCTACACTCATTTATTCTATATATATATATTTATTACAATAACTTATCTAAACTATGCTAATGTCTATCTTCTTCATTGTATCTTATAATAATTGTTGCAGAATTTATGTACAAATATGAGTTCGATGGTTTCGATCTCGATTGGGAATACCCAGGTGCCTCAGACAGAGGTGGCAAGTTTTCCGACAGAAATAATTTCTTTTATTTCGTTGAAGAACTTAAACGTGCATTTGATAAAGAAGGTAAAGGCTGGGAAATCACTATGGCCGTACCTATGGCTAAATTCCGTCTCGACGAAGGTTACCACGTTCCCGAATTCTGCAAGTGAGTATATTCCCTAGTCCGTTTGACTTACTTTCGTAACTTTCATTTATTCACTTTGTTAATCATTTTTATCCAGGTATTTAGACGCTATTCATGTTATGTCTTATGATCTTCGTGGAAACTGGGCTGGATTTGCTGATGTTCACAGTCCACTTTACAAAAGACCCCATGACAGTTATGCTTATGAAAAGCTTAATGTGGTAAATATATTTTGAGCACAAAGTTGATATTTCTATATCTTTAATATACTTTTTTTTTTTCCTAGCACGATGGTCTTTTGCTTTGGGAAGACAAAGGGTGCCCAGCCAATAAATTGGTCGTCGGTGTACCTTTCTATGGTCGTACGTTCACCCTTGCACGTGGTAACACGAATTATAATCCAGGAACGTACATAAACAAGGAAGCAGGTGGTGGTGATCCTGGTCCATACACACAAGCTAGAGGATTCTTGGCATATTATGAGGTTACTTTTAATTATATGTCATTTCACTCGCGATCAATAAAATGTTGTCAAGCGCAAGTATAATTAGAGGGAAAATAATATCGATGTCATACTTATTTAGATCTGCAAAGAAGTCAATGATCCAAAGTCTGGCTGGACTAAGAAATACGACTCCATTGGCAAAGTACCTTATACTTACAAAGGTACATTTATTTTTAGAAAAGATACTAATTCGTAATGATAAACTGGAAAATATTATAAGTATTAAAAAACTTTGTCTTCATCCAGAAACACAGTGGGTTGGTTACGAAGATCCCGACAGTGTTAAAATCAAAATGGACTTTATTAAAGAACAAAGCTATGCCGGTGCCATGATTTGGGCTATCGATATGGACGATTTTAATGGTCTCTGCGGAGAAAAGAATCCTCTCATGAAAGTCGTTTACGATGGCTTGAAAGATTACAAAGTTCCTAAAAAAGATCATCAAACTACGCTTACGGTAAATAATTAATAGACAATGAATTAAAAGACATAGGACACATTGAATATCGGTTTTATTTGTTGTCCAGCCGGAATGGGCAAGGCCACCAAGTACAACATCTTCCCCGTCGAATAAACCTGAGACGACAAGAGATACCGAGGAAACTACTAGGCCAACTGTACCAACAGGAAAACCAAGTTCTAAACCCACCTCCACTTCTAAACCACCATCACCGCCGGTTGATGATGATGAGAAAGTTGTTTGCGAAGGCGAAGAATATCTTCCTTCGAAAAATTGTGCCGTGGTATGTATTCATTATCTCTCTCTCTTACACTTATCAATTTCATCTGAATCATTTTATCAAGATAAAAAAAAAAACGAAAAAGATAAATTAATGAAAAATAATATTATCGTATTTAATTGGAATTTACAGATTTTTATAATAGATTTGTATTTATTGAATTAATGAAAAAAAAATTCCCAGAAGACGGACGGGATCATTTGTCAAAATGGCGCCTGCATTTCGATTCACCATTCCATTTTCTCTTCTTCCTTTATTTTATAATTACTTT
The DNA here is from genome assembly GCF_001465965.1 of Polistes dominula. Next base: position 504,896 of record NW_015149074.1, on the reverse strand, counting down.
CTAAGCAATACTTTAGTCCCTTTAATTAATGCATCATATTGTAATATTATATTTGTTCTTTTTGATCTGCTATAATATATAATGAATATTTTTGGATTGTAGTATTACCGATGCGTTTTTGGAATTCCTCGAAAGTATCAATGCCAGGATGGTCTGGTCTACGACACTAAAATGCATGTTTGCGTTTGGCCTCAAACTGCCGATCGAGAGGAATGCAGAACTAAATGAAAAAATCAACGATAACATGCTACAAACGTGAACAACAAGTTTTATATATCTTTAATATAGAAGAAGAAGAAGAAGAAGAAGAAAAAGAAGTAAAAGATAAAAGTGGGAAATAATGTAATAAATTGTATACCCTCCCGTATCTTTTCCCATCTCCTCACTGAAATTATATTGAAGCATTCATTGGTACTACCATATTATAATTATCATGATAACTGATTTAAAATAATGAAATTATGATATTTAGGATATTTTTATGATTCTGCGAAAAAAAGAAATGTTTATCAAGACCAATAGAATTTTTATTCGACTAGTAAGACACCATAGAGTAGACACCATTCATTATCCACGGAAGCCACTATAGTGGCGCGTAGTAATTTAACTTAATTTAATAGAACATTAATTTGAATGACCTCGAAAAATACCACGCACGTCACGTCGTATCTACAAATTAAAATTTAAAGATTAAAATAAACACTTATCTTACCAACTTCAAGCTGTGCTGTCAGATCGTGGGTAAATCTTACCCTCTCCCTGTGCCACTGGGATTGCACACAATGAAAGTTATCCATGTCCGTGTGTTTGGGATGTCGAAAGAAGTCGAGTGTAACC